>OY759217.1:23107278-23710878 GCA_963662175.1 Aradus depressus | reverse complement strand
TTGAGCGAACTCAATTCTCCTATAACTTATTTTTTGATGAAGAAGTAGAAATAACGTATGTTCCACCAAAAATAACTGTATAGAATATATTCCATGTTTGGTTTAACGTCTAGAAAGGATATTCAACCCCGAAACCTATTCTAAATGAGATTATGTATTTTACTTCTACTTCAACTATACGAAGTGATTTCATGCAGTAAGAAAACATGTATTTTATAGATGTTTATACTTTTTTTATTACAATTAGATAAAACTGTACATTTATTTTCTTTTTAACTTATATTTCATGATTTTTTTTTTCTTTCTTCAATAAATAAAATATGTGAGTGCAGGTAGAAGTTATGTTTTCTGTTTTTTGTGACCTCCGGGTATTTTGCTATAGCCGTGTCGTTTCTCGGCTCCACCCATCATGGTCGAGTTGTTCAGCTCCTCCTCACTGCTGCTGTCATCCTTCTCCACTTCTTTATCCTCCACTTCCTCATCCGGGCCTTCCTCATCCTCCGGCTCCGTTAGGTCGAATTTACTTCTCAACAGAACACAGGTCAATTTGGATTGTAGGTATTCCTGAAATGAAAAAAATAAAAAAACATGATAATGTTGATAATTTAATGTTTTCGAAGCTTTGAATGGAAGCTTTGGAGGTGACAGTCAAACATTAAAAAACAAATCGTAATATACACGAAGGTAAGTAAGAATTGTAAAATTATATAGTCTATTATGGACGACTAAGTGATTAAAACGTAGTTGATGCTACCACTCCGGTATTTTGGAGTTGTAACTTCGTTTAGTGTGATTAAAAAGGTAGCTACAACTACCCCCATAGTTGTATCTCGGTTTTTCCGGACATGTAGTTATAACTTCACTTTTGATGTGATAAAAAGAGAAGTGTCTCTAATTATCTTTAGTTATAACTCCAAAATGTTGAAGTGCTTGGAGGCGCACACTCCATGTCAGTTGATAGTCTATTTCGCGATGGCGATGTTTATGAATGTAAGAGAGAGAAGGGCCTACATTGAAAGAAGAGTTTTGAGTAAATGCAAGGAGCTGATGCGTTTCGAGAATGTTAGTATAGATTTTTTAACTTCGGAATTTCTGCCATCTAGTGAAGAAACTCGAGGAAAAGCACTGTCTCCAAGACAACGAATGGAAATATTTTTGCATTATACTGCTGACCCAGGATTCCAGAGTGGAGTGGCAGAGGACCTTGGAGTGGACCGCTCTACGGTATGTAAAAATATAAATTACGTGATGGACTGTATTTTAGAAAAAAGCAACAATTGGATTAAATTTCCCAGTACAGTCCAAGAAATAAATAGTGCAAAAGTCAATTGGCAAACTCGCTTTAATTTACCAACTGTTGTGGGCCCATGAGACTGCACTCACATCGAAATTAAAAAAACATCAGCGTTTGGCGATGAGTATATTAACAGTAAAGGTTATGCCAGTATCAATGTTCAGGCGACATATGACGCAGAAGAAAAATCATAAGCATTTGCGCTGAGTGGCCTGGTTCAGTGCACGATGCCAGAATATGGAGGAGTTCAGTAAGGGACCATATATCGCAGTATGACGGCTCTGCTTGTTTGCTTGGTGACTCCGCCTATGGTATAGCTCCATGGCTAATCATGCCCTTCAAGTCACCACAAAACGATATAGAGCGTCGTTTTAATCGGAAACATGCACAAGAAAGGGTCATAATAGAACGAACGTTTGGACAACTTAAACAAAGATTTCCAGGCCAGAAGCCTGGGTACTGGGGTCGGGGCCAACATATTCCAACATGAAAGGTAGTTACTGCTACATCCAAGTTATATCTACCCATAGTTGTATCTCCGGTTTTTCCCGATACCACTCCACTTGGGGTAGTTGTAACTATGAAGTGTGAGCATTTGTTTCATCACATGAATTTGACTTAAAGCTATCACTACACCATAGTGTCTACTACGTAGTCACTTCGTTTTAATCACTTCACCCAATCTCTTCTAATAGTCGACGAGCTCGTGAACTTATTGTTAGGCTTTGACCATGGGATAGAAAAGTCCCTAACTTCATTTAACCTCATTTCACAAACAATGCACATTAGAACAATGAAAACAAGAAAATATTAATTTTTATTTCTAATATTGTTGGAAAGTTTTGTTTTGATCTCTTTAAAAACGGAGGAAAAATTGTGAAAAAAAAACCGAGAGGTGGCAAATTAAATGAAGTTGTTAAACCTGAGGATTGTTTTCCTTCATTTTCATGAAAGCCATGCATCTAAAGGGGAAAAAGTAGCGAGCCTAAATGAAAGCAAGTAAAATACACGATATCGCCCCTTTCAATGTTTCTTATACAACCGACGGTTTAAAAGTTATTGTTGCCAATTTTGATTAGCGAATGAGCCACTACAAGGCCCCGTCAACGGAAACTGTACAGCTCATCAATATTCGGAAGAAATTATCCGCAAATACATTCCAACTACCAGGGATTTGATTAGTCAACATTTTCGATTTTTGAATGCCAACGCACGCCCATATAGAGGAAGAATTGTTTTGGTCACCCTGGCTGATTTGGGAATAAGACATCTCCCCTGGCCTCCACTTTCTCCAGATTTCAAGTCAATCGACTATGTGTGGGATGCACTTCAAAGAAGGCTTTCTGACCGAAGCCCTAACCCTCTCTATCTCTCCGAGAACTAAGGGATGCTCTACCAGCTCTTTGGGGAGAAATACCAACGCAGACCTGTGAGAACATGATTAACAGTATGCCAGAAAGGTGCAGGGAGGTAATAACCAGTAGAGTACACTTCACCAGATATGAAAAACAATGATTATTATATTTTTTTAATTAATAAAGTTTTTTGAATAATTGTTTTTTCTTTCACAAGACCTTTTTCATCCATTATTATGTAAGTACACTATTGACTTTTAGTTATCATGTTGACTTTTTTAAGGAATATAACATACATACAAAATTATTAAAAATAATACCCGCCTGCGGGTATCCAATTTCCAAAATTTGAGGAGGACCTAATCTGTTTTCAAATAATTTATGGTTTCCAGATTTACTTTGTGAAGCTCCATTCTAGGAATAGATAATTAAAATACACAATTTCTTTGTCAAACTTCACTATATATTCTCAAATACTCAACTAGTTTCGCCGTGTTAAGGCATTATCAAGTTTGTAAGTGACTCTTGATAATGCCTTAACACGGCGAAACTAGTTGAGTATTTGAGAATATATAGTGAAGTTTGACAAAGAAATTGTGTATTTTAATTATCTATTCCTAATCTGTTTTATTCCGAGATTTACAATAGTCAAGTCAACAGTTGCGAACATTGTGGCTATATCTACTGCGGACCCATCGAAAGTTTACACTGTATCTATTTATAAGGGGGCAACATATTTTCAGTCGCAACTCGCATGCTCCCACCCAGAATAGAACGTCTTAGAGAGAATTTTGAGCGTATCAACAGCCTGCAGCACAGGGGTAACGTGTTGCGACCCCCTCTATCCTTTAACTGTTCGATGCTCATTAAAGACCCCTATCCTACTAGGTTAGACAAATATAAAGGCTCGCCCAATAGAGTCGGCCTCATTCCCAATCAGAGTAGCGAAAAGCCCTCTGGTAGTAGGCGATCCCGTAGCTGAAGCCCGAGCATCAGTCACAAATATCAACAAACAACAACATTAGAGATTGTTGTTTTTTGAATAATTGTTTTTTCGGTCACAAGTCATTTTTCATACATTATTTCGGGATAGCTAACAGACTTAGGATATTGTACATACCTTATACAATAGTTCTTTAGTGTAAAGATGGTGTATCCTGAAGTGACGATCAAGGCTAACTGAGGCTATGTAGGGATCATCTTCTGTACAAGCGATCGCTTTCACAGATCCGACAAACCCTTTGTACTTGTTCATGACAAGACCGCGACTCCGCAGGTCCACCAGATTCATTTGACCTGAACCACTCCCAACTATAACATGACTAAAGAGAAGGAAAAATCAATGAAACATTATCAAGTAGAATATCAGAAACTGAAATATATATACAGGGTGTAACAAGTCGAGAGGGCGATACTTAAAGATCTTATAGTAAACTTAATTCTGCACAAAAAAGTTCCTACAAACATAGGTCCGCAAATGCTTTGTTTAAAAGTTATAATCAAAAAACTGCAGGGCAAAGAAAGAAATTCCTGCAATTGGTATAAGGGATTTGGATCCGAATAGGGTTCAAAGTTCAATACCATTCATGTTTATGAATGTTGGGTTCTATTTCAATGCAACTAATCTCATTTATTGTGAGTTTTGCATAAAATGCCGCGAATGTGGAATATGCAGATATTCTATTTGTGTACGGTTTTTATAACGGGAACAGTGATGCAGCTGTTGAGGAGTACCGAAAACGTTTCCCTCTTCGACGGATCCCCCATCGAAGGGTTTTCCAGGCTACTTATCAACGAATAAGAGAAACTGGCCATGTTAGAGAGCTGCCCACCAGAATAATTAATCCATGAGTCAATGTAAATCGAAGAGAAAATATCATCAGACACTATCAGCATCAGTTTAGTGTTAATGTTTGGCTTGGTATCATTGACCGCTATCTCCTTTCGCCAATATTTCTTCCTGTCCGATTCAATTCGGGTACAATGCTAATATTGGAAAATGATCTAGTGGACATCCTCGAGGATATCCCATTGAACCTGCGAGTACATAGTTGGTTTCAAATGGATGGATGCCCAACACATAATGGCAGAGTCATTCGTGATTGGATGGACAGAAATTACCCAAGGAGATGGATCGGACGCTTTGGACCAGTAAGATGGCCTGCAAGAAGTTCCGACTTAACGCCCATGGTTTTATACATTTGGGGGGCGTTAAAAACTAACGTTTATTCGCAATCTGTAAACACTAGGGAAGAACTGGTTGAACGGATTCAGAGCGCTTGTGACGAAATGAGAGGACAGAAACAAGAGGTACTAACAGACATAAATGCAGTTGCCCGGAGGTGTAAATTATGTGTACGACAACAGGGAAGACATTTTGAGCAATTATTGTAGTTAATCTTTACTTTCAAGTGATTAGTGTTGTATTAGCGTTTTTTGATTATAACGTTTAAACAAAGCATTTGCGGACCTATGTTTGTAGGAACTTTCTTGTTCAGAATTAAGTTTACTATAAGATCCCTAAGTATCGCCCTCTTGACTTGTTACACCCTGTATAATTACAGGACTTTCTTATACCAACCACGCTTACAGGTAACGCTCTCCCCAACCCCCTTCTCAGAATCATTTCATACTGACATTACTGGGTATATGAAAGTAATGAGTTGGCATCAGCGGTATTTATTTGTTTCATTATACAGCGTAATTCTAAGAGTGACTTTATTTTTATTATTTTCCATAAAACTAACAACAAAGCAATACAATTTAAACATTACTTTGAAATATTTCCTATGGAAATTTATTTTTCATTCTTTGAGGCGCTATTTTTCATTTTGTGTCGCCATATTGGTCCTATCTCAAACCTGAGGACACTTAGCGATTGAAAACTTAATAAGAAACATTTTTGGCAAGAAAAGATTTTTCGATAGGAATAACAGTTTTCCGGTAAATCAAGGAAACGTATAAAAATATGTGTTTCAAAAAGACATTTCAGGACGGTTTTCGATACATCTCAAAAACAGAACGACCAGCGAAAAATATATAAAATGTTCCTTTTTGTATTCTCTACAACTAATAATTGAAAAATTTGAAATTTGTTTAGGTCAGAAATTTATATATCGCTTATGCGGTATCTTGTAAAATGTACTTAGGCCCTGAAGTAAAGTGGTCCCAATTTTCGTGCGATATCGGCCAAAATCTAATTAATCAGACCTAAATTTGCACATGTGACTTCTTCACTCCAAATTTCAAGTTTATAGCTATAAACGTTCCTGCGTTAGACCGTTTACAACTTTCCGTCACATACAAACAAACACACAGTCACCACGAAAATTGTCAAAACATATTCAAAGGACCTTGAAACGTGAAAACTCTATTTCGGATTTTCGCACGATTACAATACTTTTTTTATACTATAGATATAAGAAAGTAAAAATGAATAAGCACTCACTGATCTTTACTGGAACATGCAATGCAAGTTAGAGCTTGTTCAGGAACTTGAACACTGACAACTGGTCTTCTGGTGTGTGTTGAAGGATCATAGAGACGTACCTGAAAGGGAAATATTGAACCTATGTTAACTGACATTCATACTTTCTATATGTATAGTTACCAGAAAAAAGAGCTTGTATGGAACAAACATTATAGAACTGGTAGGGATTAAAAAAAGATTATTTCAACTTTGTCACAACTATAGACAAATTAATTCACTTCAAAACAATTACAGTCAACTTTAAAATATATAGTTTGCACTTTTAAATGCATTTATTCTTGTTTACGATAAACACCATGTGTGCATCTGTAACTAACTTTAACTCCTTCCAATCCTTCGTAAGAAGTACACTTTTACAACTATGATAGAGAACTGAGAGGAATTCTAATAATTCGCGTTTTTTTTTTTGTTTTCCTGACAGACACGTTCCTGACAGATATGTCCGAGCAGTGATTCAGAAAATACTGCGAGGAAAACAAAAAAAAACGCGAATTATTAGAATTTGGCAAAAGAAACAAGAATTTTTGCATCCGAAAGAAGCGGAAGATTTCGTGCAATCTCTATCACATTGGAGAAAGTGTACTTTTTACAGAAGGAGTTAAAGTCAGTAAGACTTACAAAGGTAAAGTTAAAACTAATCATTTTAAAATGCAAACTATCCATTTTAATGTTGACTGTAATTGTTTTGAAGTGAATTAATTTTTGTTAAAGTGAAATTATTTTATCTGAGTGCAATACTTTTTTGTAGTAATTTAATCTATTTTAAAATTCTTTTAAATAAAAGCCTATCTTTAATTTCGATTGTCGGATTGTGTGAGAGCTTCAGATAATGTTGTTTGTATTTTATAATGATGGATTTATTTGAAGTCATAGACTTGATACATAATAACGTCAATGACTTCAGATAAATTACTCATGTATTGAAATAAATTAGGAGATATGTTATAGTTAGTTATTATAACTCATGCCCGGGCTTAAACTACGAGGTCATATCGCCTACTATCAGAGCGCTCTTTCCTCATTCTGGTGGACATTAGCTCGACCCTGCTAAATCCTAACTATTGAGGTTTACTTACACTAGGGTAAGAATCTTTGATTAATACCTGACGAGACCATCCGATGGAAGACGTTCTCAAGTTCTTTTTTTTCGAAACCTACGATCTTGAGCACAGTAGGTCTCTTAATATACTAGATAGAATATGAAACTTACATGTCCATGCTTCGTAGTGACGGCAACTTTGCCAGTGTTTGAGATGAAAGCCATGTCTGAGACCCAGACTGGAACTCGAAGCTCCAAGTCATCATGCCTAACCTGGAACAATGAGTATCATTTTAGTAAATATATCATGACAAATATCCTCAGACATTTCCATCTAGGAACTAAATTCTACGGTGCATAAATTCACACATAAAATTCCAATATGACATTGGCGTAGCTAGCATTATTCTCTGGGGGGCCTGATAGGGCCTGGAAGGGGCAGCCGGTCAACACGACCGAGATAATAAAACAATAGTTTACATTTAACAATCATATTTTTAGTTTAAATGTTCATGAGTCTAGTCATCCAGTCTTATACAATAAGTAGTAGTAGTAAGTATCCTCAATTAGATAAGCCTAAATGTAGGTACACTCTAAAAAACAATTATTTTCCCTTTTTACGGCTTTCATTGAATACATTCTAAAATATGCAGTTAGTCTTAATAGTCTTTTTATTTTAGGTAAACATTGCACCGCCCTTCGAAGTTTTTGAGAGAGATTTTAAATTTCCGGCGTTTCGTTGTGACACGCACGACTATGCGTTCGCTAAACTCTCATACTTCGCCGATTGGCAGCATTCGTTGGAGTCAAAACTTTAAGAAAGCGTAATTTTAATCCGAATAACTTTTGGCTGTGAACTGAAGCTTTCTATATCCTTGTCTTGACTGTAATGTTTGTCTGTGGTGGAGTTGTCGTTATATAATATATATATATATATTGTTTAAATTAGTTACATTGGAGATTAGAGATCAATTAGATACATTAGGGCACCGGGCATTCGGAGGGGGGGGGGGGGGGGGGGGGTGCCCACCTCCTAGCTACGCCAACTTTTTTAGCCATATGCAAACAAAACTGATTTGGAATAAGAACTAACATTCTTAGCGGCAAACGTCTGAACTCCTTTTTCAATGTCCCAAAGCTTCAAATCATTATCTTTACCACCTGTTGCAATAATATTTGAATCGTTTTTACACTTCCTCATACGTTCTAATTGGCCACCAGTTTCTATTATTAGAGGGTCCCCGTCGTCTTTCCACACCTTGACCACTCCTGACTCAACAGCAGTAACGAGTACGCTAAAAAATACCAAAACAATACAACATAAAACAGACAATAGGTTTATTTTTTCTATTAATAATATTCTTAAAGAGATACTATCTTCAGGTATTAGAGAAAAACGTTTAACTACAAACCCATTATGTTTGTTAACGCCAATTATCGCTCCTTCACCACATTTTCTTTCTTCGGACATAGTAAAACTTCTTGTTTTGAGATTGTATATTTTGATAAGCTGGGTGCCGTAGCCTATGAGTATTTCTTCATCAATTCCATCTCCCCAATTCATAGATGTTATAGGATTTTTATTTGTTGCATTTTTTATACTGTCCAAATTCTTTACAATTACTTCACATTTTTCCAGAACATTCATCCCTGAAAAAAATAATAATAAAAATAAAAATAGATGAAAAAACATTATCCAGCATATTGAAGGTAAAATTGAACTCAAAATGGACAAGAAAGAATTTGATAAAAACTTATATATAACAAAAAGAATGATTTTCAACAACTTTTCACTAGTTTTATTGAATAATGTCCAGAACTGGAATGTGACTAGCTGTGGTGCGTAGTGTAACCTGGAAACAACATTGAAGAAAATGTACGAAATGACAGTCACCAGCACACCTTTGAAAATTCCGGAAGCTGTTCCCACAAAAGCATTGTAATACATTGTTAATAAAATACGGTTTATTTGCAAAATAACCAAACACAATTACAAAACTGAGTTTTGACAGAACACTTGAGGTTTAGCGCGTCGTAAGTAGCAGGTTATCTCGTAAAATCGATTTACGTCTATAACACAAAAGATAAAGCACTAGTATCGATTTACCAAAGAACCAATCTGCTATGGCTAATAGCCCAATTAATTAATTTTTTTTTTTATATATATGCGATGTTGCATTTAAGGCAGTGCGTAAAAAAAGGAGAGATCTCCAGAAATAAATTTAGCAGGATGTGCCGTCCGAATATAGCAACCTATAATATACCTCCCCCCACAATATCTCACGTCTACATATCCAGAATTGTGATGAGGGTTAGTACGCATTCTCCTACTTGGAAAAATTGTGATGTAGTCATTACACGACTTTCTTATACTAACCACACTTACATATCACTGTCTTTCCCCCTTTTCAAAATTATTTCATACTGGAATTACTGGGTATAAGAATGTCTACTCTCAAGATAACGCTGTACAAAGAGACAAAATGAAATGATTATGAGAAGGAGAGGGGGGGATACCGATCTGTAAGCGTTGTTGGTATAAGAAAGTCCTATAATGGCCATATCATAATTTTTCTAAAGAGGAGAATCGCCCCCCTCCCTTCCCCAAGAAGAATTGTTGCTATTGATTGTTAACATTTGAAAGAAAAAATAATAATAATAATGTCTTGCTTACCTCATGAAAGTAAGATTCCAAATTTGTTTTGGAAATTGTTGGACATGCATTTCAAAAAATGTATTATATAAAGAAAAATATGAAAGACTTAACAGGTTACAAAATCATTTTTTCCATAATTCCGGAAACAATATAACATAACTACCTTCCCATCTTCTCACTGTAAAACGTAAATTTATGAGTCGAATAAACAATGTATATAAGACAAAGATAATCTGGAAAACTTAGTTTCGGTTTTCTCTGATACACGGGGCTGAAGGGAGAAGCAAACAAATGTTTTACCATATTTTCAAAACCTTGCAGCGCTTGTAGAAAACAGTTGAAACAATTGAGTAGGGTATCAGGTATATGAAACAATCGTCACACAACGGAAAGGAATTAGAGCGAAATTGTAGAATCTCCGTAAATTCTTCTTATCGGCACCGCGTTAAAAAAAAAAAAAAAACATTCTCCTAAATTGGGAATATTAGTTTAAAGGATTTGGAGAGTATAGTATTTAATCAAAAGGAGAAATAATCAACAACAAAAAAGAACAATTTTTATTTGTGTTAATAACAATATATCACAGTACATCGATTATGCTCTAAATATATTTATCATAACAAAAAATTAATTCAACTGCATTTTTAGTATATCTTCACTTTTTGAGACACAGTCTCAATTTCAAATATAGTATTTATTATATATTTTTTTTGTAGAAATTAGTCACAATGAACTCATGTTTCCAGTTCAAATAAAGCAATTGTTTTCTGTCAGTAAAAAATAATTTCAATTTAGAGGAAGAATAAAAAATAAGAAAAAGTAATTAAAACAAGTAAAAAAAAATAAGAGTAAAAAATTATGCTAAATTAATTTAAGATACATTTTTTGTAGAGAAATTGAGAATCACTTGAGAAAAAATTATTAAAAACTTATGTTTTTTAAAAATATTGTCTATTTCACAAAATGTATACAATATACGGGATCACTTTCGGTATTGGTACTTAAGTCATGGCTGAAGATCGTAGCAATACCGAAATTACTCCCATATATTTTATATATTTTGTGAAAAAAATATTATTAAAAAAAAAAAAAATAAGTTTTTCTTCATTTTAAATTCATTTCATTACAAATGTTATTCCTCTTTCACTTTGTGTTATAGAAATAGTAAATAGGGTAAACGCAGTAAGTTCAAGTTTTATAATGTTTTTATGATGCATTGCAAAAGTTTCATGTAAATTCCTAACCCATGCAAATAGTTAATTTGATAATAGAGACACAGGATTCCATGAATTAAATTAAAATAGAATGACAATGCAACCTAAAATATGTTCCTCTTCTACCTGATCGCCTTAGTTACAGCTTACAGGAAAGTTTATATATCAACTTTCCACATATATTCACATAAGAAAGAAAAATTATAATTAGTCGACTTCATCTATTCGCAGAATGTCTAGGGAGTAAAAAAAATATACATGTAATAAATTAAAAATAATAAAAAGTGAATAAAATAACTTTTAAAAAAAAATGCACTACTTTTTAAAGAAAGAGTCTATGCTTCTTATTCTTTTGTTTTTTTCAGGGGCATTCTTAGAATCAATTCTCTTATTTTTCCGTTTTGACTTGATGGATTTTGTTTCTTCCGTGATATTAAGTGAAACATTTTTTATAGGTACTGAATTCCATTGTTTGTCTAATTTCAGTGCAATATGCATATCCTGGTGAATTTCATACTCTGTTGCTAAAACAACTTCAGAACACTCTGAACACAACACCGTCGTATCCTCAATGTGATTATGATAATCAGTGATTCCCAATACAAGATTATCTGAATTTATTTGTGATGTCGTAGAAGTAATGTCAGTTTTTTTTCCCGAAAGTCCTTGGTTCTTTTTGATAGAAATTGAATTTTTATTATGATATGGTCCAGATTCTTCTGAGGTTTCACTAGTATTTTGTTTTGGTGAATCAGAAAAGAAAAAGCTAATAGGTTTTTTTGATTTACACTTATTCTCTATCTTCGTGTGTTGGTCACAGTTCACTACATCGAAGAGATCTTGACGTTCTAAATTTACTTCTGATTTAGAAATTAAATGAGATGTCTCGGCACAGATATGCTCCGACCCTGTTGATATAGCATCCTTTTTATTAAAATCTGTATTGTTCGACGAATTGTTATCTTTTTTTAATTGGAAAATTCTGTTTCTATAACTAACTGGTAAGGAGGCCATTAAATCTTCATCGATTTCATTTAAGTCCGGAAACAATTCTTCAGGTGTTATCCACTTATTTTGTTTCGGAATAGAAAAAAAGGAGCTAATAGTTTTCTTCGTTTTATTTTTAGTCTCCAATTTTAATTGTTCCACTTTGTTGTCGCCATCTTTAGTCATAGAATTAGATTTGCTGAAGTAATTACTAATTTTAGACAAACTTTGTGTATCGTTTCCACTCCCTTTGTCTTCACTTCGTGATGCTGACGTCACATCGGAAGCAATATGTTCGCTGACGATATTATTCATATTGGAATCTTCTTTCGCATCATTCGTCGAATCAACAGTGGGTAATCTCGAAGGCTCGTCCAATTCTTGCAATTCAGACTTTTCTCGAACTAACACATTTTCAAAAAACGATGTTCGCTCATCACTGTCCTTAGACACATCATCACCTTCTGTAATTTTTGTTTTACTGTTAGATTTCAATTCTTGAGCATCTGGCACAGATGAATTTTTGAAAAAATTATTAATGGTGTTTGAATTGTTCTCAGTGAATTTCCCAGCAGAAAGACCGAGGTAAATCAGAGGTGGGGTCCTGAATGAAATAATAATAATTGAAACAAGTGAACATTTCAAACATAATAAAATTAAAATAAATGTAAAATAAATACCATTCTTGTGTTTCAGGATTGAAGTGACATGTCTTTTTCAAAAGAGAAAGTGCAATAGATGCGATTCTATCGACGTTATAGGAGGTTAATGGGACAGATTTCGAACACGTAGAGTGTCTACTGTTGACCACAACTTGCATTGATACGGTGAGCAGTTGCGCCTTTCGTTTGTTCTGAAAATGACAATAACAAATGTTTCATTTAAAAAAATACATATTTAGATTACACGTACAAGTATCATTAATGGATATGAAAAAACAAATTAATAAGTTTCCAATTGTTTTTGCACATTCAATACGCAATCGTCATAACTTATATAATATTTTCTTGATTGCGGCCCATTCAGGAAGGCAAAGACACCACTGGTTAGTCAGGTATTATTGTATGCAGAACTGGGTGACTTCTACGTATTTGGCAACCAGTATTAATCAGTTCATTAACCAGTATTTCTTTGAACTCTTATTAATAAACTGACGAATTGCAGGATTAGATGAGAGACTAGCGCTGCTATGGCAACCGATGATCACCAACAGAAATATTAAATATAAATAAACAATGCGAAAACAAAAAATAAGAAATAATTGTTATAAATGTATGAACCATAGTTTGGTCTTCCTGGAGTCTATCGTAAAGTTCTTCAGCTAACTTGTTCAGCCAATGATTAACAACCGTATTGCAGCTCAGAGCTGTCCGACCAGGAAATTGTTTACAACAGCCAATACTTTTTGGTAAAAGTCGAGGGGTCACTGGCTCAAAATCCAAACCACGAGCTATATTATACAACCATGCTCTGAAAAAGATAGATACCTTAATTAATCAATAAAATATAAAATAAATAGCTATGAAAAAGAAATTTATTCAATTAAACTAAGGTAATTTAATTTAATTTATAGTACCTACCCATTTTTTTCATCATATTTATTTTGAAGTTCCTTCTGAGTGAACTTTAGCAAGTCGTGCATAGTTTTACAACCGAGGTTTTCAACAAGGTCATCGCCAAATTTTCCACCAAGATTGCGAACTTTTTTAATAGGTAAAGTTTTGTAGAGTTCCTCAACTGATTCTTGTGGCAGAACAGTTTGTTTATTAGGTTTATGAAATCCACAAGTGAGTTTCGACAGGATCTAATAGAATATTAAACAGAACATAAGAATTCATTTAATGAAAAAAATGTTACTATCTGCTAATATTTCGTTTTTTTTTTTAACTCAGCCTTTTGGAATTGTCTTCCTTTGGGCTGTAATTTCACAGCAAGTCGTATGCTAACACTATACTCCAAATAAAGTGGAGATTCCTCGAGTACTTAATTTTTTTTTTTTTACAATAAATCCTTTTTCACCTTATTGTGGGCTATCCCAGCAGAACATCTAAAACCTGTTGTTACGAATACAGCTTCTCTAATTTCTTCAACGATTGCAGCACCAAGTGCGAGCTTCTGTGAGGCCGTGTTCTGAATAGAATCTATATCGTCCAACCATGCCTTTACACCCTTTCTTCTCTCGCCTGAACAAGTTAAATTTTAATTTAATAAATTGCCAAATAGATATACTAAATATTATAACTAAAATACAACATGTTAATTTATCAATAAATGCTCGTTGGATTTAGATTATGCGAGTATAACAAAGGTCATATAGCTAAAGCTAAAGTAATTAGAGATATGTATTCCATAATTTTGAAAAAATAAGCTATTTAAAAACTCTCACCCTCATCATTGGATGAATTAGCAGAGTAGCCAACAATAAAAGTATTCTTTAGACTTTCAATACAGGACCGTGAATATTGACTAAATCTCTCTTCGACCACAGAGGTGAGATCTACGTACGCTTCGTCAATGCTGGCACGTTGGACGCAATTACTGAACTTACACAATACGTCAATCACTTCCTTACCTGCGTCTCGATATCTGGACAGAAAAATTAAAATAAACGATTAGACAAACTAAAAACGGTAATATCAGACTTGTTTGGTTTCACTTTCATCGCGAACAACATCCCATCGCACGTATGTTTGAGGCTTGGAACATTTTTCAATGTCAGAGCATTTTTTTTTAGATATATGCATTCGTTGTTTATTTGTTTGTATGACTTTTAACAGGCTTTAACTGCGAGGTCATATCGCCTACTACCAGAGCTCTATTTTGCATGAGCAAGATTCTACAATGGGAGTCCTAAATTTTGCCTACTCAGGTTTAGTTACCGAGGCTAACGAGTAACGAGTTCTTGACATCGCACAAGCTATGGAATCATCGCTTAACGTCCCATCCGAAGGATAGCGTGCTCAACGTTTTGACTTCTCAGGTAGACAAGCACGCTACCTCTGTGCTACCGGTTGTTGTTATCTTGACTGGTTTGATGTATCACAACTGTTACGTGGAGGTTCCGAATGCAAAAGAAACATTTATTCATTCACAAAGCACTGGAAATTCTTGTCATATGAAATACTATCATTATTAATTCTAGTAGAAAGTTTCAAATAAAAAATATGCTACTTACAAGGCAAATATGAGTAAAATGGGGAAACCACAGCTTATGGCCCTGATGGCAAGGTACGACCAAATACTCAAAATCGCATTAGTGGTACTACCCAATTGAGTTTGGCATATACATCTTACACTGAAAGAATTCAACAATAAAATATTTCCCCTCAAAAAACTACAAAAGACTAAAAACCATTTTTTCAATATTTTCCATAGTTACTACTAGACCTAGGAGATATAATTCAATTCATGCAGAAGACAAATCCCAGCCCGATGCTACAAGAGACATTAGAGGGGATCAAAGACCTGGTGATTGTCTTACTTCTTTTATAAATGGGAAATTGGCTAGAGTATTCATAGAATCCTTAATATTAAATGTTACGTCGAGAGAACTACGAAGTCTCTGTGAAATGGTTATCACATACCTAGTTAAATCAGCTTTGTCCCGGACAGTTGGCACTCTAACAAGAACTATATCTGGGCAGTGTTCTTTTGCTTGGTTTCCTCGCATAGATCGTGTAACACCCTTGTCTCTGGCTTCGTAGTTCACAGCGATAATCCTATAACAAGGGTGCACAGTAAGTGGAAAAAGAACAGAATTATTAACTTACATACAATAATAATAGTAAAATGAATAATCTAAAGGGACTCAAGTGAAGCCGCCTACACTAACATATAAGTAAAAATGAACTTCGAAAATACACTTACCCTCCACCCTTCCAAGCATTGTATTGAACTACTGCAACTGGTAGTCCACTAAGTGAAGGATTCAATCTAGTTTCTACTTGACAGTAGAAACAGTCCATATCTATCAATGCAACAATTCTGTCAGTCATATTTATAATATTTGCTATGTTATGACGTGCTTTATCAATAACAACATATAACCTTCTTCTTTTCCGCCATATTTTGAAAACTTAATCGACGTTTTTATAGGATCAAGAACAATCATCGATTCGGAAAAGATTCTCTATATCAATGAATCATCCATATTCATTAAATGCAGGTGTTCTATTGAAATTTTAATTGTTGTCAGTGAATCACTGGCAATGTATTTCCCCAGAATGAAATGATTAACTTTTCGCTCTACCTCTAAGACCAGTCAACTGTGTGCACTAATAATTAACAGTTGACTCACAAAGGGGCTCCTAAATCCTCATACTAAATTTTGTGTCGATACTTTCATTACAATGGCAGTTATTAGAGTTAGGCCTCTCCCCTAATCCCCCCTCCGATTTGTGTGATCTTTGTGGGGTTTTGGACACACATATAGAAGTTTGTGTCGATACATTCATTCTATCGGAAGTTATTAGAACTTTCGTCTGAATTCACATAAAAATTTCGTGTCGATACATTCATTCTATCGGAAGTTATCGTGTTCACAGAAAGAATTTTTATCTTTCATTTTTGGATTCTAGAGGTCGGAAAACATGAAATTCCGTTTCTCCGCATTTAATTGGGGCAGATAACTTCCCCTATACCTCGTATAACTGGGGAAGTTAAAAATCTGAATGATGCCCCAGCGGCTTTCAGCCGCCTATCCCTCTGGACTCATCGGCTACCTTCAGTTATATTTCCCTGGGCAGTTCATCGCAGTCGTGTCAAGAAGATTTTTTAAAATGATATGATTTAAGTACTACAGCTAGAATTTTCTACCTTTTCGTCGTTGAGCCCCTCTCCATATCGATGAACATCCCTCTAGAACGGGCAGGGGCGACCAGGGAAGTGGAAAATTATTCCTTTAGAAAAAATAAATCGAAACATCTTTGAAAAAAATGGAAAAATAGGCCAAGACAAAAAGCTGGATATAAACTAATTGATTCTATGTATGAAATCTTGTAATACATGCATGTCTTAGTGGTTATTTTGCTTATTTATTTTGATATGCGGGCTGAGCTTAAAAGTATAATACATTGTACGACTCGTATTATGCATAAGAATAAACAATGTAAAATGCTATGTTCCAGTATTTAATATTACACATCGAAGACTGAAGGTGCAGCACGGACAAGGAACATTGATTATAACGAATGGAAAATCCTTTAATATGTACAATGATCAACGATTATTGTTTACCTATATACATATTAAGTATCTAAATAAACCATTGTTATATTGCAAAAAAAATAACTTTAATTTAATTAATTTCCATGTCTAACATACCTGAGACAGAGCTTCGTGGTGTCGCGCGGACAATGATCCCGTCTCACAGATAAATCAGAGTTGCCCTTTTCTTACCCTTCTATAGTCATTCAAATAGCTTTTTTAAATCATGAAAGGATTCTGCTGCCTTATTTGCAGTAATCAAGTAATGTTTATATTTACTCACATAAAATAAAATTTTAAAATCCTGCAGGACTGTAATATTCACAGACCATGGATGTTTTGGCAAATCGCTTTAATGCGTGGAAGAGGCTGAGTTTGGGGATGCGTGGAAGGGCGGGTACATGGGGCCCAGTCTACCTGAGGCTGAGGGAAGCAGATATGTACATATAACTCAACAATATTCCGCTATCCATCAACCTTTAACTGACACTTAAGGCCGTCGCTAATTTAGATATTAAATTCACAGTATTTAAATAGTCACCAAAATTGCGATTTATCTCTGAGAAGTCTCGATTTTTGGAGGGTTCTGGCCAATATGCTTTGTTCATAAGGCCAATAGAAAAAACAAAAATAATTATTTCGCAGTAAGCCTATCGGTCTTAAAGGCTTCAAATCTCTGTATTTGTATCTCCACATCATGCCTTGAACTATTTTCGAACAAGGTGAGAAACTGAAGACAGTGGAGGGTGGCTACCAAACAGCTCATCCTTCCTATCTTTATTTGGAAAACAAAAGGACGTAAGAAGAAACAAAATATAAATATATTAATTTTTTTAACAAGATATAAAGAAAAACAACAACTATTTATTATAATACCTAAATGAAAATTAAGTTTAGATTTTTCTATATATAATTATATACAATGTTTAAATATAATTCTATTTTGTGAAGAAAACAAAAATAAAATAGAACATTCAATGGTTTCCAAGTTGTTCTCGTGTTTTGCCCAAAGTTTTGGGCCCTTTCATATTGGTAGAATCTTCCAGCTCTTTAGGTTTGTAATAATGTGGAGCCACTTCCAACAACCACTTGCTTTCTATTTCTGACACCTGGAAGAATATATAAAATACATATTAAATATAGTTATGGATAATTATAATATACGTTCATTAACAACATAAATAATTCATCATTAGGCATGGCAATACATTTTTACCAAGATAAATTTGATTCTTAATCATACACTTCATCCACCTAACGCTTTATAGTTAAGTGAGACATACAGTCATATAAATCTTAGTCACGATTTATGCCCCTAAACTGAAAATTGGTATCATATGAAACTACATCAAAATGTTTCCCTTTAACGTTTTTACTTCTTCCTAATAGTATAAAGTAAGTTAGGCAACTGGCCGAAAATTAGATGTGGTTTTCACCGTAATTTCCTGAATATAAAAATTACAAAAAAATTAAATATACTTTTTTTCATATAAAAAAGGAACAAACTATTATTATATAAGTAAAAAAATAAAAATAAATGTCGAGATCTCCCAAGAGAAAAAATAATGTGATAAGTAAAATAAACAGAATTTAAAATTATATATTAAGAAAAACATTTAGAAAATGTTATATGAAGGTTGTGAAGTGGCAAACCTGGGATGCAACAGAATGAAACTTAACATGTGGATTCGGTTATAAGACCCGTATTGATTTTCAAGAATATCGGCCAAAGAGGAGAGGAGAGAGGAGGCTGGGGTTCAACTTCAAAACCCCGATAACTTTGGATGGATTGAATATTTCGGCACACATTTTTTAGATGAATTTCGGGGTCAATTAGTAACTTACTTAATTATAAATTTATATTTTTTTTAGAGTTGCGAAGCCAAAGTCTGTCACATCAAAATATTTTCTAAATTATAAGTGAAACGTGGAAATTTGACATAATGTGTAATGCGACTTCAGTTAAAACCCCAAAAAATTGGATTTTGTAAAAAAAAATTCTTCCGCGCAGTGAGTAGATGTAATAGAATGTCATAATTGTTTATCAGGGAAAAGGCCCTTGTTGTGGAAGCTCAGAATAGTGATTTCAAATACCTAAGGGTCTTGGCCAGGTTTCGAACCCCCGATCTTGAGCTCAGTAAGCAAGCACGCTACTTTTAAGCTACCGCGTCCTCTCACAATTATTTGTACTACAAAAGGATCTCCCCACTATTTTGGTGACTTTGAAATATTTTGCCAAGGTCAAAGCGCTGAATATGTATACGCACCGCTCGGCTGAAGTTTCGGAGAGCGAAAATGCGCACACTTTGAATGCAAGGCGAGATACCACGTATTGTGATGAGATCTAGTTACCAGAGGTACTGAAATCTATTAACACACTCTAGTCTACGTCTTGACAGATCTTTGTATTTTATTTATTTTTGTTATAATTAAATGTGAGCCGTCCTTCAAAAATCAGTTTGATACCTGTCTCATGTACTCTTTGGTAGTGAACACGAGCTCATGGTAGACGAGCCACCGAGGGAGTTCCTCAAACAAACAGCTGTTCGGGTGGATCATGACCGTCTGGTTGTGTTTTACAGACTTGTAGTTGCCTCCTTTGGAGAACCGAGCTATGTGGTAGAAGTAGCCGGCTGTGATCGACTTGCGGATGGGCACCCCGTCTCCAGCGTTCGACACCAAGTCCATCTCTACACGTTGCATCAGCCCGATCAGTTGTTCTCGAACGTCTCGCGCTCTTTTCAGCGATCTAAAAAAAAACATTTCTTTTTTATATGTTTTCATAATTCAATGGAGACTTAGTAAATGAAGCAAATGTGCGTGCGAAGAACGCTTTATGACAAATTTCAATAGAATCAGAATATACTTTGGCATAATTTGTTTCAAGTGAAATTTTCTTCTTCTTGTGTTAAATATTATTAATTTATTTTCACATTTCATTAAACTTTCCTAATCTAAACTGGAACCTGTAAATCATTATTCCTCTTCATACAAAAAAATAAGCTTAAGAAATTCGGTTTCAATAATTTTCACGGTCCAGATAGATCCTGTTGTGTTATAAACAAAAAAAAGCTAGGATTCGGTAATTCACGGTCAATATGCGAGCCCACGATTACAATTTTTTCTTGAGAAAACGATTTAAATAAATTAAAAAAGAACGCTTTTTCCAAAAAAAAAATATTGATATTATTTATGGTCAAGATGAGTTGGGCAAATATAATATACTGAGACATGAGGAGCGTGATATGGCTTACTTAACTCGGCCGCATTAAAATAAAAAAAAAGGAAATACAGAAATGTTGCTTACATGCAGAAAAAAAGGTTACCTTATTCCTTATTAAACTTTTTTTTAAATTTGAAAAATAATTACTTATATAATAACAAAGTACATACAGCAATAATAATTTTGTACGCTTTCTTGAAAACAATACAAATAAGATAAAATGATTATTTACAATAAAAAAAAATGTAAGAATAATATCAAAAAAATCGACGTTTTCGAAACAAGCGATATTATTATGTTTCCGTTTTAATGTGAAAAATCTTTATTTCTATTGGAAAACATCAGGCAAAATTTCATGGCTTCCATTTTCTATAAACATTTAATTATTGTAAATTAAAGTATCCACAAAATTTTCAATAACAGAAATATAAGATGGACAAAAGCTCATCAACAACGATATGTATTAATATAAGTTTCACCCCCCTCAATAGGTACAACAAAACAAATAAAGTAGCAACCTGTATTGTACATAATTTTCGTAACACCACTGGGTACTGAAGTCTGTGTCTGCCCACTGTTTATAGACGTTCCACAATGTTAAATGATCTCCTCCAGGAAGAAAGAAATTTTTCCGAGCAGTGTCAGCGTGAACTATCTTCTCTTTTGGTCGGTAAAAAATAGCTCCATTTACCGACAACATTGCAGCTATTGTCACAATTTCCTCGCTACATTTGTATCTATAGAAAGAAAACGTTATGTTATTTTGATAAATTAAAATATTTCCAAATAATTGATAAAATAAAGCCAATTTACTTTTCTGAAGCTAACAACATTTTCCCCATCATGGGATCAACTGGGAACTCGGCCATTCTTCTTCCTGTTTTGGTCAACTCACCGTGGTGGTTCAAGGCGCCTAATGCATAAAGCTGTTCAAGTGCAAGTACCTGCAATATCAAATTGCGCATTACTTACACAACACTTTACACATTATAAGAAATATATATGTACTGATAAATTATACAGATCAGAATAATGTCTCTTGTCACAAATTTTCGCAAAGAACATTTATTTAAGTGGTTAGGAGATCCGGTGCGCCCATGTGTCAAGCTAGTCCTCACCCAACTAATCCACTCCCACATCCGTGCAGCAGTGCTCTCCTATCATTCTTGGAGTCGGGGATGCACCCGGGAACTCCCTACCATGTCCTCCCTCCTTCCCTTTCTTACAAATTTAAGCATATTTCTCTCAATTTCACTGTTTTGAAAGATAACCACTCAAAAATTTTCAAAATAAATGTTATTTTCTTAAAATAAAATTTGTCTCAGGGTTTTAGCAGCCTAAGCAAAAACATGTTCCTAATCCATGACTCTTTTTTGTTTTTAGCAACGATGTCGAAAACAAATAACTTCTGAGACTATTTCAAAGACCTGTATAGCTTATATTTGTGCGGTGTGTGGGTTTTAGGGGGGAGGGCAGGAAGTGCTGTTCTCGGTAAATTAAGTACATTTAAGCCTCAATTAAACACGTTGATTTAATACATTTAGACCCTGCCTGGAAAGAGAAGTAACATATGTACTTTGATTATTACAAGTATAAAGTACACATTAAAAAACAGTTAAAATAACTTCTAAATCCAACTAATTTAAATTAGATCAACAGTTTATGGGTTCATTGCAACACATTTTAAATATCACATGAACATTTTATCCATGAATCTCTTAAATTATAGTACTTGTATTTTATTTTTACTGCCTGTTTATAATCATTAACGTTATACCATATGTATTGTTTACCAAAGTCTCATGGGGAGGAGGATCCAGGAAGTCGAAGTGGACCAGATCGTTGATCCCGAGAGCTTTGAGGGTGAGCACCACATTACCCAGATTCATCCTCTGTATCTCAGGGACAGGGTTGTCCTCCAGCTCGTGTTTGTAGGACCAGGCGGTGAACAGACGGAAACATTTACCGGCTGCCACGCGCCCTGCCCGACCTGCGCGCTGGTTCGCAGAGGCCTATCAAACATTACATAGGAAAATATGTCAAAACTATGGAGATAAAATAACATGTACCAATGACAGTTTTTTCATTTCAAATTGGAAGGAGAGACAAGTGAGGTTAGGGCACCACTCCTCCAAGTCCCTCTCATCCATGCTCCAACCTACTCTGTATTTGCGTTAGCATAATTCCATTGCCGTCTGTGAAACTATTAGGAAGATTAAAAAAGTCTAAATGTTCTTTCACACTACTGTCCAGTTACGCTCCCGACTGAGTCTAGATGTGGTAGACACTCACTGATAGTATTTTAGTATTGTGATATATTTCATCTGAACGAAATCAATTTTTCCGACTTGGATCTGATGATGATCGCCGTATTACTTGATGAAAATGAACCATCCGAAAGCATCACTATTTACTAAGAGAACAATAGAGGGACGGTTTCATACTTTATTCTCGCAGTTATTGGTTCATGAAACGAAACTATTCCAATATTTGAATGACAAGGGAAACAACGAACGAGGATACGGTCCAATAGAGAGCTGAGGGACCTCTACTAGAGCTTGGACCTGGTGACCTTCGTGAAGCAGGGGCGGATGCGATGGCTGAGGCATTTACAGTAGATGGAGCCAGATTGCCGAGGAGGATACTGGAGGGACACCCGGGAGGACAAGGAAGAAGAGGGAGACTGCTATGTTGGCTTGAGGACGACCTCAGAACGATGGGTGTGAGAAGGTGGAGACAGCAGACCGAGGATAGATAAGAATGGCGAGATCGTTGCGGAGGCCCAGATCTACAAGGACCGTAGCGCCGGGGAAAGTAACTAAATAAATTAAGTAAGGGGAACAGTTCCGATTTCTTCCGTTTTCCCTTGTGCACATTGGCGTTGTAAATCTTGTTTGAGAAGCCATACAACTCTGGATCTACACGAAAGTTCTATTAACTGTTCCTTCATTTATTAATAAAACAGGGGAAAAATAGATAATAATTCAAAGAGAGAACTATAACCTAGTTCTTGTGGAGAGAAGTGATCCTTTGAGCTCGGGAATAGGTGCGCGCACCCTGCTTACACTAAGTACTTCGGTCACAGTCAACGCTAAATATATCCTCACCGAAGATTGTGGCTTGAGCGTTAAGTGTGCATTAGGCATTCACCCTAATGTAAAAATCCCATTGATTCCCATTGTTTCAATGTTGACTGGAGTACGAGCGTTGTGTGAGCATCCCTACAGTGTAAAACAACCTTAATTGTGCGGTAACCTCATTTCAATTGCCAACTTAGAATGAACTATTTAGAGTAATGTTTAGATTTGTATGTCAAAGATCATTGTACCTTCATGACTCTTCTTCTACATTATCTCTGTTCATTTTCCTAGCCAGAAGCCCATCGCTTTTGTAAACAAAGACCCATGAACATACTTTCAAAGATTCAAATTAAGAAAAATTTCAGCTCCGAAATAAGTAATAACAAAAGCCTTCAAAAAGTATGATATAATACTAATTATCTAATTATTTCTTATTGAAGACATAACCTGAATCTAATTGGTATATATAAGCCCTTAAATGCATGAACTGTGTCCATAGTATTTGTCATTTATAATAGTATTTAAATAAATAGATAAATATGCGCGTAGATATATAATCAATTTTAGGCTTCTTTGAAAACAATTGAGGGGGTTAGAAGTAAAGGGATGTAAGTGACAATTCGGCTGAAATTGAGATATGTGTGTTAACATCTTCCTTGACACCTACCCTGACTACTGACTAATGATCAGAACGATTGTTAGTACCAGTAATGCTATCTAGTGGAAAATACCTGGGTAATAACTGAATTTACGATGTTACTATAACTTTGAAGGTAATTATCTCGAATATATAATTTTTGTCACTTACATCCCTTTGCTTCTAAACCCCTCAATTATACTTATTACCTAATAATACTATTTGTCAAAAACTTTGGAGAGGAATATTGTATTTACCTTTGAAATAGGAACAACGATTAAAGATTCCATTCCAGTCCTTGAATTAAAGTTGTTTTGTTTACAAAATCCAGGATCTATTACATATATAATATTGTCAATGGTCAGCGAAGTTTCAGCAATATTTGTGGCAAGGACAACCTGAAAAATAAAATAACAACATTCTTATAAATAAATAGGTACTAAGAGTATTGTTAAATTAATGCAAACATGTCTATAGATCGACTTTTTCCAAATTGTATATGTTTTACTTTTCTAGCATTTGGTGGAGTTGGTTCGAATATTTTAGCCTGCATGTCGGAGGGAAGGTTGGAGTAGACTGGAAGGATGATGAGCTCCTTGATCCGGCTTCCCAGCCTCCTCACTCGGTCCTGGAGCAGTTCCTGACAGGTCTCTATCTCCTCCTGTCCGGTCAGGAACACGAGGATATCTCCCAGAGGCTGGGTCGCATGGATCTGCAGAATTGAAACAACACAAGCATCGATATAGTCTGCTTCGGGGGCCTTCGTGTAGTATATGTCAACGGGAAATCTTCGGCCTAGAAAAATAAACACAAAAATAACTCATTATATAGAAAAAGGTGTTATAAAAAAAAAAAAAAGAAACCAGGTCTTCGGTCTCCCGTCTTGTATTTCAAAATATGTGTTGGAGTTGCCGTTTCGCCTATTCAGGCATTAATAAAATGTTTCATTATTTCAACTACATTAATTATACATATTCAAACTTCAACATAAAAAAAAAAATATATATATATATATATATATATTGTCTATTTCACAAGACATTTATGCACAAACTACCGATTTCGGTATTACACCCTTCGTCAGGTTATGAACGTTTTATAAATAAACTAGGATGATGGAGTAATATCGAAACCGGTAGTTTTTATATAAATTTCTTTTTGAATGGAATATATTTCAATAAAAATTTATTTTGTCTTATTTATTTACAACAGTTAGTTATTGTGACTCATGCCCGGGCTCTAACTACGAAGTGTCGCTCCGGTGAACTACTATGGGAGTCCTAAATGTTGCCAACCCAGGTTTTATCACCTAGGGTAAGGAGTTCCTTATTAACGAGTACCTGACAACTCACAGGCTCGGAACCATCGCTTAACGGCCCATCCGAAGGACGGCATGCTCAAGGATTTTTCAACCCTCCTGATAAGAAACCTATTTACAATACTATAAGTTTCCACAATAAGTCCGAGTTTCTCAACTTAGATGTTTATTCAAACCATGTCTCTAATGTAAAGCCATGTGATAGTTATTGTAATATTAACCAATAAAAATAGTGTAATGTGGCTTAACATCTAATGGTGACAATTCATATTTTCAGCTATCTTGACATATTAAGTTTTGCGAGACCGAGAACTGTAAGTTCGAGATCAACCTCAACACCAACAGATATTTGAAATATGAGATTTAGGTGGCAGATGTTATTTAAGCTTAGTACAACACCCTTCTCCATATTAGAATCTCCACATCACGGAATTTTCCTTATCTCTTTCTTACACTTTTTTTCATTTTATATATTATTTATATTATATAACGATCAGACCCGGTAAACTATCTATATAACAATATGACAGGACTACACTGTCTTAATTCTACTTTTCACATATATTCGTAAATTACAAACTTTTTTTTTTTGCTCCTCAAAACTATCTCTTTTGAGAGAGAACAGGGGAAAGTTGAGACCTAAAATACAATATTACAAAATATTTTGTACATGTCCTATGGACATTAAGATATAACAATTGTTGCCAGAAGCAATCCTATTTCCAAAGCCAAAGATAAAATGACTATTTAATCTTCTATTTAATTAAATTAGTAATTAGAATGTCTGGCGTCGTATTGATCCTTAAAAACGTGGGCCGGCGCTTCCCGAGAGAACCAGGGTATCTATGTTGTTGGATTTGATGGCTGCCTTGCGTCGAGGAAGGTCGTAGGTGATCCATGTCAGTGCACTCAGCGGTCATTCCTGGCGCTTGGTTATAGACTTATTTTCCCTTCTAGGAGACGACGAATCGACTAAATTCTGGATAATTAGCCTACACTCCAAGAGGCTCAAATAAAACAATACTAAGATTTCATTTTATAATTCATGAAAAGAGGATACCCAACTTAAAATGTCTTAAACTTAGAAAATCTTATACTATCAACTTCTCACTTGTCTAGTTTGTGAACTGATACAGTGTGGGTCTGAGGTACTAATATTAATAATAAACATCAATACTTCTTACCTGGTATTCTAAATATTGGAGCATCGTCAAAGAATGTAGAAAACTTCTCAGCATCAAGAGTAGCACTTGAAATGAGCAATTTGAGTTCCGACCTGAACCTTGTAATATCTTTGACCAGGCCAAAAAGTATGTCTGTGTGTAGTGTTCTTTCGTGAGCCTCATCAATAATCATCACACTAAAACAGGAAAAATAGCTTTTAAAAAATCCAAATATACAAAAAGATTTTATAGAAGTAAAATTTAGAATATTTAGGAATAGATAATTAAAATGCACAATTTCTTTGTCAAACTTCACTATATATTCTCAAATACTCAACTAGTTTCGCCGTGTTAAGGCATTATCAAGAGTCACTTACAAACAGTTTGTAAGTGACTCTTGATAATGCCTTAACACGGCGAAACTAGTTGAGTATTTGAGAATATATAGTGAAGTTTGACAAAGAAATTGTGCATTTTAATTATCTATTCCTAGAATGGAGCTTCACAAAGTAAATCTGGAAACCATAAATTATTTAGAATATTTTTTCATCTTATTATATGATTTACTGTTTCGATGCTGTTGAAATGCAACCCATGTTCCAAAACATAGAAAATGAAGTTTTATGGATTTCGTTGAAGAAAACCTCGAAAGTGAAAAGGAAGTACAAAAATTAAATACATGATAAAAGATAAATAATATATTTTAAAAATGTCTCCTTTGTCATCTGTCTTAATTTCTTCGGCGTTAACTCCGGAATAACAGATAGTAAATTGATAAGCCAAAAACCCGGAGTTATTATTAAGTAAAATGAAAATTAAAATGGAAAAATAATAATAAGAAAACCTAATATTTTAAAGAGAATTTTGTCTCTCCTAAAAATTAGGTTTTTCAACATACGAGGTTGCGTTTCAAAACCATCGATATGAACTCGGAGTCTAACAATTTATTCTTAAAATGGTGAAAATACGATGTCATAAATAATAATATGAATTACCTATAAGAGTTCAAATCAGGCTCCGATAAAAATTCTCTGTGCAATGTACCATCAGTCATATATTTAATAACGGTACGCTCTGATGTACAGTCCTCGAACCGTATACTGTAGCCCACCTAAACAATAAAAAATTATCATTACAAAAAAAAATGCCAGCATCCACTTAAAGGCCTACAAAAAATAAATAAGACATACTTACTTCATTACCTAATTTGACAGTCATTTCTTCAGCAACTCTAGCGGCCACCGACATGGCAGCTACCCTTCTAGGCTGGGTACAGCCTATTTTTTTCCCTCCTTCAGAGAAACCAGCTTGGTATAAATATTGAGGAATTTGTGTTGTTTTCCCTGATCCTGTTTCTCCTTCTATTATCAATATCTAAATAATAAATTACAAAATTGTATTAACAGGAAATAATACAAATAGTAACATAATGATAATGTACACGATTTTCCTACAAAAAGAGAGGGAACTCGCAAGTGTCAATTATTATGTAAACAATGAAAAATTAAATTATATAAAACCAAAATATAAAAATCGTGTTTCATATACAAAAACATTGTTTGATATAAAATTTGCATTTTTTATTGTCTTGACAGAATTCCTCCACAGATATCTTCTTTTCAGGTCTGTCGAATGTACTTTTTGTTAAATATTTTCATCACAAATATCATTATTTTTTATCACTTATATACTAATTTATTTTATTTTTCTTGTTTATGTATTATTACTTTTTGTTTGTATTGCTTTTATTATTATTATTGTTTTTCTATATTTCACATCTTGTGATCTGAGGAAAGGACATAAGAACGTCCTGAAATATCGTGGTGAAAAAACACTTCTGGAAAGATTATAAAAAATATTTATCATAATTTAAATTAAATTAAAAACGTTATCTACTGTATATTTATTACTATTATTATTTGTGTACTCTTTTATTCTCTAGTATTTTTTTTATTATCATTTTATTTTAACTACTATTGTTATTACTAATCACATGTGTGCCCGACTCTAGAGTTAATAGCTGTTTATGTATCTAATTTATAACTTATATCTCAATGTTTTTTATCCCATTGCCATATTATAGTTTAACGGAAATAGATATTATTGTTATTATACCTGGTGGTCCTTGATGGCTTGAACAAGATCGTCCTTAAATTTGTATACAGGAAGACTTTTCTGGGTTTCTTCTATAGTGAGTCTCTTTTTCTGAGCTTCAGTCAACTGAGGTTGTTCAGGCTACATAAAAAAGGATAGGGCAAATAATAGAAAATAAAGAAATAAATATTATTCATTCCACGTTATCTCGTAACTAGGATTTTGACAGTTAAGAGAACATATAAGGTTTAAATTGCATCATTCACCTACCATCCAATCAAATTCAGTTTTATGCTACAATGAAACCAATTGGATAAAAATGATTGGTGCAAGCTTAACCTGGTTCAGACTCCACCCAATTAGTGTTGACCAAATATACAACATTCCACACTTTCTCAAACTTCTAAGATGACAAATGCGGACATTTTGAGGAGACTTATAATAAATAAATAAAACTTATTTTTGAAATATTGTCAATTTAGATTTAACTCATCATGTCTGTCTGTTTGATCCATCATCACAACGTATTTCAACTAAACTTCATAGTTTGCATCTATTCAACAATAGGTTTTAGGATATATACGATGACTAAATCACTGAATAGAGACGGGGGAGGAACATTATTATCTTAGCTGTTATTGATGTTAGTGAAAAAGTTCCAAATCAATATGAAAGGCATATTCATTTTAAACATGTTTCGCTAAAGCTAACAATAACATAATAATTATTGGTAAACATTAAATAGGATTAACGTATTTACAGTTCTTGGAATTCGTGAATTTGATAAAACTGTAATTTTATTGATACACCCCATTAATTGAACTTACCTTATCTTTGGTACCAGGGAGACTCAATGCTTGAATAAATTCAATCTGGTTGTCCAATACTAAATCATATTCCTCTTGGGTCTTGTCCTTCTTTTTCGCACCGAAATGAAAAACGGCAGAAGACATTTGCTCTTCTTCCCATTTCCTTTGCTCGTAGTTCGGCTTACGTTCTCTTTCGTCAACTTCCTCATATTGCTCAATACTCTAAAAATATAAAAGAAATAAAATAGTTTTCAAACTTAAAACACAAACTGTAAAATAAAATAGATAAATCAAAAAAATATAATTACATCTTTAACATCCCGGGGCATGTGATATCGCTGAACTCGTTCCAATTCTCTCGCTTTTTCATGTTCTTTCGCAAGAAGCAGTAAATTCTTTTTGTGTTTACGGTCTTTCTTCTCTCTCTCAGTAAGCCTAGAAGAAGCACACAACCAAAACAATTACAACAAAACAATTAAATGAAATTACTTATAAGTTTATAAGTTGGGAGGGAAACTGGATCCTTACTCATCTTCGTTAAAAAGATATTCATCATCAATAATGTCTGCTTCAAGCTCTAATACTTTGTCTCCCTTCCTTTTTTCCAAGTATTTTCTTCTCGATTCAACTCGAAGTCTTGGTATTAACTTTTCTTGATTTTCAGCATCAAGTTTCAATCTTTTCGCAGCTTCTTCATAAGCCTTCTTATCTAAAATGAGAATTAAAAAATATATATAACATAACAGTTCATATTACTTTCAAATAGGTTAGGTTTTATGACTCATGCCCGGGCTTTAACTACGAGGTCATATCGCCTACTACCAGAGCGCTCTTTCGTCACTCTGGTGGACATGAGCCCGACTCTACTGTGGGAGTCCTAAATTTTGCCTAACCTAAATTTTTATTCATCTAGGGTAGGGGTCTTTAACGAGTACCTGACATAGTACAGGCTCGGGACCATCGCTTAACGTCCCATCCGAAGGACGGCGTGCTTAAGTTTATTTTAACTCCCAGATAAAATAAATTAAGGACCTCGGCCGAGTTTCGAACCCACGACCTTGATGTTTTGTTTAGTTTATTACAATTTATTTTCTTTTTGTTTATTTGCATCCGGACTTTCAAATATATTTGTTGTTCTCAAAATAAATCTTATTACCAGAATGAGTTGTAATTTTGCGAGTGTGTTCTTTGTCTCGTTTTTTCAAACGGTCTGAGAAGGCATCTCGTTCCCGTCTGTCATCTTCACTATCACTAGTGCTGTCAGAGCTAGACCTCGCCATTTTTCTGAGAAAATAAATATATATCAAATAGAAGACGTATGCATTTATTAATTCTAAAAATAAAAAAAAATGTAATTATGAACACGTAATAATTTTCAAAGCAATCTGAATGAAAACAGAACTGCGATACAACGTTAAACAATGATTAGTTATTGTAAGTTGACTGACAATAGTTTATACGAAGTGTCGGATAACTAATAATTATGAAATATGAACCCTTTTAGATATTTGCGGTTAAATCTTCATTTTTGTAGTCATATGAATAGAATAAGTAACATATCAATGCAGTGAAAAAGGAATTAGACAGGCTGGTACATGTCCTTCCCTACATGTTATCAGTTTATGAAATTAAAGAAGATATCACTTATGGTTAGTTAAATAAAATAAAATAATACCTATTTTAGAATTAAATTTATAAATGACACTTCAGATCTCGTCCTCAAAATAACTGAATACACTAAGTTATCAAAATAAATAACATATCATAAAAGATATGTTTAATTCACCGATTATTTAGCATCAAATCAACTGCCAGTTAATCCAAAGAAAAACAAAAAGCATAAACATTAATGTTATATCATTAAACGTTCGATGCTACGAAAATCGATAACGTGAATATGACATCGACATTAGCAATGTTGCCTTTTGAACGATTTCTTAGAATTACAATTTATAAACATGGCAGTATTTAATATTGAACTAACCCCATGATAGTCCCAGAAGGAACAGGGAGAAACAAAAATTTGTGGAATTAGAAATGCTAATTTTTGATTTACGATGTTCTTGAGAGACCATTTTTTTTTCTTTGCTTTCTTAATTCAGTAGCTATTGTTGCTTCTCGCCACATCCAGTCTAGGAATACTTGGTGGATAAATTCTGAAGAGGCGTGAAAGAGGAAGCTTATCATGGCAAAGAGCGTATGGAAGGTGCAATATCATCATGTTTAAATAGTATTAAATAAATTAGCAGTATAACAATAGAGCCTTAAAATATTTTTTATTATAATAAAGATAATATAATCAAGTTCATATGTATCGATAGTTCCGTAGGTGCAAGCATTGTTGGTTACAAGAAGGTTACTGTGTTTTGGGGGTTATTTCACATGTGAGTGTCGGAATTTTTATATTTTTTATAATAAGTGTCGCGGAAAGACAAACATGGGTCGTAAAATTGATTCAAGAATTAAAACCTTCATAGAAAATGGTGTGAAGTTACACCATAGGACTATGTTTGTTGTAGTTGGAGATAAGGGGAGAGATCAGGTAATGGTACTACATCATATTCTCTCTAAAACAGTTGTTAAAGCTCGTCCTTCTATACTTTGGTGTTATAAAAAAGAACTGGGATTTAGCAGTAATAAAAAGAAAAGAATGAAGCAAGTGCAAAGAAAGATAAAATCTGGAAGAGTTAATGTAAATGAAGATGATCCATTTGAACTTTTTATTGCATCTACAAATATAAGATATTGCTACTATTCAGAAACTCAAAAAATCCTTGGCCAAACTTTTGGTGTTTGTGTATTACAGGATTTTGAAGCCCTAACCCCTAATTTACTTGCTCGTACAATAGAAACGGTTGAGGGTGGTGGATTGGTTATTTTATTATTGCGTACATTGAGTTCTCTGAAGCAGCTGTACAGTATGTCAATGGATGTACATGAGAGGTACCGGACAGAAGCTCATAAGGACATAGTTGCTCGATTCAATGAACGATTTTTGCTCTCTTTATCTTCATGTGAACGGTGCCTAGTTGTCGATAGCAATCTTAATGTTTTGCCGATTTCTTCTCGTGTCTTCAATGTTAACACTGTTTCTGTACAAGCAATTGAATCACAGTCGAACTTCGAATTGACTACTTTAGTTGATAGTCTACGAGATACTCAGCCTGTTGGGTCCCTAGTTGGTTGCTGTAAAACGTTAGACCAAGCGAAGGCTGTTCTCAAGTTTATTGATGCTATATCAGAAAAGACTTTGAATTTTACAGTTTCTCTGACTGCTGCACGAGGTAGGGGAAAGTCCGCAGCTCTTGGACTGGCTGTTTCAGCTGCTGTTGCTTTCGGTTACACAAATATATTTGTTACTTCTCCCTCACCCGACAATTTGAAGACATTTTTTGAATTTGTTTTTAAAGGATTTGATGCCCTTGGCTATCAGGAGCATTTGGACTACGGATTAGTTGAATCCTCGAACCCAGAATATAACAAAGCCCTTATTAGGGTTAATGTGTTCAAGTCGAACAGACAGACTATTCAGTACATACATCCGACCGATTCTAACAAGCTTAGTCATGCTGAACTCCTGGTTATTGACGAGGCCGCTGCAATTCCGTTGCCCTATGTGAAGAAAATGTTAGGATCATATTTGGTGTTTTTGTCTTCAACAATCAACGGTTATGAAGGTACAGGCAGATCTTTGTCTCTCAAACTTATTCAAGAGCTGCGGAACCAGTCAATTCCCTCCTCTGATATGACGAAATCTGTGAACAGAAAGTTGTATGAAATAACATTGGAAGAATCTATACGATATAGGCCTGAAGACTCGGTGGAAGAGTGGTTGACAAATCTACTTTGTCTAAATGCATCCAATATTCAGACATCTATCGGGGGAACTCCCTCGCCCAGTGAATGTGACTTGTACTATGTTAACAGAGATACTCTCTTCTGCTACCACAAAGCCTCTGAGATATTCCTCCAAAAGATGGTTGCTTTGTACGTATCCTCTCACTACAAAAACAGCCCCAACGATCTTCAGCTTCTGGCGGATGCTCCGGCTCACCATATTTTCTGCCTACTGGGGCCTGTTGACCCAAATAAGAAATCACTTCCCGAGATACTTTGTGTAATTCAAGTTTGCTTGGAAGGTCATTTAACCTCAGACTATGTCTCGGATACTTTCAACAACGGAAGAAAACCAACTGGAGACCTGATTCCTTGGACCATTGGCCAACAGTTTCTTGACAGGAACTTTCCATCTTTGTGCGGAGTTAGGATTGTACGAATAGCTACTCACCCCGACTATCAATCGATGGGGTATGGGTCCAGAGCTCTGTCATGTCTTATACAATACTATAATGGCGAAATCCCCTGTATTGATAATACTCCCTTGTCAGATCCTAAAGCCAATCTCCTCACAGATATACAGGGTGATCTTTTAACTGAAAAAATAGAACCAAAAAATCGAGAAAAAATACCATCTTTGTTTTTAAAATTAAATGAAAGGGCTCCTGAAAATGTTCAATATATGGGAGTGTCTTATGGACTTACATCGAGTCTTCTGAAGTTTTGGAAACGTTCCGGTTTTGTTCCAGTTTATATTCGACAAACTCCCAATGAGCTCACAGGTGAATATTCTTGTATTATGATAAAAACATTAAATAAAGAAGATAACGATTCCTGGCTTAGTGAATACTGGATTGATTTTCGAAGACGTTTTTCATCTCTTCTGTCCTATCAGTTCCGTGAGTTACCTACATCACTTTCTTTATCCGTCCTTAGCAATAATAACGTGAAGAAGACTCACAAAACTCTTACCAAATCGTTGCTAGATGCTCATTTAACGGTCTACGATCTAAAAAGAATTGAATTATACTGTAATAATCTTGTTGACTATCATCTTATAATGGATTTGTTACCTGTACTTGCCAAACTTTATTTTATAGATTATTTTGGAGATATAAAATTGACTGTCATACAAAATGCTATAATGCTTGGTTTAGGGCTACAACATAAGACAGTTGACGACCTCTGTTCCGAGCTAGAACTGCCAGCTACTCAGATCATGGGCATGTTCAACCGTGCCATGCGAAGAATTCATCAGTCTACCACCACCGTCACGGAAAGAGCCATTGAAGAGGATTTGGGATTGAAGGATCTTCAGAATGATTTAGTTAGTAAACCTTTAGAAGATCTGGATGAAGAGATGGAAAAGGATGTTAAAAAGCTGAAGAAACAGCAAATGAAAGAACTTCAACAAGAGCTTCTGGAGTACAGTGTGAAGGGATCGGAAGAGGACTGGAGCAAGGCGCTCTCCGGTGGCAACAGTGGCACTGTCTCTATACGGAAGGGGTTCAGTGTTCTCAAAACAGAATATTCTGCCAAAGAAGACACACAACCTCCCTTCAAGAAAAAGAAAAAGAAGAATTTTAAACGATAATTATATTTTATTATTTTACTACAATAGTCAATATTGGGTGAAAAATGTAATGTTTAAATTTGAATATTGTATAGAATACAATCTTTGCTATAAAATGTATATTTTTTTTGTATATAAAAATACATGTTACAAAATTGAATTTTTGTAAATAAAATTTTCTTGATTTTATTTTCTTGTATGTTTTCTTTTCATATATTTCTTGGTTCTACAAGTAACATCAAGCAACACGAACTATCTAATAGTAACAACATTTCTTGTAAATATTGTCTATTCTACAAGAAATATGAAAAAATAACTGCCTGTTTGACACCAACACTACGTCGTCAGAAGTACCTAGTTTATAAGTAATGCAGCTTTCAACTGTGTCAGGCTATTATGTTTATGTATATCTATGTAAATGTGAATATGCTGATTTCAGCAGTTGTAGACCCAACAGCAAAAACCAGCGTATTTGTCGAATAGACAGGATTTGTTTTATTTCTAGTATTTTCGATAAAAAAAAACTTAAAATAGTTAGCGATGGTCCCCGAGCCTGTACGATGTCAGGTACTCGTTAAAAACCACTACACCAGGTGAATAAAATGTAGGGTAAGCAATATTTAGCACTCCCATAGTAGAGTCTGACACATGTCCACGAAATGGATATGTGATATTTATGATGGACATCGTTCAAACTATATTCGTAAAAATTTCAGGGTCCAGCTAAAATATAACCACTAATCTTTTCAGTGTCTGTACTCCTTCCAAAAAATCGAGATATAATGGCGAAACGTGGTTTTCTTAAGTACAGTGTTTTTTGCTAAAACTATTGGTGCTACTACAAACTGGATTCATGTCGAACTATTCTTCATAACATTTCTGAGATAGAGTACTATTTGGTCTGAGAACAAAGCCGACGTGAAAAGAGCTATAACGTGGATGTATGAAAGGAGTGTTCATCTCTCGAATAAGGCTTTTTTTTTATTGTTCGTAGCTAGGGGACTCCGAAGTCTACAAGCGCATGGTGTAACGTATTCTTCAACAAGTCCTAAGATATTTCGATTAGATTTTTCGATTTCGAAATAATAAAACGCGAGCAATTCATCCTAGAATACAAAGTTATTAGCATCAATATTTCTTAGAAAACTGATAATGTTCAGTTTTAAGGAAGCGAGGTTGAAGTGGGGAAGACCGAGGTTTGCGAGCAGAGGCACCGCCCTTTATTAGGATGGCGACATGAGGGTACTTAAATCGTCTTTTGAAGTTGGTAAATCATTCAGAACATTTGACTATAAAACCCCGCCTAGTATTAATTACGTATTTTGTTTAAAGAATAATTTCTTTAATTAAAAAAAAATCTGCTTCGAGAAAAATATTTAATAGCATTAAGATATGAGTGTGGAGCTATTTGCAAAAACCAAATAAGTAAACACAAAATTAGTTTATTCTTAATTGATTATACATTATATATTTTTTCAATTTTACAAATATAGAATTAATTACATCAATGAATATACGAAAATAAAATGTATAGATCAATAATATTTAGTCAAGACATACCAAGGTACAAAAGTTTTTTTTTTTTTTTTTTCAATAAAACAAAATAAGTTTTGATATTATATGAGTTAAACACTTTTCAAATATACATATATATCTAAATGTATAACTGTTTTGTCTTAACACTTTTATCACAGCCTTTAATTCTATATTCCTTATAAGTTTGCATACTAATATAAAGAAAAGATCTTACCAAGAGTTAAGTTCAATAATTAAAAAGTAAATTTCTTACCAATTCAAAAAACTAAACTATACAATATTACCATAGATAGTAAGTATATAATAAACATAAAATCTATTTCAAGGAAGACACACAATAACTCTTTAAATTGTATATAATATTTAAAAGATGTGTTTGTTTAAAACAAAATGCTTCTACTGCATGAATATAAATAAAAGTGTATTATTAGAAAATAAAGTCTTACACTAGTAATGTGACGAATTAGGTAAATGTTTAAAGAAATATCCATAAGAATATGGTTAATAATAACCAAATGTTATATACTTTTTTGAAAAATAATTAAACAGTTATCAATAATCCGTAGTTAGAAATTTCTTCACTGCGTACATAAACTCAAATGTTCGAAAACTGCAAAATAAATCCGCATACATTTTTACTGACAGTGAAAAACTAGAATTGTGTGCGCTTCTTCAGGAATTGCGTATATACATTGACTGCTAAATTACATTTATTTAACAATTAAAAAAGATAAAATCAATAAATAAGATCTCTTGCTTTTGCATAACTAAAAATGTAAATAATAACATATCGATGACTCATTCAACGTTAGAATAAATCAGTGCACGAAAATAACGGTTCTTTTAATTCTGCATAGATCTACCATAAGAATAAAATATAACCAGTTTACACACAAGATAAATTAAAAAAGAAAAAAGTGTGGTCTATGCCAGAAATCGTTCAGCTGTAGATTAGAAAACATGTTACACAAGACAAAAAAAAAAAAAGTTACAACAAACAAATAAATATTGGTAAAACCAACTGCTTTTTAAGTGCACTTCTACGAAAACAAAACAAAAAATGACTATTTACATACATTCAGAGCTACTTGTTCCACTTGTTTTAACTGTCACTAACAGTTTACTTAATAAAACAGGTAGAGGACAGGTGCAAAGATACAGAGAAGGAAGGATGTTGAGACGACTGAGGCACTGCTGAGGCTGCTACCTTCTTGTTTCCCGATCTTCCCTGAACAGAACTTGCAATCATCCCCTTCACAGATGTCGCAGACTGTGGCCTGTCGTGCTTCATAGAACACACGGGCTTTCCGAGCTGTACAACAAACAAACAAATATTAAAATAAGTTTAATAATCATTTATAGGCATGGCAACACCTGTTAAGACTCAGAAATGTTATAGACATAAGACACCCGCTGACTTCCTTTCATATTAAGTTTGTTTAAAGTTTCAAATCAAATGTCATGAAACATTCCCAATGGAGGCCCATTTTCCTGGCGAATACTCTTGAACTTCACAGAAGAACTCGGATCTACATAAGCATTACAAAAAAGTTCTACCGGAATCAGAGCAATATTTTCTTCTATGTTTGTTAATAACATCAACAAATAACTTTACAGCAGTTTACTTCCATTCATTTTACATCAATCCACTCATTCTTAATGAAACATTAGTCCTGAAAAATAACTCCTATAGACGTTTTTTCTTCACCTTAGGAGGTCTAGTTACAAAAATAGTTCTAATGTCCGGAATGCAAAAAATCGAGCACATGTTAATTTTTGAAGTGGGCTAACCCAAGTCGGCCGGGATTTTAGTTAGCTCTTGATTTTCAAAATAAGGGCTGTGCACAGAATTTCTGGAAGAGTGGTTTGAAAAATTTAATTATTTACCAACAATAAGTTAAGAATATTATCTAGAATAAGCAATCGTACTGTGGAAGTAACCAGGATGTCTTAAATGATATTTGATGCTGAGATCCCAATGAATACTAAGGGCGCGAGGCCACATGTTCCGGAGATAAGGTTTTATTCTCTCTAGTGTGTGTTTCTGCAGTTCCAGAGAGTTAAGTTAGCTAAGTAGTAGCAGTCTAACAAATTACGAATAGTTAAGGGAGGAGGATTTGAACCTCCAAAACCCCTCCTTGCGTAGTGCCCTGATCATAGTACTCACCCATGTTTTATACTCGCTTCATGTGTACATTTTGCAAAAGTCTCTCTCATTCTAGATAATAATAATAATTAGTTCGACAATTTATATTCACTTCAAAAGTTTAAATTAAATAAAAATACATACACTGATCATAATAATCGTAAATAGCTACAGGAACAGGCCTCTGTTTGGCCACTTTGTGTGTTCGGTAGGCAGAAACGGTGGGACATAATTCGTCACGAGTAAGCTGCAACAATAATAAAAACATAATTAAAAAAAAAAATCGGCCAAGACATACATACATAGGGTACCGTACCGCCGATAAGTATGTGTTACCTAGACTTAGTTTGACCGGTAAATTTCCCTACAATATTCAAACCATAACGGCCTATGGTAGCTGTAAAATGATTCTAATACACCAGCTCTACCACTTTATACATTGGTATATATCCTTTTTAATTTAAATAAATAATTTCAATTTTAGTATCTATTGTTGTTCCTAGGTTCATGAACGGGTATAAAGATATTGTTTTACAATTTTTTCAGTAACTACTTTTCGAGATAGAAGGGGGGGGGGAAGAGAGACTTTCCTAATCGCTATTCCGAGCCCTATAAATAAAAAAAATAGGTCAAATGCAATTTCAACAGCAATTTTTAACCTTTTTTCCCGATAAATATTTTAAAAATTGCATAAAAAAATACATATGTACAAATACATAAAAAAATAAAAAATACATAAAAATACATACACAAATATATATATATTGTTGAATTCGTGCTTCAATAAGCTTTCATTTGATACCCATCACGAAGCCCTTGAAATTTTATTTTTTTCCATTTCCCAATTTATTCCCTGAAATTAACCCCCAAAATTAAAATTCAACTTTTTGTACTTAACGTCTATAATTGGGCCACCACACTCTATCTCTGTGCTAAATTTCAAATTTTTACGTCGAATATTTTCAGAGAAAATCGCCTGTGACAGACGAACAGACGGACACCGATGTGATTCCATGAGTGTTCGGTTTTGCTAATTTTGGCACGGAACACTAAAAATAGTAACACATATTACTCATTGTGAGCCCTTCATTTTTATATCCCACTTGCTTAGGTAGATTTTTTTTTTCACTTTCATTTAGCTCTGTGGCAATCCCCTCAAACCAAAAAGTTTACAAAATCTAATTATTATTTCATATGTAAGATGTTGTGGGACGAGATTTTTATGAGTAATTATAATTTCATATTTTGGGGGCATAACTTTTCACATTTAGTCAATGTTTTTTTGTGACAGGCAGACAGACAAATTGTTGAGAATTAGGGCTCCATTGAACCCTTTGAGTACGGAACCCTAAAAAATACTTTCATAGAGGGTTTCTTGATGTTACAACATGATTGAGAGGGAATGGAAATGAGGTGGAAATGAAGGGGGGAATGGGATTCAGGTGGAATTGAGAGGAATTCACATAAAATTGTCTATAAAGGAGGGGTACCTTGTCGAAATAGAGAACGACAACAGAGTTGGCCTCTTTAGTTTCAATCCTCTTCACTTTGTGAGACAGTTGGAGACTGGGAAGTGCATCTGAGTCCACTGTGTAGCCAGAAGGAAGGGTCACTTCCATCACCGCCATGTTACTTTCATTACCTCCCACGAATCTGTGTATAATTCAAATAAAACAAGGATTAGGAATAAGAAGATTTTTTCTGTTATGAAATTTCAAAACATAATCAAAATGAGTTCAAATTGAACATCTATTGATAATAAATAGCGATTTGAAAAAACTAAATAAATCAAAGGGAGACTACTAAACCGATTAAGTAACACAAAGCATTCTTGGGTTTATAAGAAAGCAAAAAACGTTTTAATGTGTTCCACAGCAACTCTGATTTTTACCTAACTTTGTGAATATGTATGTCTTCATCCTAGAGAAATGCCACGAAAAAGAGAATACTGGGATGTACAGAAAGAGGTGGGAGAACTTCCCACTAACCCGGCATAGGAAGAAAAACAAAAAAAAATTAGTTGTTAAGGAAAATCTGACAAATTCCATTGATATGGTAATTTTGAAATAGATGCCACTTTTTGTGAGATGATAATAAATAAAACTTACGACGAACAGATGGAGAGTTGAAGATGGTTTTTGTCAGAGCTTTTGTCAACCTGAGGATCCAGAGTGAAAAGTGGGAAAGGACCAGTCACATTCACATTGTACCGATAGGAGACCTGAACAATGGCGAACCCTCGTCCAGTAGCTGTTATGTTCATTTTTCGAACTTTCCTAGGAATCTGTGGGAAGTTTTAAAACCAAATAAGAAGTTATAACTATAATTAATAACATAATATATAACAAATATAATATAACAAAAAAGTATAATTGAAATATACAAGAAACTCACAAAAATGTTTATGAATTAACTATGAACAAAAGTTTTCTAGCTATAATAAAAATTTTGCGAAGAGATGGCCACTACAATCTATAGAGCCAGACAGGTTAGCCATTGATCCATGACATCATGTTTCTAGTGTAATCCAAATACGATTTATAAAAGTTTCCTTCTCTATTTAAATATCTTCTATTGAAATAATAGTCATAAAAAGTGATTTCCTAGAACTATTTACCTCCACTTTCTGAAGAATCATGGCATTGGCCGAGTTTACCCTAACATCATTGGAGACTCCATCGCCATAAGCAAATGTGGTTGTGACGTCTTGGGACTTCGATGTGATAGCAGTCGCAAGTTCAGCAAGAGCTCCCAAAGCCACAACTGTATCCTGAAATGTTTTCATGTTTTATTTGAAAGATTTTAAAAATATATTGGAAAACATTACTGTATGAATGTTGCCTACATTTGATACCACAAAGAAATCACAAAATATTCATTCTTAGCTCTTTGAATTTGTCTCCGTTCGTATAGTAGTATTAATTTAACTTTTTTTTCTTCGTAAGATAGTGGTCACCTGTGAATTTGAAGACAAGAAAATGTCATAATTCAAATATAAAACTTTGCAAACCTGTGTGGAAGCGAAGCCGCCCTCATTGTTCTGTTGAGAGACAAGCCACTTCATGATGGGGATGCAGTCCTCTATGAGACCTCTCTGGAGATAGGTCAGCATCGCGTACGCTGTGATCTCGACATCAACGCTGTTAGGCAAAGCAGCATTTGGATTTTTTTCGTCCGTCTCTTCCTTCTTTCTATTCCACCATTTCATGTCAGCTAAAATTAAAGAAAAAAATAGTATAAATATATATATTTTCATAATAGATAGAACCCGCCAGTTATTTAAAACGCGAAAAAAATAATTTTAAAATTTTGGGAGATTTGATGCAAAAGGTAGCGAATCCGCAATCATTTTATACATCATCTTTACTCACATTTAGTTTCAGAGAAGGACTCCAGCAGATTAAAAGCAACTTCTTGTGAGGGATGCTGCGCCAGATGAAGAGCATAGGTAGCAATAGCCACAGCATAGGTATCATTGAGGCCGTCTATATTCCTGACGATGTAGTCAGTGGCCTTGTTGATGGTGTTCCTGTACTGTCCCTTCAGCTGTCTGTTCTCGAGGAAGGCTGAGAGGACATAGGCAGTTAGTGCCAGCCCTTTTCCGGCTCCTCCCTGCATGTCCTTGTGGCTGACTGTCCCCACCTCGGGAAAGTGGCCGTCAGGGTCCTGTTTGGACAGCAGCCATTCCAGAGCGCTTTCCATTATCTTTGACTCTATGCTGATGTGAGGAGTGGCCTGAAAGAAGGATTTGGCAACGAAGGCTGTCAACCTGAAATAAAAAAAAAATAGAGAAACTAATAAATTAATAAAAACAAAAATAAAATTCAAGTAAGTTTATATTACTCCTCATTTTTCAACTATGTATAAAGTCAAGCATCATCTATTCGTTTTTAAATTTTTTTTTCAAGTTACCAAGTGCTGCCACTAGGATCCGCACTTCCGAAAGCACTAAATGACCCGTCCTCATGTTTGTAGGTGAGCTCTTGTTGGTAGCCTGTCTCCAGGAACTTCTTGGACTTGGTCTCAATGGCTTGAGTAAGCTGATTAGAATTCTAAAATAAAATAATATACGTAAGCATTAAACTTAGGTTAAAAATATATAAAATCTTATAAGTGATCATTATCATGAAAACTTCTCACCTTTAAATAGTTAAGAATAACAATATTTGGGACAAAATTCAGCATATTTTGTTCCCCACAACCAAATGGCATTTTAATAAGATGTTCTAAATTTGGTATACTAGGTCCTAAAATGTCTCCTACAAACAACAAAAACACAAATATTAAAATTATTATTATATTATCATGCTTAAATAGCAGCCAAATAATCGGGGTAAGTAAAGCGACATTATTTGTTCATAATATAAAATAAAAAATTAATAAAAATAGGTAATCTTACCAACTGCTGCGACTTCAATGAACTCAGAGCCTGGTACAATATTTTTTGGTATATCCAAAGTAACATTGGCGGAAAATGTATTCGAGTTTCGAAGATCAACAAAGAATGCTTTGTTCTTATATTGAGTTTCTCCTTCCGGCTAATTAAAACAATACAAACAAAATTAACAGAATACAAAGAATGATAATATTAAGTTTGTCGAGTAAGGTTTTGGAGAGTACATAATTCTCATTTTTCGACGTCATCTCTATTTTTCAAATTTTCCCTTTTTTGTTCCCCTTTCTTATCCCAAATCTTTATTAGAAATGCAACTAAATCAGTGGGTGGTCAAGTTTTTCTACGGATTGTGCTAAGATATTGTAAATTCTTTAATACACATAATATCTACCGTGTGATGAAAAATTTCGAGTTTTCCGATCTTCAATTTTTTTTTTATCATCTCACTCTGGCAAAGTATATTTCGCTTTGGAATCGGGCGACTTTTCTATATATTTTGAAAATCTTAGTTTGAATATGTGAGATTATAGATAGAGAGAGGCTTAGTTCTCTATGTGCTTCTTGGTTTTACCGTGAAAATTATAAAAATAAAACATAAATTAATTTAAAAAATAAAAAATATACCTTGACAAGTAATTTTCTTTCTACTCCATCTCCAGCTATGCTGCTTTTCGCTGACACTTTTATACTTATGTACCCTAGTTCTTTGGGGGTTATCATAAAAGACGTAGATGATCCACTGTTAGGGGCAATAACTAATTTCTTCCTTCGATATAACTGCAATTCTGAAACAAGAGCGTAACTTAGTACACTAAAGATATGTATGCAATATAGTATATAATGTACACTTTTATCGAATACATACTTGGCTGATCGTAAACGTCATTCGAAAAGTCAGCAAATTCGAATTGTTGCTCCGAATTTTCAATAGTGACGTCAGCACTAACTTCTTTGTCCATGTAGTTGAAAACAACGACTGGAATGGATACTGTTTCTCCCCTCATCACAGAATATGGAAGATCCAGGGATACGAAAAAGGGTCGGAAAACCTTCACCTATACATCAATAAAGAGGCATTAGTTGAAACTCATAACCTTATTAATAAATAATACATATAATAAATAATACATATTAATATGAAATTCTTATTTTAATTTATTCTAAAATTAGGTGTACACTTCGAACAAAAATTAATATTGACTTGAGAAAATAAAAAGACAGACAATATATTTTAAACATAAAAGCTTCAAATCTTGAATAATTGAGATAAAATTAATATTATTTTTTTCGTAAGTTGGCACTTGATAGTTAAGGAATCAGGTTAGACTCAACCCATGCCACATTCTCCCACCATCCAATCGAAATCATTGTTGTTTTGTGTCTGTAAAGGTATCAGAAATAACATGAATCTTATTGGATGGTACGTGTGTGTTTGATGCGATTTAAATTTAACCTGTTCGCTTATAAAAAAACATACTATATAACTAAATGGAAAAATAAGGACAAATTCACCTTTTGAGGAGCTTTAATCAAACCGAATCCAAAAAGAGGATCCACAGAAAATGCAGACAGAACCCAGGAAGTTATGGTATCTGGAACTACTTTTCTTATGCTTCCTCTACCATCAAATCTAGATCAAATTTTAAGAATTCTTGAGTAAAAGGTAACAATACAATTCATGATGTAATCTAACAAAAAAAGTATATAAATAAAAAAATATATAAAAAATTTAATTGAAACAGGAGTGTAAAGACTAATAAATACAGGGATCAGAGCACGTATCATTTAGAAAAAAATGAAAATAAAACATAAAATTAGAAGAGTGCAAAATATCAACTTTTTAGGAGAATCAAAACAGAGTTTTACATTTCTATATGCTTTTATACTTTCTATTCTCGAGAGATTTTTTGAGCTGTTCCAAGCTCTTATATCATATTGAAATACTAATAATCAAGTTTTCACAAAAATTGGTTTGAGGTCACAGTAATTAGAATTTAAAGTAAATCTAGATTGTTGCTGCTTGAAGACAACAGGCTTTGGACAGGACACTGTGATATACTGACAGAGAAAACTCCAGGAGCCCACCGAGGTTAATCTGTTCGATGACATCGTGTTTAGCCAACACGCAAGAAGAAGACAGCACCTTCCAAGTAGCGAAGTGGGGAGAAAAGAAACGTCTCTTTAAAATATTGAAGAAATCTGGAAGAGGCGTTCAGTCTTGGAAGTGTTTCGGCACTGCGGCCTCTCCTCTTTCGCGCTGGTGCATTCGCCGCGTCCTCAAGTTCTCACGCTTCAAGTCCCCCTCAGATGTAAATTGTATCCCTCATATAATACGTATATAATAATCTCTGTTTTCATCTAGTTATATTTGCAAATTCCGAATCTAGTTTGAAAAAAAAAATATATGTTTATTCTACGCGATACAGACATTTAGGCAGACATAAAAATACTAAATAGATGAATAAATGGTTAAAAAGTTTGCTTGCATTCACTTGGTAAAAGAGAAATGGTAAAATCAAGAGAAAGTTTCCGAGTCAGGTGCATAAGATAGTCAAAGAACACAAACATTAACATGTCAAGAATGTAAAGAATATAAAAGTGATAATATATCGCATCGCAGTGATGTGATGTGACAACAAAAAGAACCTGTCAGCTAAAGATAATAATATTAAACCTGTCAACTGACTGGTTCTTCGTGTTGTGACACGCCACGTCACTGTTATGCGATCCCCAGGTGAGAAATGAACGCTGACAGGAAACACATTACATTGTGTTTCCTGTCAATGTTCATTATTATGTTCAAAAATACTGACAAAAAAAAATATTGCCAAAAAGTCCACAACTGATTCATAAATGTGTAGACATAATAACCTAAATAATACATGCTTGTTCTTAAAGTGATCCGGAACTATGAATGCTAGCAGGATAACCTTCAGTAATGAGGTTGTCAAATAGGCTTGTTAAAACATAAAGCACGTCACATAGATAAAGAATGGACAACGTTGGGCATCATAGAAATTTATTTTACGGCTGTCAAAACTGATTTTGAAGCAACTAACGCATAATATAAAGTCAGAGATATCGCAATCATAGATTAGTTTATTTGGCCCACCATTTAGGATCAATTTACAAACAAACCTATTGTAAATATAAAAAAACACAGTGATGCTAAGGATTTATGCCACAAAGTGCATGAGGAAAAGATAAAATAAAAAAATCATGCTGTATCATACCCAGAAGAGAAGTTAGCGAAGAGCCAGGTAGGCATTATCTCTTTCTCAAGGAAGACACGAGGTTTGTTCCAAACTGGACGAGGGATCCTGGAGAAAGCATAGGGGCCAGCAAGGGGCGGGCGGGTGATCGGCCGGATCACGACGGGGGGTCCAATGTCTGGTTTGACCACGGTCTGCCCGGGAGGAGGCAGGGGTCGGTTGGTGGGGTAGGCCTCGCCCCGCAGACTACCAGGGGTCCCTTCACACCCCACATCAGGTCAAGCAAGTCACACCAAATAGAGAGAACCATAACCCTCAAAGCAACACCATGGCCCTGGGCTGTTAGCGAGAACAGGGAGAGAGCATGCCTCAATCAGATTTACAAAGCCTCAGTCTGTTATGTGAAATATGAAGTAATAGCTTCCAAATCAACCTACAGACTATGGGGCATGTCGTGAAACTTCATACTGAATCGCGAAGGGTTGGTGCATCAGACAATGAAATACTGATATATAAATTTACAAAATAAGTAGCTGAAATTATGTACTAAAAAGACTGATAAAGTGACCAGTGACAGAAATGTTGGTTTTTTTTTCTCTATTGCTTTGAAGTTCAGAGGGGGGATGAAAGGAAACTTAACTTCTAAGAAATTCTTAGAATAAAATATATATTTTTGAAGCTGGAACCAAGTACAATGGAGCTGCTATAAAAGAGCGCTTTATGAAATGAAGCTGCTTTGGGCGCTATTGTGTCGAAGCAGAGGCTACGAAGGCATATCTCAAGAAATAAAATACATCGAGAAAATGAACTCTTTCTGAATTTTATTCTAAAACTACACAGCCCTAAGAAGTTTAAGTAATAAGGGCATATAACCATACTGTTCTTGTATTTATTTGATTTAATAAAAATGAGTTTAACAAATTAAACAGAATAATAATAAATAATATCTATATTCCGACCGTGTAAATCTGATTGAATTGTTAGTCACCATGGGTACCAAAGCAGCGGATACACACCACACATACAAGACTAGATAGAGAGTGTTGGTTGTTCTGTGTTTACCCAGTGTCTATCATTTGCCATATCCAGGTCTCCGGGAAGTTGGTCCTCACACGGACTGGCTCCATGTTCCCGGGTGCTGACTGGGTCTCGCCAGGACTACCTGCTGCATCGTACAGTAGGTCCACCGGCGAGTTCTCTGCACTCATTCGGTAGTACACTAGACAACCCAACCCCCCAACCCAATTTATACTTACTTATTCTGTCAAAATTATTATTCTCAACTTGCATGATTAACTATTCTTTTTACTTTTTAAAATAAAAATTAATGTGTAGTCATCAGTTGTACAGTGTGACACGTTTGTGAGGAATATTTAAAAGCGAGAGGTGCACAAAGTGCTAACATTTGTACGTTGGAATATAATTTATTGCAATAATAAAAATGTTAAATGAAAATTTATATGTACACAATAATTTCGAAATTATCAGAGCTTAGAGTGAGCTCTCACAGGTAGCAGCAAAACATCAAAACAAATATGCAAAAGGGTTAATTTACTGAGTTGGATGGTTTCTTGCGCACCACCGCACCGCGCCGAGTGAAATAATAACACTCACCTGCTTGCGTAGAACGAATTTGTTATGAAGATGTCCACAATGGTTTAACAATGCAGGAACATGGGGAAGTTCGCTAAAGTTTACAAACATTTTGTTCCACCTGTGAGATTTCACTCTTATAATTCATGTAAGAAACTATCTAGTTTAGAAATATATTTAAAAAGAGTAGAAATAGAATATCTTAGTTTAAACTGAAAACATATCTCATTCATTAAATTTATGGTAAGAAATATAGAATTATTGGTTGCGAAAAGTGGACTAGCGTTTATGCATATCAAAAGTTGAAAATTGTATAAGTCTATATTTATCATAAGATATTTTACTTCCTGTTATCTGGTAGTTCAAATATTCAAAAAATATTGTATAACTTAAAATACCTAAATTCTATTCGATTAAGCAGAGTTAATGCTTATGGAGGGGGGGGGGGGGGGGGGGGCAATAATATTAATTAAATTGAACATTAATTATTGTGTTAATAAGTTAATTCAATTGCATATTAATGAATGAACTATTAATACATTATTTTTAATTATTCACATTAATATTTAGTATGTTAATTATTTAATTTTGAAAATAATCAATTTTCTAAAAAGGGTAAGTTCCGGTGGGGTCTTTTAGTCCCTGCCGAATGATTTGCGCTAATGCAGTCTCAATGATTATTAAGTAACATTAATTACTAATTAATAATTTTTTCTTGCATAGGTTTCTGAAAATTTCTCCGACAATAGTAACTTAATACATTTACCGAGTGCTTCTTGCAAACTTTCAAACTTAGAGGAAGTCTACAGACCCCACCAGACTACGATTCCACGTGACTTTTCATTGTTTTATTAATTAAGAGATATACTTTTATAAATTTATGTTGAACCAGAAAAACGGAATTGATGCTCGGTCGATTTTTAATAAAATATTATCAAAAACCCAAAATATAATTTCCGAGTATTATTTATTATTCAAACGTTTGCGTGATTAAAGGGTAATTTTTAGTATTACAAGCATACTTTATTACGTATATTTTGGGCGAGTAAATAACATGTGTAACAAAACATTTGAGAAATCAGCATGAAACTGCCCGACCCCACCAGACTAACGGTCGTTAATGGTTTTAATTTTTCTTCAAACTATTATACACTCAATAAATTATTAGTTTTTTTCAAAACTATTTCAAAAATTCAATAATTATTATAAAAAGTACTTACGCCAAGGTGAATGTTCATGAACATAACCATTTGTCATGATAATAGCTCCAGATTTCTAAGAGAAAAGAAAAAAACAGGTTAGAGATGTTTTCGCCAGAGATCTTGTGGAAGTTCATTGTAATCATAAATACTATGTAATAAAACGCTAAGAACAAGTCAAAAATTCCACTATATTTATATAAAAGACACAATATATTTCGCTGGTTAGAGCATTTTCAAGTGTACTATAAGTCTGTATGCTATACACTTGACAATGCTCTAACCAGCGAAATATATTGTGTCTTTTATATAAATATAGTGGAATTTTTGACTTGTTCTTAGTGTTTTATTCAGTAGAAAAGAACAGGATTTAATTATATGCCAAATATGAATTGTTTACAACAAATGCAAATATAGAGTTTTTTTAGCATTATCCATGAACATTATCAATTTATCGGGATCGGCATCATTACTTCAGTCAGCCGGAGTTCTACTGCAGTCATAGTTTCCCGATGACGCAATTGGTAGAAAATTGTATTCCTTCAATATAATGAATGTGAGAAGAAAATGAAAACGAACCTGAAAAGCTTCGTGAGCAGTGAGTGAGCCAGGCCACCAGAAGAGAGATTTGCTCTCCCGAGCTTTGAGACCTCTCATGAACGGCAGGAACATGGCCGAGGAACTGCTGTCGTAGGTACTCAACTCATTCAGAACATCATCCTGCACATTGCACAGAAAATAGGATATAAAGATTTATGTTATTATAATATGTTATAATATTATTTTGAACAGCGTCGCTTCACAGGCAAAATGGTGAATATCCAGATTTTGATATTTTCACGTTTGTGCCCAATTGGTGTTCAGCCGTCGTTCGAGACCACAAATTGTAGAATTGGTGATTTAAAATATTAGTTTTTTAAGTAATTTTTTTTTGTTTGTGACTAATGCCCGGACTTCAACTACGCAACGAAAGAGCACTTTGGAGCCCAACACTTATGAGGGAGTTTTAAACGCTCCCTCCGAAGGAGCGATTTTTAAAAATTTAACCGATGGTATGATTATGTTACGAAGAATTTATGTAAGAATCGTCTATAATGGTTGAAACAAAACGTACTAAGGATTAGTTTCATAAACCAGACCATAACTTTAAAATTATCAATAGAAAGATGAGGCTTAAGATATACCGTTAGAAAATGTTTTTCATTCTAAACTGGTATCTGCATAGATTTTGGCATTCGAAGAAATCTATGAAAATGTTTTGTAGCAAAATCTTTATTTCTTAACTATTTTTCAAGCTTTTTTCCAACCATTTTATTTATAGGTGTAAAGAATCACTAAACTTTGTTCATGCCTGCTTTGTCCAATGAAATACTATCCAAACTACTCCAGTTTTCAAAACGGTTCATATTTGCTTCTACTTTACCAATAAACTTGCTAAAAAAATTCAAACATATAAAAATATTTAAAATAGATAAAAAGATACCTCAGAAATATCGTTTCCACTTTTGAGGAGGAGCACACTCTGGTCAACGCCAAGGATTCCAACGTAGGAGTTGGGCTTTGCAACAAAGTTGACTTCAACATTGTTCCCAGGCTCTGTTTCTTCTGGTCTTACATGGATATCAACCTAAAAAAAAGCAACAATTAGTGTAAGTACACTGTCGTATGTACCAAAACAGGGTTGGTCAATTGCTGATTCATCTCTTGTGAACAATCAGTGCAAGACAGATGAAAATTAACATTCAACACAAAATGTTATCGTCACAACTTTTGAGAAAACGCACATACAAATAACATTAAAATTAATAATAAATAGTGTTATGGCCAATTGTATGACAGTTTGGCCATTGTTCATTTTTTTAGAAAAATTAGCGTTGAATCAAAGAGATACAATTGGGACACCTGAAGATAAATTATAAAGACCCATCTGCTAGGGAGTCATTGCAACATGTTTGTTGCGCTATGTCGAAAGAAGTCTCTTGATAGACATAAAACGTGACGTTCACAGAGGAGTGGCATGTTTTATATATCTACAATTCAACCAGAGACTATTTCTTCGTGTAGGAACACTATGTGGGAACGAGCAGCAATTGCATGAATCCTGTGTTTGTTAATAGTTTACTTTGAAGACTTAAGGAGACTAGATGTTATCGTTGGTGTAAACCTTTGGTGACACTTGATATTACTTCAGTTGCATAGATCCTATATTGACCTACTGAAGATCCATAATACAATTCGTCACTTCTCTCTCTATGATCTAACCCATTTCAAACTTTTCTTTTCAGCAACAAAATTAAAGGAAAAACCTAAATACCAGGTTCGTTAAGAAGGTGACCCCCAATTGGAGCAGGTGAGTGGAGGTAGGCTCCATGGCTAAATACACAAGAATGGCTGACTTATGCGTATGGGAAAAAAATATCTAAGAATTTCACGTTGCAAGTCACTATGAAATCTACAGTACTAATGAAATAATAATAAAGGATTTTTAAATTATTATCTTATTATTTGTTTGTACATTTAAAACATAATACTGAGAGATTAAATAAGAAAATGGAAAAAGACAGCCGCCATTACATGTTAATTTATCTACCTATTAATAGAGTGGGAGAAGCTCACTTAGGTTATAGATGCGGTCAACCTCTCAACGAACGTAGTATAAATAGTGTACTTACAAAGTTCTGAAGAGCCCCATCCAACTGGATGTCCAATGCGTCCGCAACCACCTCCCCGTCCTCCCTGATGTACTCCACAACGACATGTGCGGTGGGTGCCATTGGATAGGTGGCTAAGAACCTCCAGGAGGCAGTCGTGGCCCCCTCCCCAGCCACCCGCACTGTGTTGGCCACTATCACATCACCGCGGCCCAACACTTGGTAGCTAATCACTTTCAGCGGAGATGTAGAGTTCACCTCCAACTCAATGTCTTCGTTAACCTAAAATATATCAACACATTAAAATTTCAATTATAGTAAATTTAAAATTTCAAATATTTATATTATTCTTCATCAGAGGCGGATTAAGCTTCTGCGGGGCCCTAGGTGATTGCAAATGTGGGGCCCCCCCTATTTTTAACCCCCCCATAAAAAACGAAAACTTTTCAGCAATTTTTTTAATGAATTTATTGATACAGTTATAATTCTTAAGAATAATATTTTCAATTCGCTGTAAAATTGACTTCATACACAATTTCTCCTGCATTTCGACTCGCTGAATTTATCGATCACATCATCGAAATCAATTTTTCTCAAAATGTCGGATTCAATACTAAGAAGACTTAACATATCTAGTCGCTCTTGCTGCATAGTAGCTCTTCGGCCAGCCTTGATTCGTTTCAACTCTGAAAACGAACGTTCTGCAGAACAATTCGTTATCATCATTGTCAAGAATATTCGAAGAGCTACTTCGACGTTTGAAAATACATTACCGAGTTTGTCTTTAACGATAATCTCATATAATTTGCCATGAGATTTTTGCTCATTTCCGTATCTCGATTTAACGTAATGGTGGAACTGTTTCAGCTCGGGAGCGAAATATTCTAAATCGTTAGAATAAATGCGCACCAATTTGACCTGAATTATTTTTCTCAAAAGCGTGTAAAATCATTTCAAAAGTGACAAGTTTTTTTTTTTTTTTTAGACATCGGGCCTTCAGCATCGGGGGCCCTGGGCACCTGCCTAGGTTTGCCTATTGGTTAATCCACCACTGTTCTTCATCATGGTTGAGACTGAAGACAATAAACAGATATGACAAGACTGACTGGTGCAGTTGTCGTACCCTAAAGCCCATATTTGTCCTTGCAACTGGAACACAAACGAGCTTACAACCAGGATGTCTTATTACAAGTGTATATTAGACAACATATTGCCACGCATTTTAATATTAGAAGTCAAAGATACTTTCAATCAATTCCGACCCTCAAAAAGCTTAACGAAAACATTGACCTTCCAAAAGTTTGTTAAGCCTTTTGTCGAAACTCGAACTCATCTCTCTTAGCTCTTCCCTTCTAGACTGTTTTCATAAGTTGGAACTTGAAGATATAGCCATGTTAACATAAGTTACAACAATAACTCCCATTGGATGATAAGAGAACGATGAAAATTGAGTCTAACCAAGTACAAACTTAGGAAAAACGAATAATAGTAAATGTTATGAAACTATGCAGGTGTAAAATCAATTACTGAACCAATCAATGCAGTTAAACAGAATACAATGACATGACATAAAATACCGACAATAGAATGTTATTAAATATAACTGACTAATAAAATAAGCAGTAATATCTTTACAACCATGTCTCAAATAATGAATCTAATAACGATGAAAAACCATTTCCTCATTGAAATCCATGTCGTAAAAAGTCTTTTAAAATGATCACTTATCTTAATTCATGATAACTGATGATTTTAGATTATTATTAGATATTATTTTTTGTTACAATTTTCGGTCCCGATATTTTTTTAGGCCAATTTTTCTCTTTTCAATAATTTTAATTTATTAACAATGATTAATTGTTAGCCGTATATGATGTGAACAGCACTTTTGCACTTCTTGAAAGCGACTGATACAATAAAACAATTCATAAAATTCAACCAAAAACGTATATAGAGGAAATTATTTTTTTTCCCATTATTCAAAAAGAATAAAATAACCATAATATAAAAGTTGGGTTTCATACACTTTATTTCATAATTAGCTTTCTTTTTTATTTTCCTCGCAGAGTTCCTTCACAAACATCCTCCGATCTAACGGAATTATCTTCTGTTTAATAATTTCATTACTAATATCACTATTGTTTGTTATTTTCTACTCATTTTATTTCTAATGGTTTATTATTATTATTATTGTTTATTATTATTTATATATTTTTTTCTCTTTCTTTTCTATATTTCATATGTTGTGACCTGAGAAAGGGCATACGAAACTCCCAAAATGCAGCGAAAAAATAAACGTCTAATGTGTCTAATTTCTAAGCGGTTTTGATGTATATGTTGCAGTCAAAGTGTGACTTCCAGTGAATGTATACACAAACTAGTCAATGTATACATTAACTAGCCGTTTTAGTGGAAGTATCAATTGATTATAAAAATGAACACTATTGCTAGAGAATGTATACATTTACTAGACAATGTATACATTTTTTAGTGTTCCTTATTGAAAGTATAAATAAATGAGAAAAAAAGGTTTTTGTAAAAAAAATCATTCATCTGAGTACATAAATTCCTAGAACAAACATAAATCGAAATATTACAAAATTCGGGGGCGTATTTGCCGGCGTTCCGCCGGCGGGACGATATATCTGCCCCTCCCGTCGTTCCTATATTTGAAGTAGTACCGTTTCTAGCTTAAACATATACATTACCCGGGTAAAGCCCGAAACGTGAACTATTTCAATTATACGCCAAATGTACACTTTTACTAGTATTAATGCTAGCTATTTATACTTTCACTAAGGCATAGACGTAAGTGTATACATCCACTAGTGAAAGTATGCATATTTTAGTTTATGTACACTTCGACTAGAGAATTCAGCAAATGTATACATTGACTAGTTTGTGTATACATTGACTGAATTCATACTTTGACTGCAACATATACATAATGCTATAACCAGAACTAGTGCTGCGAATTTTAGTAGGTGCGGACAAAGTTGAGTTTGAATATTAAAAATCCTAAAACGCTTAGCCAAAGTCGTCTCTTGCACTCCTGAAAGATACACATACGAAGGAGTACTTAACTCACCTTTGGATGTTCCGTCTTCACAAACGCTTGTATAAAAGAGTTGCTTGGAGAAACTGCTGCAGTAATGGTAGAGAACCATTCTTTCACGTCTAAATATTCAGCCTGTAGTGAAACGTTCAAATATATAAATAAACATTCGATTCTATAAAATAACAATAGCAATATACCTTTACAAAATAATAATAATAACAGTAATAGACATAATAACTCACAGAGATGCCAAGAACTGATGCATTTAAAGGTGGATAGAAGGTAAGTTCGAGGATACCATTAGTTGAAAGCTTATGGTGAGTTTCAGGGTACTGATCACTGTCGTACGAAAACCCAGAGTAGACTTTAATAGCGTTGGTTTTATCGGTTACTGGGGTCCCATCGTGATGAGCTAATTTCAACTGAAAATACAAAGTAATATGAATAAATATTACTTTTTGGGTTGTGTAAGGAGATTCTTAACTCATATATTATTACAGCATCACTTCTCCCATTCATCCTCCACCGCCCTTTCAAAAAATAGAAATTACAAACGTTTCGTGAAGCGCTCTCATATCAGTGTTTATAATACATCTTTTCTTAAGGTTATCTATCCCTAGTGTCAATCAGAATATTCCTTTTATAGAATATATCTATTGAGTCGACCTCTACATTTAAACACTAGTCAACAGTTTTGATTGTTTAAATATAGAAGTTGACTCAATAAATATTTTCTATAAAAATTAAAAATTTAAAAACCCCCGACACAAAAAATAAACATTTAAAAAAAGGGGGGCTTGAAGAGCTTAGGGGGGAAGGGCTTGGCCTTATAAACTTTTGAGCACAAACTGCAAGTCTCTAGCTGTAATAGAGGCCGATGGATCCCTACACAGGCTCTGATGAAACCTGAAGATCTTGAAAACGGTATACCCGATTTCCACCAAACATGGCTAAGAACCATCTCGCAAATATCAGCTTTTGAAACAAAAAAAACGCTTTCAAATCGGTTCAGCCGCCTTGGAGCTACGATGCCACAGACAGACACACACACAGCCAAAGGATTGAAACTTATAACACTCCTCCTTTTGCGTCGGGGGTTAAAAATAAGATTCTGGTAGACAGAAGGAATAGTTAACCTAAAGAACAGTTGTATTGTGGATACTGATGATGGAAGTGCTTCCCGAAATTGCTATTTTTTGAGAGAGAAGAAAATGAATGGGGGAAGTGATGCTATAGTAATATATTATATGTAAATTAAAAGTTTTTTTCGTTATTTTAAGCGTCTTATGTAAATTTTACTTACAAATGCGGTATATCTGAGACCGGGTTTGAAATATTCAGAAGTCTTAACAAGTTCAAGAGTATACTTATGCTTATGAAGCATAGTCTGAGCAGAATTGTTCTGTTTTCTTCCTGTTAGATCTTCTTTAACGGTAACATCAAACTGAATAGGCCTTTCATAGTCGTTCTTCAAACTAGAAATGAGAATACAGAAAATAATTCTGATACGAATGTTACGAACATGTTAGGAAAATAAATTGACAAATACATTTTACCTTGCATTTAATATTTTAAAGATAGTAAAACGGGAATGGTCATGCTAAGAGAGACATACAGAAGTACCAATTGTCATGTTGGACATCACACATACCGATGAGGAGACTTCGGTTGCCCCTATATTTAACTCCAGGCTGTGATAGATGTTAAGCCCAACGCTATAAAATGCCACTACCTGCGCATCCCATTATATAATGTAAATTGCTATAAACTAAATTAGAAAGAAAAAAAAAATCTTACTTTAATTCTTGGACGATGTCAAATTCGACAGATGCTTTTCCATCAATCTGAACGACTTTTCGCACAGGCTGTTCAAATATTGGCTGGATAAGCTGCGAGAAGTAGGCCGGACTGGCTGTTATCGTTGCTTCTCCTTTCACAGCACGGCCATATGTATATCTAAGGACAACAATTATAGAAATAACATTTCTTCAAAAATCATTGTTAATATATATTTTCATTTTAGATATACCGTTCATTTCGTGTTAGGTACGGAAAATTATAACATTAGGATGGGCAAGTTATAAATATTATCACACAGAGAATTTATGCGACAAACATTTTTATGGTCAATTTTTTTTCGAAGATTATTTAATATTTACTATAATTATCACATCTAAAGATTTGTCTAAAAAAAAAACCCAATCGCGTGAAGAGATTTGATGTTAAATAACCGTGTAATTTCTAAACTATCTCTTTTTTTAGATATACATTTTATTTTTCACCTAATAAATAAATTGTAGACTTCTATCCCATTCTATAAACCTTTAAGAAAAAACATTTCCAAAATAAAAAAGATAAATAATCAAGTGAGTAATCAATTGAGTCATGAATAAGAGTGTTTTGAAAATAAACGTCTTCTAACAATTTTACTCTAAAAAAATCAGTCTACACCAGGATTTAAAAAACTACTATGTGGACTTCAATTAATTTCAATTATTTTAAAAGTATTGTTTAATTTATTTAAAAGAGTCCTTACTTGGCTTTAATAGTAGCAACAACTTTGGAGTCTTTGAAAGTGGCATGTTTGGGAACATCGATGGTCACTTCAAACTTGGGTAGAACATACTCTGCGACAGTAAAGCTCTTGGAGAACTTCTGGTCTAGAATGTTGACATTGATGGTCCAGTCGCCGAGGACTGGAGACTGAGACAGCTCCAGTTCCCCCGAGAACACTCCTCGGGTCGTCACAGCCCGAGCCCATTGTTTCACTCTATTTCCTTTACCATCCTAAGAGGGGAAATACCATTTCAATTATAATAGTAATACATGGCGATTCAAAGTCGACTATGGACAACTGTAATCTGAGCCGTAAAAGTACATGGCGGCCAGAAAGATTGAAAACACTGCCCAAAACTCAGAGAAAAATACACGCCATACACCGAAGGAACGAAGGAGATAACTATATCTCACCGCAAGCTGTAAATTACTTTTGAATAGCGTAAAAGTGTAATATAATTTTAATTAATCCATTTTCAAAGCCCTTTATATCACTTTCAAATGGTTTGTTATACGCTTCAGCCCTGTGTCTGGGTGGTGGTGGTCGTGGTGGGGGGGGGGGGGGGGGGGGGGTAGTAGTAGTGTTGCCACCAAGAAGGGGAATAGTTCATGAAAGTGGAGGAACGAATCGCGTAACAATCAGGAAGTGCGACAACCATGGGAGATGCAGAATACAAGAAGAGACCTCGCTGCTCGGATGGAATATTATAGCACCATTTTATATATAGCATTAGGCTTGAATACACCTCAGTCTGCCGCTAACGACAGAAACATCCAACATTAGAGTAATCAGAGGGACACCAATCAGGGGTGCTGTGGGTGGGCAGAAGGCAATGATAGAGGCATTTCATTAGGCAAAACATCAACTTCAGCCTGGAGCAAACTGTAGACTACTATAGTATTTTTTATAGAGAAGTCTGTATATACATAGAGCTGAAAATGTGTGCGAGAAGACGCTGTTGGGAGGAGGCCTTTTGTTTTTCCAGCCAATAGAAGTGGCATATCATTTCATAGAATTCCATTTTTTTGCGTGTTGCTGGGAGCGGCAGGGGATAAAGAACGTTTCATTATTTGTCAGTCGATCACATGTGAATTGTAATTGTGTCTGGTAGTGTGGTCTCTCTCTACCAAACACAAACACAAACCATCTTCACTACACACATCCACTCGAGACATTATAAGGCCCTGAAGAAATAAATACACAAATAGTTGCCGAAACGTTGGGCAAATGGGGACAGAACCCCGATTCCATTTAATACTGTAAAGGTACTGTCGACTATATCAATCACTAAATTTTTATTATTTCTTGGGGCATCGCACGTAATCAGCTTCACGTAAAGTTACTTATCGGACAGGCTGCTAGTATAAAATAATATGAAAGTATGAAAGAGAAGTATACTGACAGTGATGTGTACGTCGAGAGTGCCAGTGACAGAAGGTTTGAGATGGGAGTTGAGAACAACAGCCCTGAACTGGACCTTGTGACCCGGCTTGTAGATGGACTTGTCTGTCTGGATGAACACAGAGTAGCTCTTGTGAATGTATTCCAACTTGGTCGAGTTGTAGAAGTTGAGACCTCCTTCACCCCGTACTGTCAGGTTATAGCTACCTGGACCGATGTCCCCGATCTGGAAATTGTACAATTTCATAATAACAGGACATTTTATACAATAAGAATATATTATCCTGAACATTGTTCCTCTCTTTTAGTAATAAAAATAAGTATAATTCATAAAGGAATCACCTTCATTAATACCCTTCCTCACTTCTTGAAAGCAACAGAAAATAAACACAATTAAAGTCGTGTTTTTTATATAAAAGCTTTCATTATTATTTCCTTCGCAGAGGTCCTCCACCAATATCCCATAATTTTCATCTTAATTATTTTTGTTTATTATTTTTATAATTATCATTAATTTTTATAGTTATTTACGAGTGACTTCACTGATATTTGTTAATTTATATATGTATATACGTTTTTTTTCTCTTCTTTTTTCTATATCGCTCTTTGTGAACTGAGGAAGGGCCCGTGTGATAGCACCGAAATATCGTCTTGAAAGGGGATTTAACTTGAAGATATATAAATATCAAAAATTTACAATTATTATTATTTACATTTTCAGTTTCATAAGACACATACAATTGAACAGAACATTGTGTAGTATTAGCACACAAAATAGCCATTTTTGAAATATTTGTTTTCAATTATTAAAAACGTCCCCAAATAATTAATTTTACTGAATGAGCCTGAAAAAAGTAATAGAATAAAGTCAGAATGTTTAATGCAAATATTTAGATAATAATAAAATCAATATACCTACTTATGTATATAAACAAAACAAAATTATTATTCCTGGGCTTTAACTAGAAGATCATATTGCCTATTATCAGAGCGCTCTTTCGTCATGAACCTGACTCTACTGCGGCAGTCCTAAATGTTGCCTACCCTACATTTTTATTCAACTAGGATAGGGGTCTTTAACGAGTACCTGACATCATAAAGGCTCGAGACCATCGCTTAACGTCCCATCCGAAGGACGGTGAGCTCAAGATTTTTCAACTCCCAGATAAAAACCTAAGGTCCTCGGGCGAATTTCGAACTGTAAGCAGCCTCAGAGCTATCGGCGCCCTCTGTACTTATGATAAATACTTACATCTAGTTTCAATATCCCAGAGACATAGGGCTGTACAGATATGAACTGGCTGCTCTTGAAGAAGCCCCCGCTGTCTTGCTTCCCTCCAACTTCGACGACCACCGTGGTAGGCTGGCTTATTTCAGTTGTGGTAACAGCCACGTGGTACTCCGAGTTGGGCCGCAGAACACTTGGCCCCACGATCGAGTAGAAACTAAAATAAATACAAAACATAATATGTTTATTAAAATAATACCTTATAAAAAACCTGGTCAATAAACATAATAAATAAGTTATAAGCTCGATCAATTTCAACATTTTAACAATAAGGATAACATTTTAAATAATCTGTTTTACTTCCCCAGCTATACGAAGTATGGGGGAAGTTATGTAATCGGTCAGAAATTCGATGTTGACTTTTCTCCGGAATTTCTTGTTTTCCTGAATCCACAAAATCGGTGTGTATTTCCAGTACAAATTAATAATCCAAGTTTTTGCTCTCCTTCTAAAAACAATGTACCGATTTGCTTGAAAATCAATAGATGCCTCACTCAGGGACTTTTGAATCCTCATACTAAATTTTGTATCGATACGTTCGTTATATCGACAGTTATTTAAGTTTTTAAGTTGAGTCTTCCCCTCATTGGGGATTTACATAGAAAATTTCATGTCGATATGTGGTTATTGGGGCTTTTGAGTTAAGCCCCCCTCCCCCTTTTCTTTGGCCGATATGGATGACAATCAATTGGTATTGTTCTCATAAGGTTTTGGATAGACATATAAAAATTTGTGTCGATATATTCATTCTATCAGGAGTTGTCATTTTCACAGACAGTCAGAATATTTTCTTTTCATTTTTGGAATCAGGGGATTCATACCTAACTTCCCCTATCCTTCGTACCGCTAGGGAAGTAATTTCCTGTAGTTCGGTGTGTCAGCATGTGTGCCACTGTTTGTCTGTGAACACGATAAGTACCGATTGATCTAATATAGCGACACTAAATATTATATGTGTATCACAAATATTAAGAATGTATCTTGAACCTCATAGGGACACCTAGTGTCTTTCAGTCAAATCGACGAAAGAGAAGGGGAGGATTAGGCGGACTCATAACGAAAACCCTAATAACTCCCGATGTAATTAATGTATCGACATGAAATTTTATACATATGTTAATCAAAAACCCATAATGACGGACAACACCTCAAGTATATCGGCGGTCATTAATCCACGTTTTTTATTCATACTGAACTATAAAAATAGATAAACTATCATTTATAATTACCATTCCTTACAATAGAAAAGATAATTACATATTCACTTCGTTCAATTTTTTTCCACAAAGAAGCTTGACATGGTTTCGGATTAATTATGAATATACTCTTCTCATTTATCGATGGGATGGGAGGGAGGGGCGGTTAGCTGGCTCATGCATGAAAACGACTCAGGCGCACCTGATTATTATCATGAAATTTATTATAACTTTTTGTTTCAACATTTCGTTCACAGAAGATTTAATATTAAATTCGGTCCTCACTTGAGGGCCAAAAAATAAGGAAACTATAGAATTTAGAATAGTTTTTTTATTTATCGGCGTCCAATGACAAAGATTTTTGACGCCTTTAACTCGATTAAATTAGGTCTATGAGGTGTGTTGTTTTCATTGTGTTTAGGACAATGAAATGCTACAATAATAATTGAAAATGTATGCGTCAAAATATTTTGCGTTTCGAACATTTCTAGTTAAGCTGGGCATGTGATGGAAAGCCCCTGGAGTAAAATAATTGATGAAAGTTCAAACTCGTCGTTGTAGTACATGTATCACTATATCAGTTCTACTGTGGGCTTCCTATCAACTATCACAGTTATACAGATCTAATCTTTTCGCATCAGGAGTTAGGTATTTCGGGTTGAGCAGAATTTAAAGGTCAAAGTTTACATTTCAAAACCCTGAACCATGGGTTCCCTGCCTATTGTAAGTAAAATATATATTGTTTTGGTTTAATGTCCTCGGAAACTCCAACTTGGGCAGTAATGATGAGCTGCCTACAGGCCGTCCATAAATGACGTAACATCTAGAGAAGGGGATATGGTGTTAGAACTTCGTGACAGTTGGTGACAGGGGGTCTTGGAAAACGTTACGTAACGCAATAAGGCTATACATTTTTATTATTTCACTCGTCTATTAATAAAAAAATGAATGTTACGTTATTTTGAAAATTGCGTGACATTTATAGATGCCCCCGACGATGAGTACCAACGTGACTCCATGAAAAACTAATTACAAATTTCTGATGACTACAAATACATTTTAGCAAATGATCACAAACTGGTGGGTTTTACCATATAAATTTTTTTCCTGCCTAGTCTGAAGAATAAAAAATAAAACTTTTATCTTGTAAATTTATAATAAGAATAAATAATTACAAAAACAGAGTTGAAGGCTGAAATTGACTGACAGTATGAGACGTTGGAATCACTGGGAGACTTTAACGGTCTTAAAGAAAAGAGAAAGGAGAAGAAATGCGGACATATTGTGGAAATTATATAAATAAATCGTACTCATTATATTTTATATTATATATATTTGATTTTTAATCTTTATTTTATTTTAATTTATATCTTCATTGTCGGTCATTTAGATATTTTAAATATAAGCAAAAAAATTCTTAATTTAATTGTAATAATGTTCTCATGCTATCATGTAATCATTTTGTAAAATACACATCATTTCAAGCGTATCACATCTTCTTAGAATGTATTAATTTTATTTTATTGAAAATAAGAGAAGATATTTCAGAACAAACAAGTTCCTAACTGTAAAGGCACAGGGATTTCCTAGTCGAAAGTCTCTTCCTTACCCACCTGATTTACCTATATAAATGATTCGCACTCAGCAAATCTGTCTTAATTTAACTTGACGATGGTATAATACCGAAAACGGTAGTTTCTTTGTTTTTATTTAACGGTCTTATTATACTTACTGGGAATCTCTAACAAAAAAATAGTATTTTAGGTTTGGGAGCTACATCACGTGCAAGAAACTTAGAACCAAATGGAAGAGAGAACCGAGAGTTTTCAGAACAAAAGAGGAACTGTTTTATTCAGTTTCAGAAAGATTAAGATTGAAAACAAAGAAAGTTCTGCTGATGAAAATTCAGGTGTCTTTCTTTTTACATTGAATAATCAGTAGTCCCATCTAATCAGGAGGAGAAACGAATTGTGGAACAAAGCGTTCAAGGGTGGAAAAAGTGAGTTGTAGAACTGGCTAAGTGAAGATGGTTCCGGTTGGGCGGCCTACTGGGCTAATACCGTTCTTTCTCCAACTTAACCTTTCTGTTTTTGTATAAAACTATACTCAAAGAGGCAAAATTAATTCAAAACTTTACTGAGAAAGTTTGAAGTAACAATTGTAAGAGTGATCCTCCCATGTACAACTGTACAAGTCACATACAGACTGCATGGCACTTTCTGAAAATTAGGTAATGTCCGGATTCACAGTGACCAGTGACAAAAGACCTATCTCTGGTGTTGTTTTCCAGGAAATATGAGTAATTAAAGGACAACAGTGGTGAAGATGACTGAGAGCTGTACCGTTGGAGAAAGCTATGGCGTCTCTAGAAAGTTTCCTAATTCACACAACAACCTCAACACTCATCTAACTATCCTCAACTTCTAGGTATACCTTACGCCAATTTATGAAAGAAAAGGGAAAATTTACAGCAAAGATAAAATTATATAGACAATTACATAGTTTGAATGAACCTTTCCTAAATTAATAACAAAAATAATAATAAAAACAATGAAATGTCATGCTGGAGAGCTAATAGAAAATATAATTTTTTATCAGAAAAACGAATAAGAACTGATTACAGGCAGTATGTTTGGGCGTTGAAGTGTTTATGTTCTCATTGGGTTTTGACTTCAAATATGAAATTTGAAGGTTTTATGACTCATGCCCGAGCTTTAACTACGAGCGTCATATCGCCTACTACCAGAGCGCTCTTTCGTCACTCTGGTGGACATGAGCCCTACTCCACTGTGGGAGTCCTAAATTTTGCTTACCCTAAATTTTTATTCACCTAGGATAACGGTTCTTCTAACGAATACCTAACATCGTACAGGCTCGGGACCATCGCTTAACGTCCCCTCGGAAAGACGGCGTGCTTAAGTTTATTTTACCTCCCAGATAAAATAAACGAAGAGCCTCGGTCGGGTTACGAACCCACGATCTTGAGCTCAGATGCCAAGCACGCATACCACTGAGCTACCGGAGCACTGTAAATCTCATGTTGATACATTCATTACATCGGCAGTTATTTTGGTTTTTGAGTTAAGGCTACCGTCTGATTCCCCCCTCCCTTCTGCTGATTCAACTGAAAAAAATAAGGGTCGTCCTTATGGGGTTTTGAATTCACATATAAAACTTTATGTCGATAGATTCATTACAACGGCAGTTATTAGAGTTTTTGAGTTAAGCCTCACTCCTAATCCCCCCTCTTCTTTAGCCGATTCGTTGAAAATCGATAGGTGTTGTCCTTATAGGGTTTTGGTCACACATAAAAAATTTCGTGTCGATACATTCATTCTATCGAGAGTTATCGTGTTCACAGATACACATACATTTGTTCTCACATTTGAAAAGTCAAGAAAGAGATCGGAAAAAAAGAAATTCCGTTGAAAACTCAACATCGAATTCCTGACCGATTACATAACTTCCCCTATACTTCTAATAGCTGGGCAGGTAAAAATTTACTAGTACAAGAATTTCGTTGATAATCAAACTATATTCCATATCCGAGTTGAAATTATTCAATATGTGTACCTATGAACATGCAGAAAAATCTTCAAAACACAAAATATACGTTTCATGATTGTACATTAAATATTTTTTTTTTTAATGAAAAGAGAAAAGATGGAAGCCACTTATGAAGTTGTAGCCATCCTACTTCATTAAATACAAAAAACCGGTTTTCAAGCTGAGACCCTCGTCATCAATGGCAGATGTAACGGCAACTCAAAATAAATCAACCTTGAGAAATACTCAGAAGAAAAATAACCGGTACTATACAGGTTAGTTAAACAATATTAATAAAGTGGAATATAAAAACTCTCCTTGACATTGTATAAAAGTCCGCTGTTAAATGAACTTTTAGAATACGCATTGCTGCAACCCGTTTAATCAATGTTCTCAGTGTACTGGAAATTGAAAGTGTCCATAACTTTCAATAGTTAGTACATATTCAGTTTAGTTAGTACATATCATGCAATAAAGGAAGAAATTATTGGACCATTTTTCATCTGCTCAGGAAAATATAGTCCTTAAAACCTTCCATTATCACTGCATGAGAGGGCGCTAGTAGCTCAGAGGTAGTGTGCTTGCTCAAAATCAAGAATCGAAACCCGGCCGAGGCCCTTTGTTTGTTTATCTGGGAGGTAAAAATGGATCGGACGTTGAGCGATGGGCTGAGCCTATGTGAGGTCAGGTTCTAGTTAAACATCCCCATCCTTGGTGAATAAACCTGGAAAGGCAAAATTCAGGACTCCCATAGTAGAGTCGAGCTCGAGCCATAATAACTAATACACTCAAAGGTAACAATATTCTGTTAGCAGTATTTGTCATTACATCCAGGATCTGATGAGCACTAAATTGTAGAGGATAGTGAACCGACATGAGAGCCAGTACTATCGATAGGAGAGTCCATTGTTTCCAATGTATTCTCAAAAAAGTCTTGGTTCTCTTCAGGGAAGAGAAAGAAAGATTTAACTTCTGCAACGGAAAGTGGTAATATTTTGAAGGAGGGGAAGGGGTGAGTCCGAACCTCTTGAAATGAATTATAGACAATTAAATGACTTTGCTAATTAATAGCTATTCTTACACGTATTTAAAATTCCATAACGATTGTAATATTTAACTGGAAAAACAAATGTAAACTTATATAATACACTCAAAGGTAACATTATTCTGTTAGCAGTACTTGTCATAACATCGAGCACCTCATCAGCACTAAATTATAGAGGATAGTGAACCGACATGACAGCCAGTACTATCGACAGTAGAGTCCCTCGTTTCCCGAGGGATTTATCAAAAGAGTCTTGGTTCTCTTCAGCGAAGAGAAAGAAAGATCTTTCCATTTCAGTAATGGAAACGGGTAATATTTCGAAGAGGGGGTTGTCCGGACCTTTCGAAATGAATTAACAATTAAATAATAATAGCTATAGTTACAGGTATTTAAAATTCCATGACACTTGTAATATTTAATTGGGGAAAATAAATGTAAACTTACATAATACACTCAAAGGTAACATTTTAAAGCGACAAATTTCTGATAATCGTTCTTGCCATCACATCCAACACCTGGTCAATACTAGATTGAAAAGGATAGTGAGTGCCAGTATTATGAGGCGCTCATTTCCCAATGTATTTCTTTAAAAAATCTAGAGAAAGAAAAATTGCACATCAGCAACGGAAACGGGTAATATTTTAGAGAAGCGTGGAGTATTCGAAACCATCTTCGCTACGACATTGTTCCCAAAAGGTATCAGAACTAGGGATGGCAATATTTCAAAATATATCGATATATCGCTACAAATAAATCGCAGCGGCCGATATATCTGTCAGGATATATCGATATATCGGTAGTTAACGATATAATGATCTGAATATTATCCCTATAGGCTAATGGCTATACAGTAGGAGGATAGAAAGAATGGACCCGAGGAGAAGTTAAACTGGCGAGTGGCGACTGCCTCTATGATCACTGATCAGTCTACTGTCTGGGTAAAATTGATTAGATTTCCTATCCAATCCCCAACTCATCCATATTATAATAATGATGAAGAAAAAACCAATACCATTTTCCTAAATATTCTACAAAATTCAACAAATATTTCGATATAAATTTCAAAATCAAAATTTAAATAATTATTCTTAAAATTGTAAATATTTTTTGAAATATGGGCGGGGGCCCGGGACTATCGATATAAATAAACAACACTCCGCCTGGTCCACCGCCCATGTAAATAAATAAATAAAATGTGGATTAGGTATTTTTCAGCCATGAATTCTATATATATGTACCTATATATTTTATTTTGATATATATTACTATTTTTTTTTTAAATTTTAACCGATATTTTAAAAATATATTTTACCCAAATATATCGATATATCGTGCCCATCCCTAACTGACATCAATTCGACTGTTGGCATTTTACACCTCCATACCTCCCCCATGGATGTCCTACTGGCATCAACCTAAATAAATGTTGACGTTTCCATAACATATTGTGTTGACATTATTAAGATATTGTTTGGTGGATTTGCGGTTGCTCTGATGGAAGCCATATAGAGATGGAGGAAGGTCGAGTGAAGGCCTGCGTGGGGGCGCCCCCACACAAGTGAAACAATCCCGCGAGTCAACACCACCATGAGTCAAGACACTCTCTTCAACACAACACTCACTTCCAAAAAAAAAAAAACACTTCATTTTAGGCAGGAAACTCACAAATAATTTTTAGGAATCTATAAAATATGAAGAAAATAAATAAATAAATGAAATTTTAATCCTCCATCTCTTTTATTAATTTGTTTATCGTTAAAACGGATGTTTTCCTTCTATTTATTGATGACTATTTTCGAGGCGTCATTTTTAAATCGCGAAAAGTTGCGCTTTACCGGACCATTTCTGAAAAGTATATCCCTTATTTTTAAATCACTGATTTTTAAAAAATCAGTCATACACATGAGAATATGCTTCATGATAGTTAAAATTATCTGAGGGCATACTAATGATTGAAAATTTAATAAGGAACATTTCTGTTAAGGACCATTTTTTTAAGAACTAACCGTTCTCGCTTAATTCGAGTAAATGTCTAAAAAAAATAGGTTTCTAGACTTCATTTTAGGATGGTTATTTGCATGTACTCGTATCTCGTGAACCAGGGAGCTGCCTTTGAGAAATCGTATTTCATACAAAATGTGCCTTACAGTTTTCTCTACAACAATCTTGTAAAACGAAGGGACCGAAGTGGTCTTAATTTAAATTTATTTTAATACTCAAGATGATTAAAATCGTTTCTGAGTTGTGAATTCTAAATCCCGTTGTAAATATTGAGAGCAAATGTGAAAGGATAATGGCGGGAGAAAACAGTCATATCGGAAATATCGAAATAGATACCTAAACAAAACTATCAGTTAGGTGATCGCAAGGTCGAGGGAAAGTCCTTGGGGTCGCAGGGTCACCGACCCACTCACTATCTGATCCGATATAGAAAATGGAAAAATTCAATAATTTTGAAGAAAATGTTCTTGAATATTACTTTTCTACATGTTTTATTAGTTCTGTTGTGATTCATACAAAAATTGGCATCTGGAGAAAGGCTGCACTTTCTCATGCATTACTACACTTAATTATTACTCTATATGTATTACTATACTCTCTATAAATATATTACTGAAGAGGGCGCCGGTAGCTCAGTGGTATGCGTGCTTGACTTCTGAGCTAAAGAACGTGGGTTCGTAACCCGACCGAGACCCTTAGTTTATTTTATCTGGGAGGTAAAATAAACTTAAGCACGCCGTCCTTCGGATGGGACGTTAAGCGATGGTCCCGAGCCTGTACGATGTCAGGTACTCGTTAAAGACCCCTACCCTAGGTGAATAAAAATTTAGGGTAGGCAAAATTAGGAACTACCACAGTCGACTCGGGCTCATGTATGACGAAAGAGAGCTCTGGTAGTGGCGATATGATCCTGTAATAAAGCCCGGGCATGAGTCACAATAACCAACCAAATTATTACTCCTACATTATATAAACTTCAGAAATGTGGCTTAAAATATTCCTACAATTAAAATGAATAATTTGATAACAAATACAAAGTGCTTCCTTAAGAGTTTGTGAAATTATTAACTGTATTATTAACATTTTACCAAAATTAGATGACTAAAGGCGTCATTGCACACACCATGGATCGTAGACTTCTAAAATTAGAGGTGTTGTATTTCCTGATTAATGATGAACAAAATAATAACCAATAGAATACAATTTGTTGAAAAATTACCGAGTTTGAACCGAAGATTCCAAAATAAAAATCATTGGAAGATTCCAAAATAAAAATCAAGTATGAAAGAAAATGTTCAAAATGGTGACCACCTTTCAGCACATTGCACATGCATAACATCGTTGGCTGTAGTCAGTTGGTCTTAAAATGTTCGAAATTTAATAATGAACAATTTGAGTACAAATATATTAAACTCAATAAAGTAGTTCTAGAGAAATTAACTAAAATATACAAAATAAAAAGAGTAAATTTTTTCATCTCGTGAAACTCTAATTAATTTGAAATTAAATTAGGACCAATGAGTAACCACCCCCTCGAGATTTTTGTATTTTCGTATCCTATGCATTAAATGAGGTCATCTTAAAATCAAATTGAAATTTTTAACAATTCAGGACTTTCTCTATCGGAAGGATGAGAAAGTAAAACTGATTTAAGACGTAAGTCGAGGAGAGCTAAATAAAATAAAAAAAATAGAAAGTGGATTAATGACCTTTAAATGTTTGAGAGTACGTTGGAAGCTCTGCCTCCTAAAGGACATCTTTGTACTAAAAGGACTAGTTCTTAGATGTATTGGGAAAGATAGAATGTGAATCACCGTCAATATAATTCCTTAGACCGAAAAATATTTGTAATTTTAGCTAACTTTGCAACTAAACTTGATTATCGGACTCGGAAGATCGGGAGTTATTGTGATCAAGAACTCAAAGACGCACAAGCAGACGTCATTTTTGTTTTATTCAAAGATTCCAAAATAAAAATCTGATCTCTCACTGATTTTATTACTATATGCTAGCCCGCTTTCGAGGTTGCCCTCATCGTGAAGCAGTCCATAACTAAACCCATGTATAACATTCTAACAGCTAAAATAGAATTAAATCATTAGACAATGAATGAGGAACGTAAAATAAAGGGGTATAAACAACTTTAAAAATGAACATACCTAATAAAACATAACAACAAAATACAACTGTAAAATACATTAAAAAATATAAGAACTACACAAATTAACAATTGAAAATTTAATGAATGGGACCGATACGTTATTTCAGTTTCCCAACTGACAACACGGAGTGCGTGAGGACAGACACTTTATCCCCTCTCTACAACTGAAGAGGAGGACTTTACATCCTTTCATTCCAATTGTATCTCTATACTTTCGATAACCTGTTTTTTTTTTTTATGTCTTATAAAAAGGAGGCTGAGCCGGCCTCATGTCCTGTGTTTTGAAGGTGTCAAAAGAATTCAGAGTTGCCCCTCCTCAAATGTTCCCCCACTCTAGTCCGCAGTTTCCGGCCTGTCTGTCCAAGATAAAAAACACAATCTTTACAATTAATTTTATACCCGCCAAATTTGTCAGGGAGGTCCAAAAGAGAAGTCTTACTTTTGAAACCCTCATCCACATTACCTCTATTTATGTAACAACTACGTACAGCCGAAGAAGTAAAGTAACTACGCAAACGATTTTCCAAAATTCGAATAGTTTTGCAAAAATGTCTATTACAAATTTTTTCTTTAAATTTTTTGAGAGTTGCGGATTAAGTACAGGTCATAGTTTCACACAACCTTTACCTCAGCTAACACAATCGGTAATTGAAAAAGTAATTAAGTCTGCAAAGACAATTAAAGTAACGGGGTGAAATACAATATAATTTTAGAAAAAGCTTTTATAGTTCTGAGTAATTATTGGGATATGGATAATTTAAAGGTAGAAGTGTTTTGTTATAAAGATGGAGTAAAAAAATTATATATATTTTTTTAAATTAAGTAGATTTCTTTAGGAACTAGGTAGAATATAACAAATAATCGAGTATTAAAAATAAAAGAAAGTGTTAATTTTGAGGTCATCTATCAACTAATATGATTTATCTTTAGTGACAGGAAAAGGAAGTTAAGTAAAAAATAAAAATATGTTATGTACTTTTGTAGAGTATTGGTTTTTGGTCATACCTTTCACCCGGAAACGGAGTTATGTCATAGATAGCAGTGTGATTCACTATGGGCGCCTGGATCTATTTTCAGGAAGGCATGAAACTATGAAACGACAGCCAGGTGTTTAAGGGGGGAGTAGGAGCTTTTAGGTACAAAACCAGCCCCCAGTCCATTCTAAACCAAAGGAAAATATGAATGAAACTAAAAATTATGTATAAGCTAATACATGAAACATTTATTTCCACAATTATTTTCTTCACTAGAACAAGAAGGCTTGTGGTCAATAAAAAGAAAATCCAAGAATTTCCACCATTTAAATATTTGTAATATACATATAAGGAGAGGGCACCGGTAGCTCAGTGCTTGCCTTCTGAGCTCACGCCGTCCTTCGGATGGGACGTTAAGCGATGGTCCCGAGCCTGTACGATGTCAGGTACTCGTTAAAGACCCCTGCCCTAGGTGAATAAAAATTTAGGGTAGGCAAAATTTAGGACTCCCACAGTAGAGTCGTGCTCATGTCCAACTGAGTGTGACAAAAGAGCGCTCTGGTAGTAGGCGATATGACCTCGTAGTTAAAGCCCAGGCATGAGTCATAAAACTTAAGATTTAATGAAAACTGACATTATTGCAGAGATATTGTGAAATAATTCAAATGAACTTCAATGAAATAAAACCAGTTTAGTTGTGGTATTGTCTTATATTATATTCTGTGAAGTTAGACAATACCTTTTGTAATATTTATTCTCGTTGTTTTAACGAGAATAAATATTATTATTATTAAATATGGGTGGGCAAAATTTAGGACTCTCACAGTAGAGTTGGGCTCATGTCCACCAGAGCGATCTCTAGTAGTAGGCGATATGACCTCGTCGTGAGTCTCCCAGCTACTTATTATGACTTCAATAAATGGTACCCCTTCAGGCCGGAGCCATTCAAATCAACGTAACTTAAATCAATATTTTAATGTATACAGAATGAGGTAATATCTGTTTGCAGTTTCTTATAATAGAGCGCAGTTGGACATGTGGATCCATCTGGTGGAACTAAATTGGAGTTCGAGAGGAAGATAAGCCAATAAAGTCATCCTTCTATTTTGACACTGATGACGTGTAGAGAAGCTACAAGGAAAATAATATGAAAATTCACTATAAGCAAAACCAGGAACTATATTCATGGCGAATCTACTTATGAGGAGGCTTTCACTGTATAAATATTATTTTAAAAATATATTATGTATATAAATTATTATAGTTTTTTTTTAGTTGAGCCCCCTCTAAAAGCCACTTTCCCTTTGACTGATTTCGCTGAAAATTAATAAGTGTTGTCCTTATGGGGTTTTGGGCATACATATAAAATTTCGTGTCTACGCTTTCATTCTATCCGGAGTTATCCTGTTCACAAATACATACACAGACTTTTTTTCTTTCATTTTTGGAATAGGTTAGGTTTTTATGACTCATGCCCGGGCTTTAACTACGAGGTCACATCGCCTACTACCAGAGCGCTCTTTCGTCACTCTGGTGGACATGAGCCCGACTCTACTGTGGGAGTCCTAAATTTTGCCTACCCTAAATTTTTAATCACCTAGGGCAGGGGTCTTTAACGAGTACCTGACATCGTACAGGCTCGGGACCATCGCTTAACGTCCCATCCGAAGGACGGCGTGCTTAAGTTTATTTTACCCCCCAGATAAAATAAACTAAGGGCCTCGGTCGGGCTACGAACCCACGACCTTGAGCTCAGAAGTCAAGCACGCATACCACTGAGCTACCGGCGCCCTCATTTTTGGAATCAGGAGGTCAGAAAACTTGAAAGTACGTTGTAAACTCCGCATCAAATATCTGGCCAATTACATGACTTCGATCTTCAAGCAGGTGCCAGTAGAGGCGCTTAGTTCGATTTGCCAACTACGTCTCTACTAGTTATAAGATATATTGTATCTCGAAGAAGTGTCCCGAAATATTGTTAAACCAAGTTTGAGACACCACTGGAAGAAATACCGCGAAAAAGTAACTAACTAATCCCAGAGAAGCCTAAAAAAACACAGATATTTTATTTATTTTTGCATTTATTGTATTTCTTTAATTAATATTTTTTTAATAGATAGGATCTTATCCCCTATCGAACTCATCCTTATATTTATTTGTAGGAATATTGAGGGTCAGTCAAAGATGGAAAAAAAAAAACACTATTCAGATGCCAACGTTTCGATATATTTTATATCATCATCAGGGCCTACAAACATGGGGGGGGGGGGGGGGGGGGGGAATCAAGATTAGAATCAAAAATAAACAAAAAAAAAAAAAAATTTTTTTTGTTGATAAACATTACTGACCGTTAAAAATACACTATAACAAGTTAAAAATTGAAACTGACTTACTATGAATAATTACTAAACATTAAAATTAAATATGATTACATTACTAAACATAAACATTAATAATGGAAATAGACAAATAGGTGGAACATAATAAAGAGTAAACATTAAAATGACTTACTATGAATAAGCAGGGTTGGGGAGAAGACATGTACACTGGATGGAGTCTTACATTGCAGTGTAGTGGTTTTTTTTCCATCTTTGACTGACCCTCAATCATCCTACAATTAGAATCCACAGTCGCTAATCAACATCTACTTATATTTATTATTTATTTTGTATTATTAACGACAATAATACAACTGCAATGAAGATTTTTCCTACAATATACCAACGAAACAATTCTTCAGTTTCTTCATTTCTATGATTGTATAAATAAATAAATTTATATATGGAGGAGCAAGGATAAGGCATAAGATCCAATATAAAGTTTTTAATATTTATTTACTTCTTGTCCTACACCATTTAACCTCATCCAACAACATTTTTTCTTCAACAAATATCTGAAGGGGGTCTTCTTCAAAGGAAAAACCTCGGAGTCCATAAACCCAAACCTACCTATATCCACTGGTTCTAGCTCAAACATTTAAATTGGTGTACACCTTAAATAAAAACTTAAAATGCAAATGGGACTGTGTCTTTTGAAGCATGGAAAATCTTCTTATTGTGAGGTATTTTCAAGGTTGGTGGGTTGACAGAGGACACCTATTGTTTGGAAGACAAAACAACGTTAGAATAGGGAGGCTAAGGACTATTTTGAAAACATAGTTCTACATGAAAAATAATGTAAATATTCCCCATTACATATCTACTTACTTGACGTCACATTCGTTTCCAAATCAAAAAAAAATTGTCTGTGAATAACCGGTAGTGTACTTGCCCAGCGCGAATTGATAAAAGTTGGTTCGCACTTCCTCTGAAACCAATAAACTAATTTGATTCTGAATCCTTATACTAAATTTCGTGTTAATACATCGATAGTTATTAGGATTTTTGAGTAGAGCTTTCCTCTTCTAATCACTCCCTTCCTTTTGAACAATTTCGTTGAAAATCGACAGGTTCCTGGTTCCTTATGGCGTTCTGTAATACACACAATGTTGTGTCGATTAATTTATTCAGTCCGGAGTTATCGTTTTTCTTTTTGTAATCAGAGAGTCATGAATGAAAGCTCAAAATCGATTTTTTAACCGATTGCGTAACTTCCTGAGTTATTCTGATTTTGTTCAAACTTTGCACAAAAATAGTTTTTAAAAGAGTTTTTTAGTTTTTTAAAGAGTTTTTTTAGTTTTTTAAAGATCAGCTCTTTAACCAGACTAACGGAAGAGGTTAAATATGGGGACGATTGAAAAAAAAAAAAAAAAAATTCTTTAATTTGAGTGATAAGATTACCATCTTTGTATCTATCCAATATGACCCGACATGAGGGGAAAAAAAGTTGTGAAGACCTATGACGCAGATCCGTTAAAGCAACTTTACGTGAACGGGCTTTTTTCAATTACGGAGTGTGTTGTAACGCCACATTCATTCGTCCATCTCTACACTGACTCAACTTGTAATTTACTTTAAAATTAGATATATTTAAAAATAAACTCGGTAGAAATAATTAAAATTAATTTCGAACCCAAGAAAAGAAATCTTGTTTCAATATTTGTTGTTGTATACAAATAACATTATTGTATAACTAACTAGCTTTCTTTTAACGAAACAATATTAGTATTTCTGTATGACAACAATAAACATTACTTTAAGAAGATATATGTATATATAATATATATACATATATCTTCTTAAAGTAATGTATATTTATATTAGCTATATATTATATAGCTAATATAAATATATATTTTTTCAACCTTTTTTTATACCTATATAGTTTGGATTAAATTATCCTGGTGTAACTATAATTTTTTAAATATTTTCACGATGGGATGGGACAGTGAAGCTGGACGAGAGAAAAATAATATCAATCCTCTACACAGGGATAGGAATTGTTAATGATTTTTCCGATTAGGAGTTGTAGGCTAAGCGTAATTATAGTAAAAAAAAAAAAAAAATCGTCACTGAATCATTGGCAATGTACTTCCCCAGCGAGAATTAATCAACTAAGTTTCACTCTCCCACAAAACCAATCTACCCATCCTGTTGAAAATATATAGATAAATAGACTTCTGAATTCTCATAATAAATTTCACGTTGATATATTCATTACATCGACTATTAGGGTTTTCGAGTTGAGTCTCCTTCCTAAAGATCCTGACTTTTCCGATTACACTGAAAATTTATATGTGTCGTTCTTATGAGGTTTTGGACTTACATATACAATTTCGTGTCGAAAAATTAATTACTTTGGAAATTATTTGGTTTTTATCATTGAGGCTTCTCCCCCACTAGCTGGTATGGCTGAAAGTCAAAAGGTGTCGTCCATACTTTCATTCTATGGGAATATCGGAAATTATTGTGTTCACAGACACACACATTGTAGATAGACAGGATTTTTTTTTTCAATACGGAATCAAAGGGTCGGAAAACAATAAATTCCGATGAAAATTCATCATCGAATTTCTGACCGATTACATAACTTATATTTAGTATAACTGGGGAAGTAAAAAAGAATCATCTGCGACAATGAAATTTTTTAAACTTTTTTTTTTTTTTCTAATCAATATAAATGAAATCATTAACAAAAAAGTAACACTTACCCAGCAGCATTGGTGTGGAATATAAATTGTGCTGTGTAGAATATAACCAATGCCCAAGTAGCGGACATGGCGATGGCAAAACTGCAACAACAAACAAAGTATATAAATATTTACATATATTTCTTGTTGTGGACTTACAAACGTTAAATAAGTAATACGCAAATCTCTAATAAGGTAATATTTGCGTGTCATTTAAAAGTATTTTTATGTAATTGCATTGTTGTTTTTTAACATTTAATATCAATGATTGACATGAGCTGTAAATGCTCGTAAATTCTAGGCTAATTTGGTTTATGTTTGTTCAGATTCACCACCTGAAGATGTCAGTTTGACTGATGAAACTAGTTGTGGTAAAAAATAAACTATGTTGGACTGATAAATTACTTATTTAAATATTTAGATGTGCAGTGAAATTTCTCTATAACAATCAAAAAGCAAAAATAGTGTCAATTTTAAAAAAAGTTGTCCGTTGGGGAGGGGCGTACAGAAATACTCAGATAAAAAAAACATTTAATGTAAACATACTCCCATACATTATGTTATGAGCATGCATTTAAACCAGTAAAGTGCATAATATGAACTTTACTGGTTTAAATGCATGCTTATGTACATATTATGTACATACTAAAAAAAATATATTTAGGTATACAAAAACCTGGAAAAAAGAAAATGAATGTGTTCAATCTGTTTAAAAAAATTAGATTATTTTTCTAAATGTTGAATGCCATTATGAGCTGTTGACGGACTTAGTTTCGGAGGCGATATGACTTTCGTATGTTTTGTACTGAGGGAGTTTCAAGGGATAAAAAATTTAGTTATTAAACTAAATCAATCACCTATCATTTTTTTCCGAATTGTTGAGAAGGTTACAGTCATTTCTGGGAACTAATTTGAAGAAAAGTGGAGTTTTGAATATTTTTTTAATGAACTTTCAGATAACAAAAACCTAAATGCCTCGGCCGGGATTTGAACCCGCGATCTTGAACTCAGCAAGCAAGCACGCTACATCTGAGCTACCGGCGCCCTCTAATTCATGGATTTACTATGCTTTCGGCTTGGACCAAGACAAAATCGTCCGTTAAGAGGTTTCACTGCACTAACAGTGTTTTATATTTTATTTCGTAACCGTAAAAAAAAACATATAAATAAAATGTTTGATACGTTTAGAATGGGGAAATGAAAATAGATATAATTTTGTTTAGTATAAATCGGGTTTTAAAAGTTTTGCATTATGAATCGCGGAAGTAAGTAGTTATAGAATGCAACGGACTGCAATATAGCTGAATACTTGTGGATTTTTATTTGAAAATGGAGCAATGAAAGCCCAAGAGGAAGTTTTAAGGAGGAGAAAAGACAGAATTGTGTAAGAAATGACACAACTTGACAAGGCAGGGATGCTAACCTAACACTAACATCAAGATGGTGAGGGGAACTGATGTGTGGTCCCAAAGAGCAACTATTCTTCAAAAGAGGAAATTATGACGACAGAAATTACAGAAAACTAGATAAGATTTCTCAAGAGGTTGAGTGAGAGAGAGATACGGGTATATAACCCATATATTCAGAGACTTATCAGTCAAAAGGAATTAGCAATTATTGTATTGTTAATAGCCATTAACACCTATAAATAATTGCAAATTTCATATTTTTCTATTTCCATTCGAAGTGATTTTTTTTTTAAATTTACACTGATTAGCTCCTGAGCAACCTATATGTGTTTCCTGTACTAGAATTTTCTATAGTATAATCAGCTTGAATTTGGGGACCATTTTGAACTTGGATCGGGGTAATGTATCCCCTAGGTACTCAATGAACTCAAAAAAAAAAAAAAATGGGGGAAACTTGAAGTGCATGGATTTACTGGAAATAAATTTTAAACACTGGTTTTTACTTGTGTTATCATTTTTACAGGTTTTAATTTGGATTCCTTCCTTGCTTGTTTTTCATTAATTACGAAAAAAAATTTCAATTTAAGAGTTAATTAAGTTAATAATAAATAAACTAATTAATTCTATTATTATAGAAAAAATTAATATAAAAAAATAATAATTAGACATACGAAAAGGTAAGTAATGTTTTGTATCCACAGTTGGTCAATACCGTTAGAATAGGGATTTCCACCCCCTAGGTTTCACCAAGGGAGGAGGACCCCTCCTATCCCAGGTACTCTTAAGTTAATATAAATATGTCTGCCTAGCTCATATTATTGTTGAACCTGGTGCTGACGATGGCGAAGTCGAAACCGGTACTCATTTATGTACATGTATGTGGAATTAGAAAATATAAGAGTTCGAATAAAAAAATGCTTTATTTATCAACTTTTCAATTTTATTTATTAGTATTTCCACCATATCGACACAAAACGCAAAAATGTTTTATTTTACTTATTCAGCTCAGACAGTATATTATAACCAAACATTCAAGATTTAGTATGGGAGGGCGCCGGTAGCTCAGTGGTATGTGTGCTAGCCTTTTGAGCTCAAGAACGTGGGTTCGAAACCCGGCCGAGGCCCTTAGTTTATTTTATCTGGCAGGTAAAATAAACTTAAGCACGCCGTCCTTCCGATGGGACGTTAAACGATGGTCCCGAACCTGTACGATGTCAGGTACTCGTTAAAGATCCCTGCCCTAGGTGAATAAAAATTTAGGGTAGGCAACATTTAGGACTCCCACGGTAGAGTCGGGCTCATGTCCACCAGAGTGACAAAAGAGCGCTCCGTTAGTAGGCGATATGACCTTGTAGTTAAAGCCCGGGCATGAGTCATAAAACTTAAGATTTAATGAAAACTGACATTATTGCAGAGATATTGTGAAATAATTCAAATGAACTTCAATGAAATAAAACCAGTTTATTTGTGGTATTGTCTTATATTATATTCTGTGAAGTTAGACAATACCACAAATAAACTAGTTTTATTTCATTCAAGTTCACTTAAGATATAGTTTCACGCCGCATAGAATACATAAATATCAAATACATAAAACTTTTTATGATTTTTTTTCCCATCGAGTTAACAAACCAATTTGGAGAGCTGTGTTCAGAAATGTAATTACCTCTTCGATCAGTTATAATTACCTCTCAGTTCGTGTTTGTCTTTGAAATAAGTGTATTTTGTAATCAGATAGTAAATTGGGTATTGTGAATCTGCAGATTGTAATAAATTTAACAAAAAATAAATAAAAATAAAATAAGAATATATAGTGTGATGCATAAAAAATACACACATTTAAATTATTAATATTAAAAAAATAATTATATTTATTTTTCTATAAAATCCAAGAAGCAACTGAATTATTAAATAAATAATATGAATGCATTTTCTTTTAAAACAAATAAGTGTAAAACAAAACACGGCCGTCAGCTGTTTTTGAATCAGTGTAGAGGAGTCAATGGTGTGTGGTCTGGGTTGAGATGTGAAGGTGGACAGAGAGTTGTTGTTTAGGTTCAAGATGTGATGAACTAGGTAGGTGTGAATGAACAGTAAAATTGATGCGCAAAGAAGGTACTGTCATTTATTTATATGTACAAAATATATATGCTCAAAATATATACAAAAGGAGTTGATCTCCGGTGTCAAGTCTGTTTGACTAAATGTTTCAACACGGAGGTCGGCTAAATAAATATATTCTGAAAAAAGAAAAAATTTGAGAGAAAAAATTGTTAACAATATAAAGCAGCGTATAAATTATGGATATGATGGGAGTACTTCCAGAAACTTCTATAATTGCTAGATTATAACAATCAAAAAATAAATAGTAGAATTGTAGAGCTGTAAAAAATATATAATATCTAAATTCTATCTTGTTCTATTATAAAATGAATAGCATGTCAATGTACTAAATAATAATATATATGAAAATTATCTTTGAAAAATCAGAAGGAAATAAAGAAGGGATAATAATAGGAACTGAAATAACCGGAGAGACCTTGTACATAATGGGGTACATCCTCCTGTGGACGTCAGTCCGAGGTAGGAAATACCAGGGAATATTTGTGAAAAACAGTAAAATATTGGGTAATAATAAATATACGAAATGGGCCTCACCTACGATTTCGTGATCATTAAAAAAATATAATAAAAATAATAAATATTATTAAACAAATAAACAATTAAATACAATTATAACATTTCCTGTAGAAATTGTTTGCTGGTCTTCTACTAACTTTTGCTTTCTAAAGTAGTTTCCGAAAGTAGGCCCCAATAAAAATATCGAAAATTCAAGAAAGTGCACTTATTTAAAAAAAAATCAAATTAATAATTATTTAATTTAAATGATATATTTATATATATATATAATCTGAGAAGCCATCAATTTTTTCTAAATTAGCAAAAATTTCGACAAAAATTGTTAACAATGTAAAGCAGCGAATAAATTATGGATATGTACCTAATATAAAAAAGGTATTAATTATCTTACTTGGTTCACAGGGAATTAAATAGCATCGAATCGAGAACAAAAATTAGGTTTATTAAACTTAACCTACATTATAAAAAAATAACCTTGGAAAATAAAATAAATTAATTATTTACAAAAAAATTTTACTCTTAATTTTCTAAAACTTTATTTATTTATTTTTTTTTTTGCCTTTTTGTAATGTTTTATATTCTGGGCATATAATAATATAATTAAAAAGTCCCTTGGTTCATCTGTCCATTTTTCTCCTTTCATTTTAAATAAAAGCAAATATATGAGTCCCTTCACATTTATCACTTTTCAATCCATTAATGTCTCAACAGCTCTTTTTTTTTATTTAATAAATATTTCAGCAGTTATAAAAAAAATTCAAAACTTCGGCGATTTTCTTCTTTAAAAAATCACAATATAATCTCTGTTGGAGTATTTTAATATTACAATGTGTGTATTGTTTACATCACAATATAATCTCTGTTGGAGTATGCTAATGTTGAGGTATTATATATTCTATAATAACTATAAATAAAAATTGGAAAGTAATTAAGAATGCGAACAGAAAGCCATTTTTTGGATAATTGTTCATAGAATTAAAAATAATATGTGTCGTTCTTATAGGGTTTTGAATTCACATATGAAATTTCGTTTTGTTACATTCATTACAATGGCAGTTATTAGTGTTTATGTGTTAAGCCTTCCCCTAACCCCCTTTCCCTAAGACAGATTTGGCTGAAAATCGATAGGAGTCGACCTTAGAGCCTTCTGGATACACATATAAAATTTCGTGTTGATAAATCCATTTTATCGGGAGTCATCGTTTTCACATCACGGAGGTCCAAAAACATGAAATTTCGGTGAGAACTTCGCCTATACTTCGTATATCTAAGGAAGTAATTTAGTTTCTAAGGTCCTCCTGGTGTAGTCTGTCGTAAATCGAAACTACTCTACACCAAAATGGCAGAGATCCGTTGAGAAGAAAAGGATATGTAGATATGGGGGAAGGAGTTGGTGGGTGTATTACGTCAAGACGATGTAGGCGTGTCGTGCCATAACAGGTCTTGGAGGTAGACGGACAGAAGAACAGGGTAAGGCGAGGCGTGAAGAGGACAAAGTCACCAGCGAGGAATAGTCCAACTCAAAGACACCCGAACCCCAGTAATGGCAAGGGTAGGAGGAATCGGAGAGCTATTTGATGTTGAGTGAGTCCCTACTATTTGATGTTCAGTGAGTCCCTACAAGCCATTTTGGTACATATTTTCCCTATATAACTCGAAAAAATTAATTGGACCTCTGTATCTCGAACATAGCAATGTTTTATTTTACAACCTTTACAACTCGAATATTTGAAACTTATTACCTCTATAGCTCGAAGAAAAATAAGTTACCGACTTTAAGAATTTGCCGACAATGTACACCATTGTTTCTTAGAAAACAATTTAGGAGTGTACAATAAATAGGACTACCAATTATCTAAAGCAAAAAAAAAATTAGTGACTTTTTTTAATACCTATATATACTACGTATTTTTTATTTTAAGGATGTTTTGAAATAATGTTGATTTATAATAAATATAAATATGTTTGTTACCTCTGTAACTTGAATTTTTATTTATTTCACCTCTCTAACTCAAAATTAGTTAGAATGAATCTTAACCTCTACAAGTCGAATCAAAATCCGCCTGTCGAAAACTCTATAACTCGAATTTGTTGGCGTCTCCCTTGATGTTCGACTTATAGAGGTTCTACTCTATTACAGCTACATTCTCCCATTTATTTTTTTTCCTTCTCAAAAAATATCAATTACAAACGTTTCTGGAAGCACTCCCATCATCAGTATCTATAATAACATGTGTTCTTTATGTTAAATATTCCTTCTGTCAAAAAGGCTAAGAGAGGCCTTCATCCCACGGATGATGTTTGGTGGGATATGGAAGGAATAATCCATTATAATTGTTTTTAATGTAACCAATCAAGAAAGAAGTCTACTGCCAACAACTTGATCGTTTGATGTTAGCATTGGATGAAAAAATGACTTTCTCTGATCAATATGCGATGATTTTTATTCGACGAGGACAATGCCAGACCTCACACTGCTGAGACCCTACAAAAACTACATCATTGCTGTTGGTACATTTAAAGACAGCCACGGTATTCTCCCTTTCAGATATCCCACCTGTTCCAGAATCTCCAGGACTACCTAATTGACCGTTGAATGAATTCATCGGGAGAGGTATGAAGAGCAGTTTTATTTTTCGGATCAAAATGTAGAGTTTTTGTAAAATAGGGAATTGAAAATTTAGATATAAGATGGAAAAAGTTGTTGAAAATGGTGGAAAATAAATAATTGAATTAAAATTAACAGTAATTTTTTTATTACTTTTTATCCGAGAATACAAAAAGCGACATTACTTAAGAGATGACCATACATATATGTATACCTATATACATCCAGAACACTGTAAGGACGACAACTATTAATTTTCGGCCAAATCGGGAAATTTAGTCTGAGGATTCAGAAGTCCCAGAGTAAGGTATCTATATATTTTCAAAGTAATCAGTAGATTGGTTTTGAGGGAGAGTGAAACTTAGTTCATTAATTCGCGCTGGGAAGGACGTAGCCATTGATTCAACGATGATTTTTATTGTACAAATGACGCTCAACCAACAACACCTAATCACAAAAAAAATTTCATCTGTATAGGAGAGCGATGTAATCGCTCAGAAATTCGATGTCGACTTTTCACCAGACTTTCAGTTTTTCAGCCAAATCAGCTAAAGGGAAAGAAGAAATTATAGGGTGAAAATCTATTTCCTTCCCCCACTTGATCAATGTTAACTTTCAATTAACCTAACTATTAATGCACTATGAACGTTGCATGGTTATCATACAAAAATTATGAATATATTCATTACACTACTTGAGATTTAACTGGCGGGTCAACGACACCCCAGGGACGTTCTCCTTTCAATTTGGATGCAAAATTTCATTTAAAACTAATATAAATGAGCTTCGTACGCACATGTGCATACAACATTTGATTAATACAGTAGAACCTCTTTAAGTCAAACCTCGATAAGTCGAAAAACTCCAAAACTCGAAAAAAAGTTTGGTTCCTTTCCCTTCAAGCCCCAAAACCTCCTCCATTACTCGAAATCTCAACCATCTATTAGTCGAAATAATCAGTGAGTCTCTACAAGCCATTTTGGTACATATTTTCCCTCTATAACTCGAAAAAATAAATTGGACCTCTGTATCTCGAACATAGTAATGTTTTATTTTACTACCTTTACAACTCGATTATTTGTAACTTATTACCTCTATAGCTCGAAGAAAAATAAGTTACCGACTTTAAGAATTTGCCGACAATGTACACCATTGTTTCTTAGAAAACAATTTAGGAGTATACAATAAATAGGATTACCAATTATCTAAAGCAAAAACAAATACTGACTTTTTTTAATACCTACGTATACTATGTATTTTTTATTTTAAGGATGTTTTGAAATGATGTTAATTTATAATAAATATAAATATGTTTGTTACCTCTGTAACTTGAATTTTTATTTATTTCACCTCTCTAACTCAAAATTAGTTAGAATGAATCTTAAACACTACAAGTCGAATCAAATCCGTTTAAGTCGAAATCCTCCATAAGTCGAAAACTCTATAACTCGAATTTTTTGGCGTCTCCCTTGATGTTCGACTTATAGAGGTTCTACTGTATCTCTAAATCAATATTTTTTTCAAGAGTGAATATACAAGACAGTAAGAAGGCGCCGGTAGCTCAGTGGTATGCGTGCTTGTCTTCTGAGGTCAAGAACATTGGTTCCAAACCCGACCGAGGCCCTTAGTTTATTTTATCTGGGAGGTAAAATAAACTTAAGCACGCCGTCCTTCAGATGGGACGTTTAAGCGATGGTCCCGAGCCTATACGATGTCAGGTACTCGATAAAGACCTCTATCCTAGGTGAATAAAAATTTAGAGTAGGCAAAATTTAGGACTCACAGTAGATTCGGGCTCATGTCCACCAGAGTGACGAAAGAGCTCTCTGATAGTAGGCGATATGACCTCGTAGTTAAAGCCCGGGCATGGGTCATAAAACCTAACCTAACCTACAAGACAGTAATGTCCTTTCTTCCAGAGGTTTCTAGTTTAAACGTGAGATTTTTTCAAATACGGAATTTCATTTTAATGATGCACATTACTTTTTAATTTTTATATTATGGCTAAATTGTTCTTAATCTCCATGAGGAGCTGGCGCGTAAAAAAATAAATAAATGATGTGGTCTTTCTTTATAGAACTTTCTTATACCAACCACGCTTTCACAGATCACTCTCCTTCCCCGTTCCCAATCACAAATTCATTTCATACTGACATGACAGGTGGGTATATAAAAAGTAATGCGAGGGGTGAGGAGAAAGTGATCTGTAAAAGCATGGTTTGTAAAAAAATTTCCTGTAATGCCCATATCACATATAATATTATGCAAATCTGGCCATCTGCCAAAAATCATATTAATATAATATGTGACTTTCCATTTTCTCTACAATAAAAAATAATTTTTATTAGGTCATAAATATAAGCAGTATCTTGTAAAAGTCCTCGAAGTAAATTGGTCCCAATTTTTGTCTGATTCCTGCCAAAATCTAATCAGATCTGTTAGCACATGTGACCCCTTCATTCCATGTTTCAAGTTCATATCTATAGCGGCCCCTACACGGTCAATCATGAATGACAGTCTGACTGAGAAATCAAACTGTCATTCCTGACTTCAGTCATGAAGCCCCTACACGTATCAATGAAACTGACAGTCTGATTGAAGTAATTTTAGCTCAGTTGACATTGAAACACCAGAAAGTACGGATTTAGCATAATGTCTCTAAGTAAAATTGGTAAAGATAAGGCTTGTTTGGCCACTGTCCTGGCATTGGGCACCAGAAGAGCAGTGGATCGCAGAGTGTGGATGAAAGAATGGTTAAAAAAACGAAATGAGTATAGCCATTTAACATTGCTGAGTGAGATATCACCAGGCAATGCTTCAGACGACTCTAAAAATTACTACCGTATGGACGAAAATTTTTTTAACATGTTGATCACCATGTTGACACCATATTTATCCCGGATGAATACAGTTATGAGAGATCCAATGACAGTTCGTGAGAGATTAGCGGTTACTTTAAGATTTCTTGCGACTGGGAAAAGCTTCGAAGATTTGAAGTTTTCTGTCATCATGTCTCTTTCATCTATATCCCAAGCGATTTTCGAAACATGCGAGACCCTTATCTATGTACTTCAGGACTATGTCAAGGTGAGCAAAAATAATTACGTTATTTTATAATAATTGTGTATTTACCTAGTATAGTACAATTATGTATGTTTAACAGTATGAAAATAGGGAATTAAATATTATCTAGTATTTAAATTAAATGTTAGTATAACTGGAGAAGTAATCAGAAGCATTATTATAAATATTACATTCGTCGGTCATCACTGATGGTGGGGTGGGCTAATTAAGGTCGACGAGGAGGATGACGAGCCAGGTAAGGACAGCATAGGACTACTACTGGCAGCGTTGATTTTGATTGAGTCCCTATGAAGGGTTTGCATTTCTGCCTCAAAAAGGATTTCGTTGATTACTTTTTTGCAAATGTTTTTTGTACTGGCTGAAGGGGTTTTAGTTTGTTTTCCCATATCTTTGCTAAAGTTTTACTAAAATACCATAAGCATGCAGGTGACTCGTCACCTACGTCGTCTGTACTAACACACTCGTCCTCTATGACTGTTTTAACAAGACTGAAGAAAAGAATGATTGAATAACTACACCACCATTCAGACTGTCAGTCTCCCCTCCACTTCTCGTGATTGAAGCTCGGATTTCAAAATATTTGGAAATCCGTCAATCCATTCATCATTCCATCAGTCATGACGTTACACCTTCAATCAGAATGTCAATCTTCGCTCTGAATGTCATTCCGATTGACCGTGTAGGGGTCCCTTAAAATCGTTTTTGCGTTAGAGCGCTCACAATTCTTCAATTACTATATATAATTATATATTATATACTTAGTACCTACATAATTATATTCAACTATTATATAATATACTAAGAAACGAGAAAATCCGTTGAAACCTCGATCTCGGATTTTCGCACGATCACAATACTTCCATATACTATAGTATAAGAAGGTATGAAAAAAATAGTCGGTGGATCATCGGCAATCTACTTCCCCAGTGTAGTGTATGTAAGAATATCGATATTGGTGTATTTGTCTCGAGCGTACACGTCACACACAAAACATCAGGAGAAGGGACTGTGACCGTGTGTGTGTGTGTGTGTGAGGTTATGTTGGCGAGCCACAAGATAAATACTTATAATACTACATATATCAATTAATAACTAATACGAGGGGGGCGCCGGTAGCTCAGTGGTATGCGTGCTTGCCTTCTGAGCTCAAGAACGTGGGTTCGAACCCGAACGAGGCCCTTAGTTTATTTTATCTGGGGGGTAAAGAGAGCACTCCGTCCTTCGGATGGAACGTTAAGCGATGGTCCCGAGCCTGTACGATGTCAGGTACTCGTTAAAGACTGCCCTAGGTGAATAAAAATGTAGGGTAGGCAAAATTTAGGACTCCCACAGTAGAGTCTGGCTCATGTCCACCAGAGTGACGAAAGAGCGCTCTGGTAGTAGGCGATATGACCTCGTAGTTGAAGCCCGGCCATGAGTCATAAAACCTAAAAAAAAAAAAAACTAATACGAGGATTAGAAAATGGTGAACATTACACCCAGCTTGGATTGTTTTTTACTCGCCTGCCTAAGGAGGGGTGAATATCGAAAAATCTGTCTTTCTCCGTTACGTTAAACATTCGATAAAAGTGCTCCAATAATTCAAAGCATGTAGATAACCACTCAAAAAATCAAAAGGCTTTCCCATTTTTCTTATTTCTGAGAAAAACCTTTAATAAATTTCGAAGCATTTTGTTCTTTTAATATTTCCTTTCATCAAACTGTCCATTATTGTGCATTGCTTTGTCGATTAAGTGACCTTACTAGTTTCATCTGGGGAGAAGAAAAAAAAAAACAGGAAAATAATTTTTTATTATTCTTTCCCCAACGTAACCAGTGCGGGGAAGTTACACAATCGGTCAAAAATTCAATAATGAGTTTCCTCCGGAATTGCATGCTTTTCCGCACAAAGGATTCAAGAAAGGCGTTTGGAATTTCAATTAGAAAATCAGTATGAAAATGGCGGGCTTTAATTGTGAGAAATTATCGCCTACTATCAGAGTGCTGATTCGTCACTCTGGTGGACATGAGACCGTAGCTTAACATCCGATCCAAAGATATAACAGTAAAGACATAAATATAAACGACAATAAGGACGACACAATGATTTTAAGACAAATCTGCCCAAGGGACGGGGGGGGGGGGGGGGGGATTACGAGGGGCTTAACACAAAAAATAACTACCGTATAAATTAATGAATCGACACGAAAGTATGTAAATATTAATTGTCGAGGCCTGAGGATCAATGGCGACGGTCTGAGTGAACATGGACAGTGGTGTTTAGGCTTAAGGTATGATGAACTAAATAGAAGTGTATTGTATGTACAGGATATATGCCCAGAAATATATAACTTAATTTTAGAGAATGGGCCAAAATATAAAACAAATAGATTGAATTAGTGTTAAGAATTTAGTTTATAAGATTTTTTTCTTTCGATTATTGTTTGTTTCAATGTTTAGTTTTTCATTTTAATAATGTGGGTTTAAGAAAATAAACCCAATATTTGTTCTCGAAAATTCCATTCTATTCAATTTTCCTGTTGGCCCAGTAAGATTATTTGAAAACCTTTGGATTAAATTTTATATTTTTGCAAAATTTAGAAGACAAGATGGCATCTCTTTAGAAATTCAAATGAAATGTTTGTTAATTGCAATTTTTTTAAAATATACGTGCGCTTTCTTCAAAATTGCACGTCTTGAACTTTTGATATTTTTTTAGGGTCCTTTTCGAAAAACTACTGTAGTAAGCAACATTTACTAAAAGAAAAGAGATCAAACTACAGGAAATGTGGTAATTTATTGTTTTGTTTTAACTATTATTATTTCATTTGTTTAATTTAATTATTTATTTATCTAATTATTATTTATTTAGTTTTACGTAACACTTAAACTTTTATTTATATATTTTATTTATTTATCATTTATTTAAGATTAAAATTTAACCCTTTTTTTTTTTAATTTACAACAAATTATTAAGACATAAGATTTAATATGAGGATTCACAAGCTTCTATGTAAGTCAACTATTGATTTTTAGTCCAAACTTTAGAGAGAGAACGAAAACTTAATTATCATGTGTGATAGTAAGATGTTGTGGGGATGAGATTTCTCATAGAAATAAAATACCACTTTTTTGACAACGTCTTTTATTTCTATGAGAAAACTTAATCAATTTGTGCTGGGGAAGTACATTTCCGGTGATTCACCGACTAATTTTTTCAGTAGTTCTAAAGTTTAGAATCAAATAGGCTACTTTATTAGAAAAAATGAGCCATTTTATGCGGTCACTGAATTACCCTCTGGCAAACTGGCAGGAATTTCAAATAACTATGTCATTGTGGGGAAGTAATATTTTTTTAAATTGATAGGACTGAAGAGAAGAGGAAGGAGCAGAGTTGTTGTTATTGAACTTTAAGGTGGGGTAATGTTGTCCAACATGGCAGGAAGGGAGGGCAGTATGGTAAACACTTTCTACAGGATGTGGATCTATTCTGAAATGTCCTATTTGACAGGGGGGTTGCACCAATAAGAATGTTAAGTGACAGTCACTGTACCATCATGGATGTGTCAGAGACAGAGAGTGAGGTTTGCGTCAGTGGACTTCCCAGGTGTATTGCCACTGATCCGGGCGGAAACAGAGAGAGACTAAAGAGGTCTGGGACGTGGCCTTAGCTCCATCTAAGGCAGCTACAAGGCAGACTCTGGTCACTTACAACATGACTCTACAGCGCTAAGATCCTCTCAAGGATTCCCCCCCCCCCCCCCCCCCCCCCCCCCGCTTACTTAGTGGACACGGACTGCAATTAGTCACTCTCATAAAGAATCAAATTTATGACCCAAACTACCTGGGAGCTTGTGGTAGTCATGGCTGTGAAATGCACAATAAAGCTGAGGGGCTAGAGTGTCTGGCTACTAACCTAGAGGTTCCAACTCGACAGTCACAACAAATATTTATATCTGCATCATTCCATGAGCAGCAACGGAAGTTTATTAAAATATTTTAAGCCCTTTTGGGCCATTCCTTTCAAAAAACAAGAAAGTCGTCGGTGAATCACCGCCATTGTACTTCCCCAACACAGATTAATTAATGACGTTTTTGAACTCCTTCCAAAACCAATCGACAGTTTGGGATAAAAATCTATAGTTAATTTACATAGGTAGGGACTTATGTATCCTTATATTATCCCGCCTATATCTTCCAAATGCTCCAATTTAAATCCCACATCCATCAAAAAGTTTGACAAGTATTCATTCCTTTCTTATTCTTTTTATTTATTTCTTTCAGTTCCATGCCGAATACTGTAGGTGTGTGTTATTTTGGATATATAACTGTAAATAAATGTATGTATGAGGGTGTCTGACACACATTATTTTTTATTTATTTATTATAATTTATTAATTTTTTTTTCTCTCTCTCACTTTCTCAGTGACCCTTCCTGTCATCTATATTTATTTTTGCTATTATTTTTTACTTTATAATTTTAACTTTGTCCCTCATTTATTTTAATATGATTTGTTTATCCTTATTTCTAACTGTTTTTGTTTCTTTAGTTGCTATAGGCCCTTATTTGTTATCTTTTATTTTAACTTGGTGGGAGAAGAGTCACCTTTGTATCTCTTTTGTTTATTTCTTATGTTGTTATTCTTAGGGGACGTCTGTCCCAGAATAAAAATTGTTTTTTCATTTCATATTAAATTTTGTGTCGATACATTCATTAGATCGGCAGTTATTGGGGTTCATTAGTTGAACCCCTTCTGATCCCCTTCGGCTGATTTCACTGAAAATTAGTAAGTGTCGGCCTTATAGGGCTTTGAACTTACATGAAGTTTCGTGTCGATACATTAATTTATACGGCAGATATTAGAGTTTTTGTATTTCCACGAAAATGTATTTTTTAATCTTTGCGGCACTATAACTTTGGTTTATTGGTCCCATCTCAAATCTGAGGACTACAATCAGCGATTGGAAATTTAAAAAGGAACATTTTTGATAAGAAACAGATTAGCAATAGGATTAACCTTTTCGGATAAATCAAGGAAACATATAAAAAAAAAATGTTTCAAAACTACATTTCAGGGCGGTTTTCGGCATGTATCTCAGAAACTGAATGACGGGTGAAAAATCGTATTTCATATAAAATACGTATTTCAGTTTTCTCTACAACTTTTATTTGAAAAGAATTTTGATTAGGTCATAAACAAAATCGGTATCTTGTAAAATTTAGGCTCCGAAATAAAGTGGTCTCAATCGTTGAGCGCTCCAATTTTAGTATGGCATATAGTCCCCAGCGTGAAAATTGCAACCTTGCAGTGGACATTTCCAACATTTTATCCGATAATATCTTCCAAATTACCCAACTATTTCATTTCTTGCAATTCACAAACCTCTTATCTAAATTATAAAACAAAATTATCTTCATCACGTAGTCTTTCTATTCCGTACACATCTCCTTTATTATTATTAATCTGCGCCTATCCAAATTAGCCCGCTCGGATCCCCACAGACCTGCATCCATCAGGCATCCATGACCCTCGTGGTCGAAATGCCTTAAAGAAGAGAAAAAAAAAAAAAAATCGTTGAGCGCTCACAATATTTTAATTACACACACACATACACCTTCGCGAAAATGGTCAAAACGTATTAAGAGGGCCTTGAAACGTGAAAATCCGATGAAACCTCGATCTCGGATTTTCGCACAATTACAATAGGTACCTACTACTTTACGCTATACGTATAAGAAAGTAAAAATATACGTTTAGCATACACTACCATGGGCTGTATTATCTACCTGACAATGGGGCTAGTGAAATTCCGGGATGCCTCTCGCTAAAATAATCCTGCGGGCAACGAGGTAGGTAGATATGAGATTATTTGCATGTAAACTTTCGCTGTGATGATAAGTACAGCGCTACCATCATGAAAATTACATCATCAGCATTGCGCCACACAGTAATATGATGTAAGGTCATGTTTGTAAGCATAGCTCAATCATTGTAAGCACAAGGAACACTGGTGAATAAAAAAAAAGTCGGTGAATCACCGGCAATGTATTTATATTAAGTTTTCGCTCTCCCTCCGAAACCAATCGACCGTTTCGGCTAAAAATCATGAATCCTCATACTAAATTTTGTGTTGATAAATTCATTACAACTGCAGTTAATAGAGTTAGTTATTATGACTCATGCCCTGGCTTTAATTTCGAGGTCATATCGCCTACTACCAGAGCGCTCTTTCGTCACTCTGATGGACATGAGCCCGACTCTACTATGGGAGTCCTAAATGTTGCCTACCCTAAATTTATCTAGGGCAGGGATCTTTAACGAGTAACTGACAGGCTCGGGACCATCGCTTAAAGTCCCATCCGAAGGACAGCGTGCTTAGGTTTATTTTACCTCCCAGATAAAATAAACTAAGGGCCTCGACCGGGTTTCGAACCCGCGAACTTGAGCTCAGTAAGCAAGCACGCATACCACTCAGCTACAGGCGCCTTCAAATCGGCAGTTAATAGAGTTTTTGAGTTGAGCCACATCCTCTGATCCCTCCCTTTCCTTCGGCAGGTTTCAGGGAAAATTAATAGATCCTTATGGATCTATTCAGACAGAATTTATTTTTCGGGTCGGGAGGTCAAAAAACATGAAACTCCGATGAAAATATCAAATTTCATAATTATTACACAACTTAGCCTATACTTTTTATAGCTGGGGTGATAAAATAGGACCGAGCGCAGAAAATATAATTTATTCATTACAACGCCAGTTATTCGAGATTTTGTGTTAGGCCCTCTCTCTTTGGCCGAGTTGGCTGAGAATCAATATAGAGTTCTGGATACACTCATACTTTCGGGTGTTATCGTGTTCACAGAAACAGATTTATTTTTTGGAATCATGGTTCGAAAAACAAAAATCCTGTCAAAACTCAACGTTAAATTTCACTTATTACATAACTTAGCTATACTTTTTATAGCTCGGGAAATAAAATATAACAAGAAGCAGAAAATATAATTATTTTCCAATTTTGCATAAGTCAAATTGACAACAATTATTTTATTATGGGTTTCAAAATGAATAATAAGATATTGGATAGAGGACGGAGGGGTCTTGGAGAGGCTGTTAAGAGTTGACAAAAGAGCTGAAGGTCACGTGGTCGTCTTGGAATTTGGAACGTCAGATGTGGGTTACCTTCAAACCTTGACTTCTTGACTGGAATCTTCAAGTCTCTCGACAATGTCGAATTTATAATTCTATTTTCATATTATTTCAGAACCTGTTTTCGCAATGAGATATATGTAAAATATTGTATCAAACCTTTTTCATGAAGGTCCCAGAGATCCTATTGAATTTCCGTTATATCGAATGAACTATGAACTCTATATAAATTGCTTCGATCAGAGTGAAGACTGATTCAGAAAGGTACCGAGGAAAGGAAAGTCGGTAAACCATCGGAAGGTACTTCCCCAACACGAATAATTCAACTACCTTTCTCTAGTTTTAATCAATAGTTGACTTATACAGGTACTTCTGAAACCTAATACTAATTTCTGTAGCGATACATTCAATATATCGGCAGTTATTAGGGTATTTGACTTGAGACCTTCATATCCCACCCTTCCCTTCGGCTGATTTCGGAAGTTATTTAGTCGGTTAGAAATCTGATGTAGAGTTTCCTCCGGAATTTCATTGCATTTCGACCCTTTGATTCAAAAATTTAAAAAAATTTCCTGTGTGTCTCCCGATTGAATTTTCAGCCAAACCGGTCAAGACGGGGATGAGATGAGGGGCTTAACACAAATATTCGAATAACTGCTGATTTAATGAATATAATGAACGAAAAAATTTAGTATGATGATTCAATTCCCTTTGTAAATCGATTATTGATTTTTAGCCAAATTGTCGATTGATTTTAGAGGGAGAGCGAAAATTTAGTTGAATAATTCGTGCTGGGGAAGTACAATGTCGGTCACTCATCGAGACTATTTTTTGATATTATAAGCGGAATATTCTTGTACAATAATTATTATCTAGAAAAGTTGAAAATGAGTCCTCTCAGAACCGTTGAACTCTTCTCAACTTTTTCATTATTTATACATTTCTAGTCCAGCTGTACAATATATAGAGAAATCGGTCAAAAATTTGATGCGGAGTTAACTGAATTTCCTGTTTTCCGTCCTCCAGATTCCAGAAAAATAATAGTGAATAGTGAAAAATAATAATAGTCCGTGAACATGATAACTCCCGATAGAATGAATATATCAACACGAACTTATATATGAGGAGTTTGGAGCCAGAGCGGACCAACCCACAATATTTCGGAAAATGAGTTATTACCATCCTGATGTTGGCATAGGTTCCCTTTTTCAAAACCAGTGTGGATCACTTAGTTTCTTCACTTCAGTGATAGATAGCAGCACTTTAAGTTTAGTCCACAAGTATTTTGTGCATATATTTTCTAAGTCACAATGGATCATACGGCCTTCAAAAACTTCATAGACACAAAAAGGGATCACTCATCCAATACTATTCTAAAATTTCAAATATAAATAAATATTTGGGGCCCATTTATGGAGATAAACAAAATGTACTTTATTTTCAATTGCCATTTTCTTCCTGTTCAGTTTCAACCAGTTGGTCCGCTCTGGCTCCAAACTCCTCATATGTGAATCCAGAACGCTTTAACAATGACACCTACTGATTTTCAGTCAAATCGGCCTAAGGGAAGGAGAGGATTAGGGGAGAGGCTTAGCTCAAAAACTCTGATAACTGCAGTTGTAATGAATGTATCGACACGAAACTTCATATGTGATTTCAAAACCCTATAAGGACGATACTTAGCAATTTTCAGTGGAATCAGCCGAAGGGAAGGGAAGATAAGAGGGGGCTCAACTCAAAAACCCAATAACTGCCGATGTAATGAATGTAACGACATGAAATTTCATATTTGAAGTCAAAACTCAATGAAATATCAAATTTCAGTGATATAGGCCAAAGTGTTGGAATTTATCGACACAGAATTTAGTAGATGTTGATTAGCGACTGTAGATTCTAATTGTAGGAATATTGAGGGTCAGTCAAAGATGGAAAAAAACACTATTCAAACGCCAACGTTTCGATATATTTTATATCATCATCAGGGCCTACAAACTTGGGGGGGAAATCAAAAATAAACAAAAAATTTTTTTGTTGATAAACATTACTGAACGTTAAAAATACATTATAACAGGTTAAAAATTGAAACTGACTTACTATGATCAATGTATTCATATTTAATTTTAATGTTTAGTAATTATTCATAGTAAGTCAGTTTCAATTTTTAACTTGTTATAATGTATTTTTAACGTTCAGTAATGTTTATCAACAAAAACATTTTTTGTTTATTTTTGATTCTAATCTTGATTTCCCCCCCAAGTTTGTAGGCCCTGATGATGATATAAAATATATGGAAACGTTGGCATTTGAAGTGTTTTTTTCCATCTTTGACTGACCCTCAATATTCCTACAATCAGAATTTAGTATGAGGATTTATGAGCCTCTATGTAAGTAAGTATTGAATATTAGCACAAACGGTTGACTGGTTCCGGAGGGGCGAAAAATGAATTTATTAATTCTTTTTGCGGAAGTACCGACGACTTTTTTTAAAATAAACATGGAGAAAACCGATATTATCTAGAGAAATGATGTGTAAGGAGTGGCATCAGAGAGCACACATTGGGTGGGTCAGTTAAGTCATTTAAAAGAGCCAGCTTTCGAATCCACTCATCCGCTTGACCAATGAGCCAAGATAATATACGTACAAATTATGTCTCCGCTTCCTTCTGACTTATGAAAATGCCTATTTCCATCTAATTATGCCACACTGCGAAAGGGCCGATGTGCAGTCGTGGCCTCGATGTAGTCGTACTCTCTGTCCACTTTCTCCACAACTTGAGTTTTCACCAGAATATAACTCCACATTCCACTTTCCTTCCTTTCATTAGATGTCCTCCACAACACGTCTTCTCCTCCACAAAAAGACCTTGAGCGTTTGCTCATCACACACATATCTACTTGAAAGGCTCTGAAGAAGAAAACAAAAAGTTGGCATACGACATATAGGCGAGGTGATATAATCGGTCAAAAATTCGATGTATAGTTTTCAACGGAATTTCATGCTGTCATCAGACTTCATGAGTGATGACGTTCTGTGAACACGATAACTCCCGATAGAATGAATGTATCGACACAAAATCTTATATGTGTAACTAAGGACGACATAAGGGTAAGCTGGTCTGGTTCACAAATGGCTCAAAAACCGAGAAAGGAGTTGGAGCTGGAATACGAAAATTTTATGAGAATTATACGAGAATCTTAATACTGCCTGACAGCCAAGCAGCGCTGCGAGCTGTCATCATAGATTCCAAAATTGTCCTGGAATGCCTTCAAGCACTGGAGTCCCTGACGGACCAAAATAGAGTAGAGTTGAGATGGGTGCCAGGACATCAGGGGTTTGAGGGCAACGAAAGGGCTGAGCAACTGGCCCGGACAGGAGCTGAAAGAAAACCTATAGGACCGTAACCCTTCTGCGGGATCTCTAAGAGCACCGCAAGGGTGGCAATAAATGGTTGGCTGACCGGGAAACACATCCAGTTCTGGAGAGGTGTCCCAAAGCAAAGACATTCAAAACTCTTTATAGCGGAACCCTCAGAGAAACAAGACACCTACACAATATGGACATCGCTAGAAGCCCTCTGTGCAGGAAATGTGGCGAGGAAAATGAGACTCCGGTTCATATTCTAAGCCAGTGCGGGGCACTAGAAAGCAGAAGATTTTGCTGCTACGGGTCTGCCTTAACGGGACCGAAGCAGGTAATGGAAGGAACCTGCAGCAGAATTTTGGACTTTATTAAAGATACAAGATGCTATAGGGATTAACACACACAGGGCACACAATAGACCTACTCTGGCCGCGTTGACACAATCAGCCCTCGGTAAAAAATAAAAAAAAAAAATAAAGAACGACATATTGATTTTCAGCCAAATCGCCCAAAGAAAAGGGAGTGATTAGGGGGAGGTATAACACAAAAACTCTAATAACAGTCATATTAATTTTCAACGGAATCAGCCGAAGGGTAGGGGGGGTTCAACTGAAAAGTCTTAATAACTGCCAACGCAATGAATGTATCGGCATGAAATTTAGTATGAGGATTCAGAATCCACAATGTAAGTCAAATATCAAATATTGAGTTATAGTCAAAACGCTCGATTAGCTTTGGAGGAAGAGTGAAAACGTAATTGATTAATTCTTGTTGGGGAAGTAGATAGCCGGTGATTGACCGACGACTTCTTTCTTTACATGACAGAACCTCGACTCCTCTCAACAATGTTAACTTTATTGTTTTCTCACCTCTATTTTGATATTTAACAACTATTATTTTCTTGCCGTATATAAGTACACGTTTACAATGCCTCGAACCTAACTGAATCGTTACGCTCACTGAATCTGTTCTTTACTTCTTTTTTATTTTTTTCCCCCGCCACCATTTGAGTTTAATGCCCTTTACTCAACATGAAAAAATTGAATCCAACAAGTGGCACTCAAAATATATTACATGAGGAAATTATATGGTTTTGAAATTTTTACGAAAGATGTAACAATCCGGCTGACCTTTTAAATCCAGTTAAAAAAAAAAAAGAGTGGGAAATTTGTTGCATGTTATTATAGTATAATACAGATTAGTATAAAAACTAGGGGGTCCATGACGGCCGTGCGAGCATGGTCTCACCATTGTTTGCGGGTTCGAATCCCGTCCGGGAGTGAGTTTCATTTCGTAGATAGAACTCCCGGGGTCATGGATGTTGTAAATAACTAAATAATACCGTAATAAGAGATATGGCTAATATGTATCGTTCATAAAGCCAAAAATAAATAAATTTAAAAAAATATATATATAAACTACGATAAATTGAATTTCGAAGATAATCATAATTTAAGTACTCTATTCTAAAGTAAAGGGCTACGTAGAGTTTGTTATTGTGATTCATGCCAGGGCTTTAACTTCGAGGTCATATCGCCTACTACCAGAGCGCTCTTTCGTCTCTCTACTTAGGATGTTGCCTACCCTAAATTTTTATTCACCTAGGGTAGGGGTCTTTAACGAGTACCTATCTGACATCGTACAGGCTCGGGACCATCACTTAACGTCCCATCCAAAGGACAGCGGTCTCGAATCACAGATTTAATTAATCACTTAGATATTTATTCATTATTTATAGGTATTACTTTTGTTTGACTGACATTGTTTTGGCCATTAAAATTTAAGTTTATATCCGTAAGAAAACTATATTAAAGGGCTTTGTTGTATTATTTTCAGTTTATATGAGGTCCCGACTTATAGCGGTTTGACCCGATATTTGGCAAATTACACCTAGGAAACCTACATGTCACCAACCCAAGGTTTTATATAAGAAAATGTGAACTCTCATCCTTTAGGTTTTCACAATTGAAACGCTGAGAAACCTAGTCTGACTTTTCCCATACTTTTTAAACATTAGTCAACACGAAGGTCCATCCAATTTTAATTTTTTTTGGACCATTTCCTTTGTACTCAAGTTTCATTGTTACCCATTATAATAAAATTGAAAATTAAAATTTTCGAGTAGCAGGGAATTTTTAGTATGAAAAAGTCATCAGTGATCAATAGTTGACGATGTCTTTTGAAACCTCATATTAAATTTAGTGGGGATACATTCATTACATCGGGAGTTATTAAGGTTTTTGAGTTAAGCCCAACTCTGATCCCCTCTCCCATTCGGCTGATTTCGTTGAAAATTAATAGGTTGAATCTAATGGTTGCTAGCTTCTTGCTGTATGAAAGTTCCCAGTTCGACTTCCGGTTATTTCTTAGAAAATGGGTTCAATTGAAAATAAATTGAAATTTAAACCAAAGTTGAAATTAGAGCCAGGAAAAAAACTATCTGCTCTATTTGGGAGTACGTTAGGATGTTAAATGTTTGTTTGTTTTTGTGATTCATGAAGATCATATCGCCTACTAGCAAAGCGCTTTTTCGTTGCTCCAAAAATGAATCCTAAATGTTGATTACCCAGGTTTAGTTACCTTCTTTAAGGAGTACCGTACATCGAACATGCTCGGGACCATCCGCTTAACGTCCCATCTAAAAGATGGCTTGCTCAAGATTTTTTTTTAGCCTCCAGATAAAAAAATCGAAGAATCTCTTTGAAAAATAGTTATCTTAATTTTTAATAAATTGAAAAATGTGTCTACTTATTATAAACGTATCTTGTATTCATTTGTTTATGTACTCATATATTTTTAAGTATTTATTTGTTCAGTTTTTATTAATTTAATTTTACTTTTTTAAATAGTTTTGTTATTACTACTAATCATAGATGTGTTTAGACACATGTTAATGTGTCACTGACCTTCCAGGGTTATACTATCGAGACCCAACCGGCAATCAGGTACCTGGGAGTAATGCTGGATCAGAGGCTCACTTTTAGGGAGCACCTCAAATACGTGGGAGCGAAGGCCGCCAGGACATCGGCGGCGATTTCGAGAATTCTGCCCAACGTCGGTGGCCCTAGGCAGAGCAGGAGAAGACTGCTGGCAGGAGTCAGCACATCCATCCTTCTGCACGGGGCCCCGACATGGGCAGATGCAACGAGGATTCCCTCATACCTGAGGCTGATCGCCCCCGCTCACAGGCGAAGCGCACTGAGAGTCGCATGCGCCTACCGAACAGTTTCTGGCGACGCTGCCTATGTAATTGCTGGGCTGCCCCCCATTGACCCCTTGGCACGGGAACGTACGCGACACTTCAAAAGGAAACAAGACCCGGTTCAGGTGGAAGAGGTGGTGCAGCGCTTCGACCACAGGGGAAACCGGGTCTTCTATCAGGACGCGGGGGCCAGCCCTGGTCCAGCAGAGCCAGAGAGGGCCAGGACAATTAGGGAGTGGCAGGAAGAATGGGACAAGTCCACAAAGGGACGGTGGACCCATCGGCTCATCCCTCGAGTCGAGCCTTGGCTCACCAGAAAGCATGGGGAGGTGAATTACCACCTCACCCAGGTACTCACGGGACACGGTGGGTTCCGGGGGTACCTCCACAAAATCGGGGCAGCAACAACACCAGACTGCCCCGCGTGCCTTGGTGAGACGGAGTCGGCGGAACATGTCCTCCTCAAATGCCCCAGATTTGAGGAGGGAAGGAAAAATCTGGAGTGCAGCATGGGCGCCCCGCTGACTGCTACCAGTTACGTGGACGCTATGCTGCGCTCCCAGGAGTCGTGGGATGAAGGCTGCGATTTTGCAGTGCTCATCATGGGCGGGTTGGCCCTTCAGGAGAGGGCTGACAAGGAACAGTAGCGGTAATAAAAAAGAAGAAGGGGCGTTACCAGCCACCCTTCCTCCCTTCCGCGAAGTAATGACAGACCGTCAGTTCCGCGGAAGGGAATCAGGATCGGCAAGGAGGGGGTTTTAGTGGGTATGGTGATGGTGAACCGTCTCGAGTCCCACACTATCCAGGGCTACCTTCCCTGGATGTGCGTCACAGCATTTCCCCCTCCAATGCAAAAAAAAAAAAAAAAAAAAAAAAAAAAAAAAAAAAAAAAAAAAAAAAAAAAAAAAAAAAAAAAAAAAAAACATGTTAATGTATAAATTCATTTGACGTAGCCTATTACCATGCATTGGTTTAACGGAAATAAATTTATTATTATTATTATTATAACAAAATTCAGTAATGATTTATAATAAAATGTAAGATGGTGTCAGAGCCTTGGACAACTTCTCAACGAACGGTGTATAGTAACTCCTTTGGCTAGCAACTCAACAACTGTTAACAGGAAACAAAAGACATGCGTGAATGAGGACGAAACTCGGCTTTATTCGAGACAACAGCTCCATGCTTCCGGTTAGAACCTTTTCAAAAACAACGGTAAAACGAACTATTTTCTGCTTCATTTTAACTGGAACTAGTCAGCCTCCGGTAGATATATTTTATTGTCTAACTGTCAAAGCAGTGAGGGACAGTTTGCAAAATCCTTACATACATGTAAAGGAGACGTAAGGTCCGGAAGTGGGTGGATGAACACTGGGCTATGACCAAATGCTTGTCTATTGACAAACAAAGGGACGGGAAGGGGAGACACAAACAGGATGGAAAGTGGAGAGAATCGAGACGAAGACAGAACTCTCTGGTCACCATTACTTACAGTAAGGTCGGCTATAGGTGCAATACTGGGCTAAGTCAATACCCTCAGCAGGACTCCTCCTTTCTTCCTTCAACCAAGTTAAGGGTGTCAAGGATTAAAATAAACGGAACCAGTTGGAAAATTGGCCCTTTGTAAATGTATCTTCTCTCAATAGAGGGAATATATATATACACATATATATTACTTCCCCAGATATACGAAGTACAGGGGAAGTTATGTAATCGGAGTTTTCAACGAAATTTCATGTTATTCGACTTCCTGATTCCAAAAACGAAAAAAAAAATGAATCTTTGAACACGGTAACTTCCGATAGAATGAATGTATCGACACGAAATATGTGTATCCAGAACACTCTAAAAGTTCACCTATCAATTTTCAGAGGAATCAGCCAGAGGAGGATCAGAAGGGGGAAGGGGGCTTAACACAAAAATTCCAATAACTGCTGATATAATGAATTTATGAACAAAATTTAGTATGAGGATTTAGATACCACTATGTTTTAGCCCAAATGGCGAGGAGGGAGAGCGAAAATTTAATTGGTTTTCTCAATTCCCAAATAAAAAATCTAAGAGCCTCGGCCGGGATTGGAACCCGCGATCTTGAACTCAGAAGTCTAGCACGTTACCTCTGTGCTACCAGCCGGTGCTTGAAGTTATTAACTTATAAAGTTACTAAAATACTTAAACTTACTCCGGGTGAGGCCGGGTAAACTGGTATTAAAAGATAAATGAATATAAAATATCTTAACATCAATAAATGCAACAGAAGATACAATATGCAAAAATGAGGGTAGATATTAATATAAATACTTAATTATGTAAATAGTTAATGGGACTCATGCCCGGGCTTTAACTACGAGATTATAATATATATATATATATATATATATATATATATATATATATATAATATGGTGATATTATCACCTAATACCAGAGCGCTCCTTCGTCGCTTTGGTGGACATGGGCCCGACTCTACTATGGAAGTCCGAAATTTTAATGACCTAAGCTAGGGTTCTTTAACGTGTACCTGACATCGTACAGACTCGGAGATTCATGAGCTTAGTGGGCTAGTACAGTGTGTAGTGAGCGTCCCTAAATTTTATAAATATAAATACCCGCCTTATTTTCAGGAGTATATACCAATTTTGCGCACTTTTTCGATGGATTTATAGTCTCAACGTATTAAACCAAGAAGACTGACGTACAATTTAGTTTGCGATCTGTGTCAATATAATGAAAAAAAAAATAATAATAAAAACAAAGCACTTGTTTACGATTTTTTCACGGATTTGTGAAACCTTTAAAACTGGTGTGAAAAGTTTGGAAAAGTGCCACTTTATCTATTCCTACTTTACTTGTTAATATTTTTATCTCTCATTATTTTTGTTATAAATGCTATTTGTTATTTCAGTCACAAGACTTCCTCCAGTCACTTGTTTTAACGAAGCTTTGCTAGTGCAATTATATCCATTAACTTCCTCAGATCCTCCCATGATCAAAACTCTCTCATTATCCACGGATGGATGGACAGGTAAATCTAAAGAAGGTAAGGAAAGTTGAAGGGGAGAGTCAGGACAGGAACAAAGAAGCAGGGGGGGGGGGGGTGTGGAGGGGGAAGGGGGGAGGCTAATGTCTTTCTCCAGGTCTGATGCGCACAAACCCCATCTACGACGTATGCGTCGAATGCAATGTGAAATAGTGTGAAGATGGCATATGTACTGAGAAGTGAAAAATAAAAAAAACATAGTCTGACCTCTCACATATATCATTATTTGTTAGCTGTCTTTCGAGGTTGCCCTCATCATCAGGCTGTCTGATGAAACATTAAAAAAAAAAAAATCGGGTGCGTGCAACTCCGATGCGTGGCGAAATGAGCGTGACGTCTGAGTTGCGAGATAGCGAAAGTGTCAAGAATCAAATATAACAAATCATTTCAATAAAATTTTTGAACCTTGAAACAATTTAAAAACAATATAGAAAGAAAACATTCATAAGCATAATAGTTAAAAAACGAGTTTATTATTAATCTGTATATACCTAATAATAATGAGGGCGCCGGTAGCTCAGTGGTATGCGTGCTTGACTTCTGAGCTCAAGGTCGTGCGTTCGTAACCCGACCGAGGCCCTTAGTTTATTTTATCTGGGAGGTAAAATAAACTTAAGCACGCCGTCCTTCGGATGGGACGTTAAGCGATGGTCCCGAGCCTGTACGATGTCAGGTACTCGTTAAAGATCCCTACCCTAGATGAATAAAAATTTAGGGTAGACAAAATTTAGGACTCCCACAGTAGAGTCGGGCTCATGTCCACCAGAGTGACGAAAGAGCGCTCTGGTAGTAGGCGATATGACCTCGTTGTTAAAGCCCGGGCATGAGTCATAAAACCTAACCTAACTTAACCTCTAATAATAATATTGGATAACTAGGTTATCTGTATATACAGAAAGTAACAGCTGTACTATAATATATATTCTGTATTAGTAGTAACAGCTGTCTCTCTCTCTCGGCGCATGCGCGATACGTGTGTTACGTGTTACCGAAAGTAACATAACGCAGTTTTCGAACATGGGGTGCCGGCCTACCAAATTATAAGACGTTGTCACGTCAAAATAAAAATATAAAAAGGTAAAATGAATAAATAAAATAAAGCTGTGTAATAAATAAATAAACTATACATTTTTGGTTGTTAATTTTTGAGTTTTTACATTTTTTATTTCTTGGGCAGATTTATTCTATTTATTAATTTCCTTTTTAAAAATGTTAGATCAGGTATTTTACTTCCCCAGCTATAAGAAGCATAGGGGAAGTTATATAATCGAGCAGAAAATAGCTGCAGAGTTTTCAACGGAATTTCATGTTTTCCAACCTCCAGATTCCAAAGAACGCAATAACTCTTGAGAGAAAGAATGTACCAACACGAAATTTTATATGTTAACCAAGAACCTTCTAACGACGACACTTATTAATTTTCAGCTAAATCGGCCAAAGGGAAGGGAGGATTAGAGGAGAGGCATAACTCAAAAACCCTAATAACTGCCGATGTAATGAATGTATCGACACAAAATTTAATATGAGGATTTAGGAGCCTATATAAGTCAACTATCGAATATTAGCGCAAACGGTCGACTGATAGTGGAGGGGGAGCAGAAAGTTAATTGATTAACTTGTTCTGGGGAAGTACATTGTCGGTAATATTCATAAAGCTTTATATATCACTTTATTTTGTGTTGCTTGTTTATTTGTTTATATTTATTAATATTAGCACATATTGCTAATATTATTTATGTACTTATTTTAGCAAATAGAATTCCTAATGAATGATGTTTTTTTTTTGTAGACTGCCTGATGATGAGAACAACTTCGAAAGCCGGCTACCATATTATAATAAGGTCAGACTACATTTCTATTTTGCAATCTCTGAAATGATGTCATCCACATGGCTGCTGTAACATTCCCAAATCCAAAACAATGATTCAACTCCGAGTCCCTCCCAGTATATTTGCAATTCACTGTTTTCGTTCTGTCTGCAAATATCAAACTTCTGATCTCATAGTGAATCACACATAATGATCTCATCTTTTGATCCAAATAGAATAATATGTTTATAAAACGATTATAGTAGTAGGGGGTATAGTTCGTTGAATTTAGTTTTAGCAGGAGAAGAACATGAGTCATGCATCTTCCTTTGTAAGCTGCCTCCCATCCAATAAGGTTTTGTAGGAGTATACCTAACACTGAGGTAATTTGGTGCAGTAAAGAGACTGAAGTAAACAAAATAATTTAAGAAAAATGTATAAAAAATGGATACAAATATAATTAAAATTAGATGGAACACTCGTGTAATTAATTATCCCCCCATATCATTATGTTTACGGTCTAATTAAACTGAAATGACATCACACTTCTGTAGAATAGTGTTCATTCACAAACTCTTATACCAACAACGCTTATAGATCACTCTGTATGTGTCTCTTAGAATTTTCTACAACTTTCATTAGATTAACATTTTTATTAGGTCATAAATATTAGCAGTATCTTGCAAGATGTGATTAGGTCCCGAAGTAAATTGGTCTTATTTTTCTTCCGATTTCGGCCCAAATCTAATCTATTTCGGACCTTACACGTTCAATCTTGTATCAGTTTGATCAAGTTTTGTGATCCGATTGATGCAGGATTGAACTTGTAATGGTAATGGATTGACAAGATTGAAGGATTGAAGGAATGGATCGCAGATTATTTAAATAAATAAATAATTTCTATCAATCCTGATCGGACTGATGACAGATTGATGGTGTAATGTCTTTTCATATCAATCTGGCTTCAGTCAGTGCCGAGACAGCGATGGAGCAACATCAAGAGAACGATTCCTCAGCACCACCACCCACAGACATGACAAGTAAAAGTTTAAATGAACCAGAAAAAGAATTTATTCTTATGTTTGAAACTTTACCAGAGTTGTGGAACAAAACCCATCAACATTATACAAATAAATATAAGAGAAATGATGCCCTAAATAAGCTTCTTGTGATTTATAAAAATATCAAACATGATGCAAAGCTGGAAGAAAAAAATTAACTCCTTAAGATCAAATTATTGTAGCGAATTAAAAAAAATCATCAGCTCAAAAAGATCAGGAGCCGGGGTGGACGAGGTATACTCTCCTAAATCATGGACTTTTGAATTTATTCAGTTTTTATACAAATTTGAGCAGCCATTTCATTTATTAAATTTAAATGGCTATACTGGTCTCGCTTCAACAGCCAATCCTTAACCCATTTCTTTCTTTTAGTCCGTTTTTTAGAAATAGCCAGTGCCACTATTACACCAATAACAAACACCCTTTTTAAAATTGTGAGTGTCCATTTTCAGTCTTTACTTCGTCGCTTCAACACACAGACTGACGCCAAATTGACGATTTGGATTGAACGTGTGATACCTCGCTATATTTCCATCAGTCATGCCTGGATCGCAAAACTGGATTGAACTGATACAAGATTGAACGTGTAAGGTCCGTCTAAGATCTAAGTTAGCACCTCCTGGAGACTGAAGTGGTGTACGATCTACATTATTAGCAAGTTTACTGCCTAGATTTTCAGGGAAATGGAATTAGCTGATCCATATCGTAACGAACGAAAATTTATGAATATATGTTCAGATGAATCCGAGATGTTACATGAAGCATGACAGGCCGACATTCAGCACCAATTAGATTGTGAACACGACTATAAAAAGATTGAATAGCGCGAATGGGTAATGTAATGATTGGTAAGCTATGCAGAGGAGGGGAGGGGTACGTTCTGACCCCCTTCTGGTAGGTTAGCTGAGAGCAGGTTAGTGAACCCAGCCACCCAACGGAGCTGAAGACAATCGGAAGGTCTCTCGCCTGGCTAGGACAGGACAACTACATTAGCTAGCGAGGTACAAGACCACTTAGTTGGGGCCACGGAGGTCACCGTCAGGGTAACATCAGCTAGGAAAACGAACCTGTTGAAGAAAAGACACCAAGTGAAGTGAGGGCGCCGGTAGCGTGTTGATCTACTGTGTTCAAGATCTAGGACGACTAGACAAGACCAAAAACCAAACCTCGAGCACGCCGTCCTTCGGACGGGACCTTAAGAGTTGGCTCGTTAAAGAACCCTCGGGCTCATGTTCACCAGAGCGACGAAAGAGCGCCCTGGTAGTAGGCGATATGAGTCCACAAATACAATGTGATGAATAAAAAATACACACATTCAAATTATTAATAATATTAAATTAATTATATTTATTAGTACAAAATAAAATCCAAGAAGCAACTAAATTAGTGAATAATAATATGAATGCATTTTGTTTTAAAACAACCCATGAATAAAAAAACAAAACACGACCATCAGCTGTTTTTAATTAGTGCAGAAGAGTCGAGGTCTGGGTTAAGGTTGGAAGGTCTGAATTGAGATGGAGTGAGAATTTTGAAGAATGGCCAGTATTTGGAAAGAAAAGAGACAAACATGTAAAAATTAGGTTGTAAGATTTCTTTTTGTAGATAATTTGATTTTTTTTAATCTCTTAGTTATTAATTTTATTATGTAGTTTTTAGTAAATAAACCCAATTATTTGTTCTCGTAAATTCTATGCTATTCATTTCCCCTGTTAACCCAGTAAGATAATTTAAAAACCTTTGGATCATTTTTAATATTTTTGCAAAATTTAGAAAAACAATATGGCATCTCTTCAGAAATCCAAATAAAAAGTTTAACAATTGAAATTTTTTTAAATTACGTGCACTTTCTTCAAAATTGCACGGCTTGAACTATGATATTTTTTTAGGGCCCTTTTCGAAAACTACTGTAGAAATCAAAATTTAGTAAAAGACTTGTTATAAAATGTGTACAGGATCATTTTAATTGATTTTTATTTGTTTATTTAATTATTATAATTTTAATTTTACATTTACAAAAAATTATTTTTTTACAACTAACAAACAAGAAACTAAGTAATCAAAAGAAAATAAGTTTTCCCAAGAAGCTTACAGCTCGGACTTTCGTCTACAACACAGACTGCTTATTTACTAGGGACCCGAAAACCGGCGATGCTTGAAATTTACCATTATCGTCATATAAAATATTTTTTAATACTTGTATCTGTATTGGCTTATGGTGGTTTCTGCAATATATATACATATTTTCAACGAGAAGGGTCACATACTCAACAATGCACTAGCAGGTAACTCGGAGTTGCTCCATACTTTACATGCAGATGATTACGTGCGATATCCGGACTAAGAATAAAAAGCTTATCCCACTCTCCCACTTCCTTCACCACCACTCCCTTCCCTCCCCACTTACCTCCTTTGCTATTCGAAACTGTTATTTAACTCCGTTATTTTTAACTTTAGCGAAAATATGTATAGAACAAAAAATGTTTAAAATGAAAATCTCTTTCATATTGGTTCTGAAACTTTCTCACGTAGGATCAATAGTAACTGAGAAAACGTGAAATAACTGTTTCTGTCTCCATGTAAATTCAGTCTTAGTTAAATTAATTAGAAATCAGATGTTAGTTATTGTGATGCATGCCCGGGCATTAACTGCGACGTCATATCGCCGATTACCAGAGCGCTCTTTCGTCTCTTTGATGGTCCATGAGTCGACTCTACTACGGAAGTTCTAAATTTTATCTACCCAGGATTTATACATCTAGGGTAGGAGTCTTTAGCGAGTACCTGACATCGTACAGGTTCGAGACCATCGCTTAACTTCCTCATCCTTGTTCAAAGTTTTTTCACCTTCCAGATAAAAAAACCTAAGGGCCTCGACCGGGTTTCGAACCCACGATCTTCAATTAGTAGACAAGGACGCTACTTCTGAGCTACCGGCGCACGTGGGTATTCTCTATCGATTTTTTTTTAGAATTTTTGAAATTGGAATAAAATATTTAAAACTTAATTGTGCAATGATTGGATAACTGCGAAATCGTCGCTTCGAGAGTAAAAATCGTTAAAACTGAGCCTAATTAATAACATGGCATTTGTTAAGTCTGTATCTGAAAGTTCAAGAACAAAATACAGATACAAATACTATCAAAAGTGTAGTTATTTATAGTCTGGGTAAAACAACATTCATAAAAAAGATAGTGTCACAAAAAATAAAACAATTTGGTTTAATTACAAATAAATCTTGTGACTTGGGTTTTTATTTTCGAAGCATCGTAAAAATAATGCTTAAAATCCGAATGAATTATTACAAAGCGTTAACTATTAAAAAAAATCAAATGACAGTTATTTTCTGCGCCTTATCAAGAAACGTTAATCATAGAAGAGAACTTTTTTTTTACGTTTCAGAGACACTAAGACAGATGATGAGCTCAGAAAGATATAACTATTTTTAATTTTTATTTCAAAGACAAGAGTAAACAAGTGGGCAAAGCGAATGGAAGTTGGGATAGTGGAGACTCGTGTAAAACGAATTTGGAAGTTTCAACTATTATTTATCATCTAGTCGAGGGTCTGATTAAATGAAAAAATATGTGAAATTCAGGATCCAGTCCCCTTTCAAAAATATATGTGACGTGCCTTACACCAAACACTCTTACAGACCACTCTCTGTCCCCATCCCCTTAGCAAAATCATTTCATTTAGTATTTTTTTATAGTGTTAATTTGAGCATCAGGGTACAGAGTAACAAAATAAAAACCCTACCCCACCCACACAGCGTAGCAGTTAAAGGAGAACTGTCATAACTCAAAGGGGTGTTTTACTATTATGTACAGATTTATTTTATAGTTGTTATATTTGAATGAATGTTTTTGTTTGAAGTGAGTGAACCTAGCTATCCCCATCCCTTTGAGCTATGCCAGTTGTCCTTTAACCTCTACGCTATGTGAGGTAAGTTTTTATTTTCTATTTTATACTCTGTACCTTGATGCTTTATGATTTATACTTCTCATTATTTGTATATTATATTTTTTCTATCATAGATGTACCAATGATGATGACGCTGTTGCGTTGAAAACCGGTTCTGGTCAAAAATAAAACAGTGGGAAGACAACGTCTTTTATTTCTATGAGAAATTGGTGTAAGAATGTCCGTTAATGGCCACATCACTTATATTTTATTTTTTTTCTTCAAAATACCAATAATAAAACCATATTTTAAAGTTCTTTGCTATGAGTGACAATTTAAATATTACTTATATACTCGTATATTCCTTATAGACATTTAGTTTTAATTCTTCGAAAAAAGTTTTAAAAAAATCAATGGCAGGTAAATTGAGGTAAAGTATCTCTATATTTACCAGAAACATTCCTTATGTACAGGTACCAATAACTCATTATCTTAGTTGTACGCGTGGTTGTTTACTGAGCTCAAGATCTTGGGTTCGAAACCCAGCCGAGGTTCTTAGTTTATTTAATCTGGGAAGTAAAAAAAACTCAAGCACGCCCTCCGGATCGGACGTTAAGCGATGGTCCCGAGCCTAAACGATACCAGGTACTCGTTAAAGACCCCCTATATTAATAAAAATTTAGGTTAGGTCAAATTTAAAACTACCATAGAAGGGTCGAGCTCATGTCCACCAGAGTGACGAAAGAGCGCTCTGGTAGTAGGCGATACGCCCTCGTATTTAAAGCCTAGGCATGAGTTATAACTTTACGCCAAAAAAATAAATTTCTTATTTACTTGATTGGAGCTATTATTCCAGTAAGTCACTTGTTAAATAGGAAATCGGAACATCACCTGGGCTTACAACCTGAATTTATATGATCACTAAATCTATTTTTCAAATAAATAAATAATAATATGAAATAATTACTAATTCCATTTAAAAGATTGAAATATGGAAAACGGTCTGTTCCGTTGAAAAATGAAATCATTGTTACGTTTTAGACTTTAGTAATTTCAATGTTTTCTATTATAATTATCAATCTCAGTCTATTATACTATCAATTTATGTATTAAGTAAGTTTAACAATATCCAATTTTTTTTTTTTCTTAAAAAATTATATATATATATTTTACATATATAATACATCTATATATAATGCATCTATTTCCTGGTACATGATCTTTAAATGACAGCTGTGTTTTTAGAAATCTACTGACATAGTGTCAAGGTTCATACGTGCTTCTCTTTGTTCAGTGAACGAAACTACGCAACACTTACTCACTATTCCTGAAAATATAGGTTAGGTTTAGGTTTTATGACTCATGCCCGGGCTTTAACTACGAGGTCATATCGCCTACTACCAGAGCGCTCTTTCGTCACTCTGGTGGACATGAGCCCGACTCTACTATGGGAGTCCTAAATTTTGCCTACCCTAAATTTTTATTCACCTAGGGTAGAGGTCTTTAATAACGAGTACCTGACATCGTACAGGCTCGGCACCATCGCTTAACGTCCGATCCGAAGGACGGAGTGCTCACGTTTATTTTACCCTCCAGATAAAATAAACTAAGGGCCTCGGTCGGGTTCGAACCCACGTTCTTGAGCTCAGAAGGCAAGCACGCATACCACTGAGCTACTGGCGCCCCTCTCGTATTAGTTATTAAATGATATATGTAATATTATAAGTATTTATCTTGTGGCTCGCCAACATAACCTCACACACACACACGGTCACAGTCCCTTCTCCTGATGTTCCAACTAACTTCAGAATAAGAAAAACGTGCAACTTTAAACGTTTTTTTTCCGAGAACTAATTGACGTATCAAAAATCTGTTTGCACAGTTCTTCCTTGTTTCTTTAGTACTTTAATAAAATGTAATTAAACTTAAGGGTCAAAAGGGAACCCCGCCCTTCGAAGGGCTATTTGAGCCATTAAAAGGGTCATTTATGTCTTTCCGAGGACGCCATACTATAGCTCTCGGCGAGTGCTACAACTTTAGTCCTATGCACAATTTTGATATCTCTAACCGTTTAGGAGTTATTTCACTTGTGGCCCGCTTATCTGGGCCACCCTGTATTTTGTTGAGTTCATGCTTCAGTAAGCTTTTCATTTGACACCCTACAGAATGCCCATCAATTTTTTTTTCCCCATTTCCCAATTTACCCTCTGAAATTAACCCCCAGAATTAAAATTCATCTCATTATACTTCAAGTGTATAATTGGGTCACATGTAACAATATCTCTGCTAAATTTACGTTTTCGCTCTCCCTCCAAAGCCGACCGTTTGGGCTAAAACTCAATATTTGACTTACATAGCGGCTTCTGAATCCTCATACTAAATTGTGTACATATTCATTACAACGACAGTTATGGGGATTTTGAGAGAATTCGTAGACCTTTTGAGAGACTAATAATTAATCACATGTAACTATTTAGAACAACAATTTTATTAACAACAGTCAACATTCTAAAGAAGATTAGTAATATATAACTTATACATGGCCAAAAAAATGTTGACCTGTATGCATATTTTCATTATTTTGCCATTGTATTCTGCTGTTTATATCGAACTGATACTAAGAGAAAGTATTAAAACAATTGGCGATATTTGCTAAGTCAACCCAGTAGAAATTTCCATTTGCAAACCTGTTGAGCAGAAGGAGGGGATGATGGGTATAATATAATATATTATATAACAAACAGTGCCGGATTTACCATGACACAGACCCCTAAGCATTATTCGGTGGAGGCCTTACGGGGAGACGGTTTTCGAAAAAAACCAAAAATAACCATAAATTAAAATAAATGCTTTAAAAGACTAATAAAAGTAGGTCAAACGCTTTTTGAACAATGAAATTTGAGATTTTTTTTGAAAAGTTTTTTTGTTTTAGCAAGTCAACTTTTAGTCGAAAATGATCATATGAACTTCACTTCTTGCATTTTTTTTTTAATGGATCCTTTTAAAAACTCTAAAGTTGGCTATTGCTTCATACATGAACCAATTTTGGACCTTTGTGAGACTCTATTTTGAAAATGAAGCATTTTATGAAAAAAGCTCAACAGAGATAGAAAAATTCGGTTCTTAGAGTTCCTTAGGTACTTATGTACGAGTTATGTAGTAAAAGTTACAAAGTTATGTAGTAATTATAGTACAAAATTATATTTTTAAATATTTATGCCTTTTACGGTGCGAGCCCTTAGGCATTGCCTAGTTTGTCTATATGGTAAGCACTAGTTACTACTAGCACTAGACTAAATCCTTATGCAATTATGTAAATATAGTGTACCTATCCTCAATAGTCAGTCCTGTTGGCCAATTTCTTATATACTCTAACATGACGCGACTCAGACTATACGAAATACCATTTATCAATGACGCTGTTCGGAACACATTTCTTAGACTAGCGACTTGAAATATGCGCACGAAATCAACCTCCCGTCTTCGCGGCAAAAAAAAAAAAAAAAAAATTACATGATTTTCCTCTTGTGGATGGCGTGTGGAGATTTTTCCAAGGTTGGCTAATTATAACACTCCAAAGTGATACCAATTCAATATTCGTTTCATTATTTTGTACATGATATAATAAATTATTTTAATTTAAAAACTTTAATAAAGGTATACCTGAATTTAACTTTCTTACGTCAATCATGAATATGTTTTATAACGAAATAATTGGAAATACCTATATAAATATCGTGTAGTTCCCTGAACACGATTTGACCATTTCCTCATTGAAGTTTGACGTGTGTCTGTGGTTATAGATCTGACCGCTGCATGTATAATTCAAAAACCAACTCTATTTCCAAAACTGAAAATGTCAATTTTACGACTTTATAACTAGTAAAAGTTTGACAGAAATAGTGAATAATAAATACAATCATGTCATCTAGATACATCAAATATCGAGGGCGCCGGTAGGTCAATGATATACGTGATTGTTTACTTAGCTCAAGATCGCGGGTTCGAAGCCCTTAGTTTATTTTATCTGGGAGGTAAAAAAACGTCCTTCGGATGGGACGTTGAGCGATGGTCCCGAGTCTATACGAAGTGTGTAATGAATGTATCGATATGAAATTTCATATTTAAAGTAAAAACCCAATGAGGACATAACCTGTCAAATTTCAGCAATATCGGCTCAATGGAAGGAGAGTTCAGGGGAGGGAGCTCAATTCAAAAACCCTAATAACTGCCGATGTAATGAATTTATCGAAACAAAATTTAGAATGAGGATCTAGGAGCCCCTATGTAAGTCAACTGTAGCATATTAGCGCCACTAGTCCACTGGTTTTGAGGAGGGATTTTTTTATTTATTTACAAATAGCTATTTACAACTGTATACAAATAAATACAACAAGCAAATGTGCTAATAAAGAGATAATGGCAATGTCAAAATGTCATGAGGGGAGAAATCACCCAGTGGTGACACTCCCTAGTCACTTTTCTCTCATTTGTATCTAATCACTGTCACTGCTTCTGCTCAGGAGGTCTCTAGGCCATTGACGCTTAAGCCTACGCTTAACGGACTAGAGGATTATTGTGGGAACTAAGAAGTGAAAATATTTTTTTATACTTGGATTTAGCGACTTCAGTGACGAAATGTACGTTAAGGTCAGTGTAAAGAGTTTTATTGGAGACGTAATAAGGAGCATTGGCTATTGTCCGAAGGCTTTTGGATTGAAGGGAGGGGAGGGGGGGGGGGGGGGGGGGAATGAAAAGTTAATTAATCAATTCCTTCTGGGGAAGTACACTCCGGTGATTCACCAACGACTTTATGATGTTTACAAGTTATCTGGGTCATTAATGCAGAGAACAATGAATTAATTAGCTTTGAATCCCCTTTGAAAGGCTAATGGAATCTGCATCAAGGTAGGCGCTGTCAACAGTAATATTCACGGGAAAGGAATTTATTTTATTCCCCCCCCCCCCCCCCTCCCATGAAATAAATATTGAAAAGTACATAACGAGAGAAGAGAATCTGCATCATAAACATTTCATAAAATTTAATGATCCATTATAAATCTAAAATAGCGAAGAAAAATACCAATAAATATAATAGGAAGAGAGAGACCAGGCTTGGGGTCGATAAACAAACTCAAAGAATTTCTGCCAAGGTTTCGGCTCTGAGTCATCTTTAGGACCTTAGCATATGTATAATTGTAATAAGCTTATGTAAGCTAAAAGTAAAGTAAAATTAATATAAAACAATAAAAAAATAAATTTACTACCACATAAAAAACTAAAAAGGTCGCCGGTGAATCACCGGTTATGTACTTTCTCAGAACGAATTAATCAATTAAATTTTCGCTTCCCCTCCAAAAACAGTCGAATATTTGCGCTAATATTCAATAGTGGACTTATATAGGGGCTTCTAAATTCTAAATAATTTATGGTTTCCAGATTTACTTTGTGAAGCTCCATTCTAGGAATAGATAATTAAAATGCACAATTTCTTTGTCAAACTTCACTATATATTCTCAAATACTCAACTAGTTTCGCCGTGTTAAGGCATTATCAAGAGTCACTTATAAACTGACAGAAATGGTTGACAGGGTATAAGGTACAGTTATGGAGGGGGGTTTTTAGGTAGTGACGGGGAATCCCTTGTTTTTGTTACTCTATACATTCTAATAAACACATATTTACAAGATAATAATAAATATAAATCAAAAAAGAAATATATATATAAAATCTAATAAAGTGAAAACAGTAAAGTGTTAGTATTTATATACCATCACCTCTTACTAAATGTTGTGTTGATAAATTCATTACAACGACAGTTAATAGGATTTTTGAATTGAGCCTGCTCCCCTTTGAGAGTTTAAGTCCTCATTGGGTTTTGACTTCAAATATGAGAGTGTCGATACATTCATTACATCGGCAGTTATTGAGGTTTTTGAGTTGAGCCCCCTCTTATCTTCCCTTCTCTTCTGCCGATTCCGCTGAAAATTAATAAGTGCCATCCTAATGGGGTTTTGAATTCACATATGAAATTTTGTGTCGTTATATTAAAAATTGCTGTCTATGTGTCTGTGAACAACCAGAAGCCTATAACAACGACACCTATTGATTCTCCGCCAAATTGGCTAAAGCGAAGAGGGGCATTACGGGAGGGGATTAACACAAAAACACTAATAACTGTCATTGTAATAAATGTATTGACACGAAATTTCATATGTAAGTTCAAAGCCCTATAAGGACGACATCTATCAATTTTCAATGGAATCAGCAGAAGCAAAGGGGGAGTTCAGAGGGGGCTCAACGAGTTTTAGCCCAACCAGTAGATTGGCTTTGGAGGGAGAGCGGAAACGGAAGTGATTCACCGACGACTTTTTTAGTCTATATTGTAGACTTTGTTTAGTTAAAATTTAGTTTTTAATTTTTTACTTTAATTTTAATTTATATAAGCTTATTATTATGTGTACATATTTGTTAATAGAGTCTAAAAAGACACAATCAATGTCGAAAGCTTGTCAGAAATTCTTTGAGTTTATTTTATCGACTATAAGTCTGGTCTATTTCTTCCTATTGTTGGTTATTTCTCCTACAACAAATATAATACAATTTAAAAACATAAACAAACTAAAATCTGTCAATATTTTTCGAATAGAAATTATCACCAGGGGAGCATAAGGTCAAGTTTTTAACCCACATCGATTACAAGTATTAAGATTGAGTAATATATATTGGGCCTTTCCAACAGTTTAATAAACAATATTGGGCCTTTCCAACAGTTTAATAAACAATTTCAATGGGAATATTTGGTTAAATTATCCAAAGTTATGTACACGAATTATTCTGGTATAGTTATGTTGTTATTGTATGAATTATTCAACGAGTTGTTAGCATATAACTGAGATAAATCTAATGTTATTTTGAGAAGAATTGTCAAATAACACAATTTTAAACTCAATATATTTCTTCTCTAACTCACAGATGACAACCTTATGTAAGCATTTTTTTAAAATCAATTCTCAAAACAAGATCATTGGGTTTATTATGCAAAACATGGATAATTAGGGCAAACGAAAATTAGTTCTTTGAGAGATTTGGGTCCGTTAGGTTAATGGATAACATCCTTCCGAGAACGGTCTTCTTACATAATTGGCTATAAAACGTTTAGATTTTAAATTGATACGTCTTGGATTGCGAATGTGTAGTTGTTATTGTTGCTCACATAAGAAAACAATAACTTCGAATATATTGTGGAAACGTGTAATAAATAAATAACTGTTGTCATACCTTTCGGTGGATACCGTCGTCACTGGCTGCTGGTCGAGTACTGTGGGCGAGCGCTTTCGATGTAAAGACATCATCTTGAAGATGATGTCTTTACATCGAAAGCGCTCGCCCACAGTACTCGACCAGCAGCCAGTGACGACGGTATCCACCGAAAGGTATGACAACAGTAACATATTTACTGGCGGAACTAACCCCTTAGATTATATACCAAATAAATAACAATAATAAAAACAATAAATAAATACAATTTCTTTTTTGAAATACTTTCTATCCCACAGAAAAAATGTATATAACAACTATCAGTTTCGGTATTATACTATCGTCAGGTTTAGTTTAAATATAATAAAGTATATACTTAGAAACCGGCATTTTTTGTATACATTTTTTTATGGAAGAGACAATATTTCAAAAAAGAAGTTTATTTATTCAAAACAGAATATTTTCTAATGAAAAAAATAATTTTATAGACGCGGTTAGCACAGTGTTGTATCTGTCAAGGTTTAAACTTGAATTTCCCAAAACATGTTATCTCCGGTAGTATGTAGTCAGGGTTTCTTAAAAGGGAGTGAGGGGAGCTACTAGACATGAGATACCTTTCCCCGAGTGCGCCGGTAGCTCAGTGGTATGCATGCTTGCCTTCTGAGCTCAAGATCGTGGGTTTGAAACCCGACCGAAGCCCCCTTAGTTTATTTTATTTGGGAGGTAAAATAAACTTAAGCACGCCGTCCTTCGGATGGGACGTTAAGCGATGGTCCCGAGCCTGTATGATGTCAGGTACTCGTTAAAGACTCCTATCCTAGTTGAATAAACCTAGAGTTGGCAAAATTTAGGAATCCCACAGTAGATTCGAGTTCATGTCCACCAGAGCAAGGAAAGAGCGCTCTGGTAGTAGGCGATATGTCTTCATAGGTATAGCCCTGGCATGCGTCACGATAACTAACTATAAAAGAACATTTTTTCTCCTATATCATAATTAACTAGTCTTTTCTTGAGGTTCTCATAGATTTCATATAAAAATGACATCACTTCCGTTCTTTATTTTGATTGACAAATATGCAAGAGATACGGATATGTAGTATTTTTTTCATAATAGTAACAGGAGATCTAAACAAAATTCTTACAAATAAGGTAAAATAATCATATAAATAAATTAATGAACTGAAATAGTATATATACATTTAGAACAATATATTCCTTCTTTAGTGATGTTTGGATTTTCAACATATTTTCACGATAACTTTCATGTTAATGTTGATTTTATAACTAAATTATGTATAATATATAATAAAATATTGATTCAAAATAGGCAGTGCAATACAATTATATGTTCTGAAAATATAATTCTTCAGCTTACCTGTGGTGTAAATCCTAGAGACGACTGAAGAACACGAAACCAAGTCGGACAACAGGAGAAGACTGAAACCTGTATTGCGAGGAGAGTAACTATATAGGAGACATGGTGGGAGGTGGTCAGACAACCTGCTAGCTCCATCTAGTACCAACCACCAGTATTAACATCCCTTATATCTTTTGAATAAAAATATTTAATTCTTTAACTCATTTTGTTTTCAATTTTCCAATGTCAACTTTGTAATCGGAGTTGGTAGTGGGAGAGAGGGCCGCAGGAACCAAAGAAGATACCGATTTCACTCAAAGCCGTCCCTCTCCTTGGTCTGGTTGGCTCGAAAATCAACTGGTGGTTATACTTATAAGACAGTTGGTCTGGATCCAATTCAATATTCGATGTTATCAAACCGTCGGGAGTTACAACGGTTTTGGAGTAACCCCCACTCCACGCACGTAATAAATTAAGTTTTCGCACTTGGATCAGCTTCCGTAGTATATCTCGGCGACATGTGAATAATAATAAAATAAAAGAAAATAATTCCCTAAGTAAATGATCTTATAATTTCTCTCAATAAATTATTATCAGCCAGTTAGCAAAATCTAATCGGAGGTTTCATCTAAATCTAATCTTAAGTTATTCATCTGAAACGTGAAAAAACATTGAGCACGACGTCCTTCGGATGAAACTTAAAGCGATGGTCCCGAGCCTATACGATGTCAAGTACTTGATAAACATCTCTACCCTAGGTGAATAAATATTTAAGATAGACACAATTTAGGACTCCCATAGTAGATTCGGGCTCGTGTCCACTAGTGTTACGAAAGAGCTCTCTGCTAGTAGGCGTTATGACCTTGAAGTTAAAGCCCGGGCATGAGTCACCATAACTAATTTCATACATTCGATCGTTATTAAAGACTAAATTTGTTTATAAGTTAGTACACATATACAAAACGTTCAGAATACGATTAAATACAGTTATGTGGAGCAGCATTTGTCCAAATTCTCGTGTTGTGAATATATTTAAAATAAAATAAAATTGAATCTACTCACCAAGCAAAAGGGAAGCACATCGGATGAGTATAGAGAGTTTGTAAATGTACCAACATGAACATGTCACGGTTGATTTGTCATGTTTATCACGAATATACTATATGTTTGTGTAGTTCTCATCTGTTGTTCTAATACCTAGCTAGGGATAACCAGTACGTTACCTATCCATGGAAAGGAATCAGTCGTATTGCCGGAGTAAAGGCCCCCATCCACGTACGACCAAATCGTCAGATATGTCAAAAAATATTCCGATCGTCAGATAAATCGACTGTGTGTGGCATGATTGTTTGCGATTTTAATTATCTTCAGATCATAAAATGATTGTTGACATTTTCGAGAGATCATCAGATGCGATCTATCGATTGTCCGATACATCGCAAGTGTAGGTCGATATCGTCAGATCTGATAAGCAGTTGAACTGAAACCATAACTGCATGGTTTAGTGAATTTTTTAGTAAAAGTACTAGTGTGCTCTGTGTTTTTCTTTAAAACTTGAAATAGTTTATGGTGTCTTTTAAAATGACAAATTGGTCAAAAGATTTCATGCTACAATTTATAAACTTATTTCGTCAACATGAATGCCTTTGGAAAATAAAATCTAAAGAACACTCTAACCGGCAGAAGCGGGATGCAGCGTATGACCGCGTCAACCAGTCTTTTGTCCAAATTTGTCTTTTCCTTTTTTTCTTTTTAAGAGCAATAATAGCCACAGCAGCAGCAGAATAGAGTAGGACTTCATCTTCAGCTATCATTCTTTAAATTCTACTAATAAAATTGTAAACAAATAAATACTTTTATAAACTTATGTGTTACTAGTAGCAGTGTGCAAACACGGAATCGTAAAAGACGTAAAATGAAAATACTTTTATACTTATTCAAAACTAATTTAAACACCAGTAAAGTTTTAATTAAAAAAGACACCGACAAACACAAATGACAACTATAAATCGAACGATTTTTTCAGGCCGTGTATGTGCTATCGACATCGTCAGATATTTACTTACAATCCGTCTGACGATATATCTGACGATTTGGTCGTACGTGGATGGGGGCCTTAAAACCGGGTGGTGCAATAGAGAAGTGGGGGCAGCAACATGTCCGATAATTATAAATCGTAACAAATTATACCGGCTAATAAAATTCTTCGTAAGCATGATTAATGTCATGGGTCGTTAAAGAAACAAATAAGAATAATTTGACTTGACTTTGAGAGGACACCCTCTCCATCACACAGCACCAGACACTAACAGAATGGCAAAGCAACTATACTGACATATCCCAAACCAAAGGACAGAGTATAGAAGACAACGACAAAGCCATGGTTTCAACCTCACAGTAAAACACTGACGACAAAACAGATCAGAAACTTGACACGACTGAGGACCGGACACGCCAGGACAAACAACTACTTACACCTAATGAAACTAAAACAATCACCTAACTGAACTAACTGTAAAAGATACAACGAAAGACGACATGAGACTCTACTGTCCAACGAAAAATCCCGGGCTTGGAGGGTGTGGCCGGTGCCACATATAAGCACACCCTCGCTGATGTATATTGTACTACCCAAATTGAGAGTGTGTCCGTCATCAGTTCATTTTCTGTCTTTATGTATGTTTGTTTGAGCTTAACGGGAAAAAGGCTGATTGTATGTATACGAAGTGTGCAGAATACCTGACCCAACGGAGAATATAAGCTTTTCGGCATCTCTCAAAATTCTGAATGGAAATGGGAGTTCAGGTGTGGATGAATAAAATATAAAATTACTGCTACCTCTTTAATGCCTGATCAGATTTACATAAAATTTCAAGTCCGGTTACAGTTACTAATACTAATAATTACGGTTACTAAACGATAATGTTGTATTCGAACAACGACGGTGTCGCTAAGCAGACAAACATACAAATATAATTTTTTTTTTTTTTTTTTTTTTTTGCATTGGAGGGGGAAATGCTGTGACGCACATCCAGGGAAGGTAGCCCTGAATAGTGTGGGACTCGAGACGGTTCACCATCACCATACCCACTAAAACCCCCTCCTTGCCGATCCTGATTCCCTTCCGCGGAACTGACGGTCTGTCATTACTTCGCGGAAGGGAGGAAGGGTGGCTGGTAACGCCCCTTCTTCTGTTTTATTACCGCTACTGTTCCTTGTCAGCCCTCTCCTGAAGGGCCAACCCGCCCATGATGAGCGCTGCAAAATCGCAGCCTTCATCCCACGACTCCTGGGAGCGCAGCATAGCGTCCACGTAACTGGTAGCAGTCAGCGGGGCGCCCATGCTGCACTCCAGATTTTTCCTTCCCTCCTCAAATCTGGGGCATTTGAGGAGGACATGCTCCGCCGACTCCGTCTCACCAAGGCACGCGGGGCAGTCTGGTGTTGTTGCTGCCCCGATTTTGTGGAGGTACCCCCGGAACCCACCGTGTCCCGTGAGTACCTGGGTGAGGTGGTAATTCACCTCCCCATGCTTTCTGGTGAGCCAAGGCTCGACTCGAGGGATGAGCCGATGGGTCCACCGTCCCTTTGTGGACTTGTCCCATTCTTCCTGCCACTCCCTAATTGTCCTGGCCCTCTCTGGCTCTGCTGGACCAGGGCTGGCCCCCGCGTCCTGATAGAAGACCCGGTTTCCCCTGTGGTCGAAGCGCTGCACCACCTCTTCCACCTGAACCGGGTCTTGTTTCCTTTTGAAGTGTCGCCTACGTTCCCGTGCCAAGAGGTCAATGGGGGGCAGCCCAGCAATTACATAGGCAGCGTCGCCAGAAACTGTTCGGTAGGCGCATGCGACTCTCAGTGCGCTTCGCCTGTGAGCGGGGGCGATCAGCCTCAGGTATGAGGGAATCCTCGTTGCATCTGCCCATGTCGGGGCCCCGTGCAGAAGGATGGATGTGCTGACTCCTGCCAGCAGTCTTCTCCTGCTCTGCCTAGGGCCACCGACGTTGGGCAGAATTCTCGAAATCGCCGCCGATGTCCTGGCGGCCTTCGCTCCCACGTATTTGAGGTGCTCCCTAAAAGTGAGCCTCTGATCCAGCATTACTCCCAGGTACCTGATTGCCGGTTGGGTCTTGATAGTATAACCCTGGAAGGTCAGTGACATGTTGGTTCTGGCCTTCCTCCCGGTGAAGAGTACTGCATCCGTCTTGTGGATGGCCAGGGAAAGGCCCACAGAGCTCATCCAATGGTGTATCCACTCCATGGCAGTCTGGAATTTGCGTTCCAGGTTTTCCAGATCATCAGCCACTATGACGATCCCTACATCGTCAGCATACGCCACCAAGGTAAGGTCTTCTGGCATTGGCAGGCTCAGCAAGCCATTGTACAGGATGTTCCACAGTGTGGGGCCAAGGACTGACCCTTGTGGAACTCCTGTAGTGACCTTGAATTCCCTGGTTCCGTCAGTGGTGTCCGCGAACAGCATCCTCTCGCTTAGGTAGTTCCTGATGATCTTCATCTTGAAGTCCCGTAAGAGGCTCTCCCAGATCTTGTCCCACCGAGCCGAGTTGAACGCATTGCTGATGTCCAACGTGACCATAAGGCAATGCTTCCGGTTCCTTAGCGTCCCGGTTATTGCTGCACACACCAGATTCTTCACCTCTTCCACTGCATCTGTTGTTGACCTCCCCGGTCGAAACCCATACTGATTGTCGGTTAGGCCAGCCTCCACATGCTCGCGCAACCTCTCGTGGATGATGCCTTCCAGCACCTTCCCCGCTGTATCAAGGAGGCAGAGGGGTCTGTATGCCGAAGGATCACCTGGGGGCTTTCCCGGCTTCGGGATCAGGACAAGACGTTGCCTTTTCTATCGACCAGGGAAAACCCCCGCTCTCAAACACTTATCGTACACGTCAGCGAAGACCATTGACCTGGCCTTCATTGCTGCTTTCAGGGCTCGGTTTGGGATTTTATCCAGCCCGGGTGCCTTGTTGGCACCGACGTGTCGACAGGTTCTTTCAATTTCCTCTCTTGTGACAGGGGGGATGTCGTTTGGCCCGCCTTCATCCATCTCTAATGTTGCCACGCCGCTGCAGGGGAAGAGGCATTCCACGATGTTCTGGACCTCCCCTGGCTCCATCTTTGGCTGGCTCTTGTGGAGCTTCTTGGTCACGATCTTGTAAGCCCTACCCCATGGGTCTGCGTTCAACTCGGCACACAGCTCCGTCCAGCAGGTTCTCTTGCTCTTCTCAATCTCCTTGCGCAGGTTTCGCCTGGCCTCGGCGAACTTTTGCCGGAGCACTTCCGCGCTACCCCCATTCCTTTTCCTTGCCCTTTGGTACTGGCGCCTGACGGAGTGGCATTCATTGCGTAGAGCTGCGATGGTGTCACTCCACCAATATGCTGGTGGGCCCCTGATGCAACCCTTGCTGACTCGCATGGTGACGTCGCACGCACGGGAGAGCCAGAGCATGACGGCCTCTACCTGCTCGGCGGCACTCCCTGCGCCGGCGCTGTTAGTCTCAGGCGGCCATAGCTCCAGTGCCTGATTGAAGGTGTCCATCTGGAAGTCCCTAACGTTCCAGTGGGGTGAGCCTAACCCTCTGTCTCCTCTTCGAGTGAGTCTCTTGACAGGGTACACCTCGAACAGGATCGCCTGATGGTCGCTGGCGGTGTACCCCTGACCCACTCTCCAGCCCCCACCTCCCTTGTACAGGGTAGGGGAGACGAAGGTAAGGTCCACGATGGACCCCGTACCTATCCCCGTGAACGTCGGGACATTTCCCACATTCAGCAGCACCAAGTCCAATAAGGCGAAAGCCTCCAAGAGAGCCTTCCCTCTTGGGTTGGTGCCCCTGCTGCCCCACTCGACCGCCCAGGCATTGAAATCGCCTGCTATAACTAGGGGCTTGAGCGTGCGCGCCTCCCTCACCAGTTCCAAGAGTCCCGCCTCAAAGAGGTCTAGGGGCTCATTTGGTGAGAAGTAGCAGCTGAAGAAGTGTACTCCGGCTATCTCTCCGTGGACGCAGCCCTTGCCACGCCTGCAGGGTGTCGCCCCGAATGACATAGTCCCGCTAGCCCATAGCGCTGCCTTGCCGGTGGGATCCGATCTCCACCGGCTGTCATCCCTCAGGTCGCGGTTTTGTTCACAGATAAGGGCTACGTCCTTACCTGCTTCACGAATTTCCTGCTCAAGGAGATCTTGCGCCACCCTGCATCTATTGAGATTAAGCTGAATCCCCTTCATACTCTGAGCGAGGATGCAGCTCCTCCCTGCTCTACTTCCATATTGCCCTCCGGGGATTCCTCCGGCTTTCGATCTTGTGGCTGCTGAGAGCCTTCCTCGCGGGGCTTACAGTCCCGTGCCATGTGACCGGTCTGACCACACTTCCTACAGTCCTTCGACCGGTCCCTCTTGCTTTTGCAGTGCGGGGCGATGTGTCCTGTCTCCCAGCATCTGAAACACTTCTGAGGCCGTTCTGATGTCCTGATGCTGCAGGACACCCAGCTAATCTTGATCTTCCCGACCTCCAACAGTTTTTGAGCACGGACCCGCCCCAGCCTGACGCGCGCCACCTGAGTTTGGCCGAAGGCCGGTCTCAGGTGGATGATAGCGTCAGCCAAATCAGCGGCCGTTCCATCGAGTTGCATGATCAGGGATTGCTTGAGTTCATCGGCCGTAGTCGACTCATCAAGGTCCCTGATCACAATCTCGGCCATCGGGGTTTTCCCAGTGACCTCCGCTGATGTTGTCAGTACGGCTCTCAGAGTCTCCGCAAATTCCTGCGTCGGGGGGGCCTCGCTGCCCCCTAGGATGAGGAGAAGATCCCCTGTCGCCGTCCTCCGGATCTTTGTGACCGCCTCGCCGATCTGTTTTAGGGACGGGTCGGCTTTCATTCGGGCGAGAATGTCTTTGTACGCGACATCCTCTGACTTCCTAATGACAATGGCGTCGGGCCTGATCCGCTTTCTGCCATCCCTCTTAGGGTCAGCCAGTGCAGCTTTTGTTGCTCGTCCCTTCGCAATTATAATATATTGGATATTATCCAAACAATATTGCCAGACTGCCAGCTGATAATTGAATAATTGCAGACCATATGTTTGTATATTATAAATAGTATCATTACAATAAACATACAATTTATATCCAATTATTAATACATTTGGCCACTGTAAAAAAACAGGTGATCAAAAACATAAAAAAGACAGATATATAGTTAGTGTCGATGTGTAAATTACGAACATTTTTAACAAAAAGAAATACTTGTAAATAACGTTTACATAATTTCATTCTGTGAATAAAATATGTTTTTTTTTTAAACACGCTTTTACTTTCCATTTAAATAAGTTTCTACACCGACGCAGTTCTAAATCCCATGTTGTTCACAATCCCAGAAGGAAGGGCAGAAAGGTCTCTTGTCTTCCTAGCAAATTACTCTTGGTAAATCACTTATTCCAGACAAGCTGCCACTAAAAATGATGTCATGCTTGTTTTTATATTTTTGTATCCCTCTCATTTGTGCACTGTATTCTGTGCCTTGTAGGTAGTTTTTTAATTGTATGAGATAAAAAAATAATTGTATAAATACATATGTATTTAAAGAAAATTATTCGATAGTATAAGCTAGGCATCGATTGTATATATCTAATCTTTATAACCTTCCTAACTTATCTGAACACGTTATCTTTTTTGAATTGACGTCTACCTGGTATTTGTGGTAGTCACTGTACAGAACCAAATTACAGGATATTACTAAACTATCAAACAGTTTATTACTTAGTATTGTGCTTTTTAAATTTTTATTTGTATTTTTAATATGTTATCAAGGTGTAGTAAAGTAATTACTTCTTCTCAATTGCTGAAACAATATGCTGTCATATCTTGCCGGTACAGCGCTGGCACGTAAGTTGTACTATTTATGATTCTCGTTTTTATTTATTTGTAATACACTTCTATAGTAGGGCTAACTGGTTAGGGTGCCTCTCAATTTGCAAGTTCTGTGTAGTTTACTGAATGTGGGTGTTTTATGATATACTTTAAAATGATCACTCCTATACAAATTGATATAAGAATAAGATGTCAGTCTCTACAAAGCCAAATTGTATCCATATGAATCCTAGTTCTAATATAGAGGGATATCAATTCCTAATTACCATCCAAGAACAATTACTTAAGTGATTCTTAACCAGTATCGACGCAACTTATTCAGTGATTTATTAATAACTATATAGCTAAAGAACTGTGAAACAATTCTAGACATTTAATTTGGATTACTATGTTTCTCAAGATTTTTGTATTATTTATACTTTTTCAAGACATTCCTTATTTCAAAATAGTGCTGCAAGTAGCTTAACGTTTTGTTTTCAATTACAACCCTGGAGAAGAATAGAAATGATATTCTCAAAGTTTTCGAGAAAAAAAGGTTTACATTTGACAGAACCTCGAATACATCTCTAATAAAAATCTAAATTTTCATATCCACTTATGGTGGTCTATAGAAAAAATTATTCTGGGATCGATTCCCGAAGAATTATTAAATATATACATATGTATATATTAACTTAGGAACGTCTAAAATTATCTTTCAAGGCAACTCTTTCCAAGTATTTTAGTGTATATGTGTAGAATCTAGAGTTTTTTTTATATACCTCTTGGCCTGATGTTCCGTGCATATTGGCCTTTTTTATATACATTTAGAATAATAATAGAGTAGTTTAACTAAAGTTGAAAGTTGATTTATTTATAAAAAAAAGTATAATCTTGAAGAATGGTATAAGTATGTCATTTGATTAATGAATGTTTATTAATTTCTGTTTTTACAGGCCCTCATTTTGGGACCAAGTGCCCATGGGGCCTCCAGATGCTATACTTGGAGTGTCGGAAGCCTTTAAGAAGGATACAGATCCCAAAAAAATCAATTTAGGAGTTGGTGCATACCGAGACGACAATGGTAAACCATATATACTTCCTAGCGTGGCTGAAGTGGGTATATCTATGTTTTCATAGCTGACCTTATCGATGATTTAATATTGGTAGTATGTAAGTTTTATTATCTGTCTATAGGCTGAAAAACGCATTTTATCTTCATCTATGGATCATGAGTACGCTACTATAGTTGGGATTCCTGATTTTAACAAACTTACTGCCGAGTTTGCTTTTGGAAGTGGCAGTCCAGTTTTGCAATCTGGTCAGGTAAATTATTTTCATATTCTTATGTTTATAACACACTTTTCTTTTCCACAATATGAATTTAAAATACCCACATTTTCTCTAAGAATATAGATAACGTTTATTCAAAGAAAAAAAAAAAAATGAATTTACATGCGTCGATTTAGAAATTACACAAACAATTCTACATTAGTTTTCGTTCAGACCATCTGTAGAGCTGCTCACACAACGGGTCGTAACAAAAAATATATATATAATTAAATAAGACAAAAACAATTGTTTATAAAAAAAAAATGCGGTGGGAGCTCTGGGATAGAAAGCTACCCTGTGGGGCTAGTCCCCCTCCAACATGGCTCTCTATAGCAGCTCCTAGGTAGGTCTGACGTTATCTCCCCCAAACTGGTACATCGGGTCCTGAAGTGAGCCAGGTCCTCCTCTTCCTTAGACAGCCTCTCTCCACAACACCGCTTTCACATCCACCAGCTCCTCTCTAACTGACAACGCCCACTCAGCCAGTTCCCAAGTCCATTCAGCTCAACCGCCAGTCGATCTGAATCCCACATTTCCAAGGATCCTCTACATTTATTCCCATCTCACAACGTCTTCCCTGCACTAAACCAATATATGCTTCTTTCTACAGAAAAGTTAACTATTATTTCGATCAATCTATCTATAATGATTTTAAAATGTAGTATGGAGGTTGAAAACAAGGTGTCAAGTCCGGTTTCCAAAAACAAAAAGTAGTTTGGTATACTGTCCGGCAGGTTTCGTGTTTTTTTTTGGCAAAAACCGTAAATCATTTTTCGAAATTATTGGAACCTGAATATCCTTAAACCTGTGTGTTTTGCATGTAGTTTGAAATACTTAATGTCTAGTATTGAAATGCTTTGTGTTAAGAATTAATGTTTGCTCTTTTTACAGCAAATTTAGCATTATTAGCAAATTTAACATCAGTGGATTTTTATTTAAGATAGTTTAAAAATAAACAAAATCTGAGGAGTGATCCCAGGAGACTTATTTTTTATGAATGGGGTCTATTAATTGGTATATTATCCGTATTAGTTATTTTGTTGAGAATTATAGCTAATTTATTGATAAGAGTAACCGAATGGTTTTAAAAAAAATTGATAAGGTACTCCGTCATTCTCTGGTGTTTTATTGTTTTTCACTTTTGGCAATACTGTTTATTTCCTTGATCGTTATATTCCCTTCTAGACATCGTATCGATCCTGTAACCATTAGCTAGTTCGTACTATAATGAGCAAATATTATTCTTTATAGATTGTAAATATAAAAAAAAAAACAGACATCCATGGGAGTGAGTTTTATTTCGTAGGTAGAACTCCCTCCTGGGGCCATGGATGTTGTAAAAAAACACCTTTATAAGAGACATGGCTAATATGCATCGTACATAAGGCCATTAAAATATATATATATATATTTATGTATAAGTATTATAAGCTACAATTACGTGGATGATTCAGTAAGTAAATACAGACAAAGGTGAGCTGAGAATAAACAATAACATATGAGATCTCGTTTTGATGCTACATCAGTTTTTTATCTTATACCATTCAGTTGAATACTCAACTTATAGCATAAGCTTCTACTGAACATGTGAAATTTTTTTGCAGAATATGTGCTTAATGGGATACTTGTATTAACCGCATAAGTTTTTACGCGTGCTTGAACAACGGTCTCTATAAAGAAACGTTTGGAGGAGAGAAGATTTTAATCACCAAAATTTGAATGTTGGAACAGTTGACAACATTATCATGACTAACTGCATTTTTTTTCTTCATTTTGCACGATGGGTTCCAACAATTTTGATAGAAGCTCAGCAGCAAAATAAAAATATGTATCGATCGAAAGGGGGGCGTTAAGTAACGGACAATACAACCTGGATCTTCCGTTATGAAGAAAACATTTTAAAACGCAGTAACCACTTGGAAAGTTCGTGCTTAAATGCTAAAGCCAATAATACGGAGCAAACGTTGCTCTTGTGTTCGGGTGTGGTTCTTCAGCATGACAATGCTCGGCTACTTACAGCTTATCTGACCTGAGGAACAGTCCAGGATCTTGGCTGGGAGATCCTCCTTCATTCATTTAGCACCAAGCGACTATCATCATCTCTATCCTCTTACAATTTAAGAGTGACAATAAATTTCAACTAGTCGACTTTTATGCTGCAGGCATAATGAAGCTAAGAGAAAGATGGAGCAAGTGTATTCGTGTGATGAATATGAATAATTATGTTAATTTCACTTTTCTTATTATTAAAAATACCCTTTTCTCTGTTTACTTACTGAATCACCCTCACATCAATCAGTTGTGATTAAAACTACCCAAAAATTTCAAATTATATTGTTATTAATAAGTTACAGTAGTAATCACCTAGTGAGTTAGTTATGTCACACAATGAAACATGTAATATCTCGTTTCTGTTTAATCTTTTCTGTATTTAAATCTTTTTATCACTTCATTATCTTCTATCTGTTTTGTTTTTGGCCAAGGTCAATTATTATCAATTATAATAACTGTGAGTATTTTAGTATTATCGGTTAGGGTTATGCAAGCTGCTCAATGATTCATTCTAAAATTTCTGTAAAAGAAAAAAAAAACAATATTTCTTTATGGACAATGCAATTAGCACCTACCATACGTACGAGTATATTTATACAATTTTTGGTAGTACAAAAGCAAAATTTGATACTGCTGGTTGCGAAATCAGCTCACAAACAGTTCATTTTTTTTTTTTAAATTTTAACTGAAACAAAGGGTTCTTACCCTATACTCTTCATATTAGTCAATGCCCTTTCTAAAGATTAAATATTATTTATTTTGTTATTCAGAATGTGACAGTACAATGTCTGTCAGGGACAGGAGGACTGCGACTTGGTGGAAATTTCATAGAACGATTCTATCAGGGAAACAAAGAACTGTATCTACCGGTGCCCACCTGGGGGAACCATACGAGCATCTTCAGGGACAGCCGTATACCTACAAAAACTTACAGATACTATGATAAAGATACTGTAGGACTTGATTTCTCCGGCCTCATGGACGATATTAATGTAAGCAAGTTTTGTATTCATTTATTTTAGACTATAATGAATAAACAACCGGAAAATCCAGGAACATAAACTACCGATTTCGACAAGACCATCGTCAAGTTTAGTTATAAACAATAATTTACATGAGGTCCGCTGCCGAAAATGTTTTTTTTGTTTGTTTTTTTTTTCCCCCGAGGGCTGATTTGTGTCACTGCGGCCAGAGTTGGCCTATTGTGCGCCCTGTGTGTGTTGGTCCCTACAGCAGCCCTGTATCTTTAATAAAGTCCGGGATTCTTCTGCAGGTTCCTTCCATTACCTGCTTCGGTTCCGTTATGGCAGACCCGAAGCAGTAAAAACATCTGCTTTTTAGTGCCCTGCACTGGTTAAAATATGAACCGGAGTCTCATTTTCCTCGCCACATTTCCTGCACAGAGGGCTTCTAGCGATGCCCATATTGTGTAGGTGTTTGTTCATATGACAGTGTCCTGTGATCAGCCCTGTCATAGCTCTTAGATCCATTCTGCTCATATTCAGGAGATCTCGGCTCCTTTTCTCTGAGGGTTCCGCTATAAAAATAGCCTTTATAGCCGAAAATGTTAGTTTATGTATAAGTTTTTATGGAATAGACACTATTTGAAGGAAGAAGTTTGTTTAATTTTTCCCTACAAGTTTCCACAATATGTCCCCCTTCTTAACATTATTTTTATCTGTTCTATAAAGAGTAGTGCATTTTCTATGTTTCTTCAATTCTTCTTAGTTGAGTAACACATCACCGATTTCATATCCGATGTATAGCGTGGTCCGAATGGATCAAGTACAACAAAACCTCCTGTTAAGAGGTGGTTTCTTAATTTGAGGTGTATCCGATCTCCCTTCTTATTGACATCCCGTGTTGATCAGTTAATCAAGAAGTATAAGCCTATTTTTATTATCAGGGCTTCAAATAATTCCTTCCAACCGGACTATTTTTTAAAATTTTAATATTTTTTTATCTATTCTTCAATCTTAATGTCTTTACAGAAAGCGCCATCTCAATCCGTGATTCTTTTACACGCCTGCGCGCACAATCCCACGGGAATAGATTTGAAAAAAGAGCAATGGAAGGAATTATCTCATCTTATGAAGACCAAGGGACACTTACCATTTTTCGACATGGCCTATCAAGGATTCGCCTCAGGTTAACAAATTACAATTTAATTTACATTTTCAATGATTTCGATTATGAGTAAAAATATTACATAAGAATTAACTTTAAAGACATCCTTACTTTGGACTGAGCTGTTTAAAGTTAAATTCGGAAAGGTCTTTGTGCCGGATATGAAGAAAAATTAATTGTCTATCGATATTTCCTTTAAGTCCATTCGCGGTCTTTACACGATGCTATAAATATTGTAATCTGGACCATGCTTTTCAGGGTTCCGTTAGTCGAAGTCATGATACGAAATTATTTACGAGTGTTTGACGTTTGACTGTCCCCTCCCCTGTTTATCTATATATGTTTATATTATGGGAACAATTTTGCTAATTGTCGAACGTTCATAGCAGTGAGTTAGACAGAACCGACATTACAGAACGATATAGGTATTTGTTAAGTATATATTATACATTTAACGGCTGTATCATGAAAAATTTATGTTTTGATTAAAAAATTAGTAAGGATATTACAGTGAAGAGATCAGCTCACTTATTGAGAGTGCCGTAGGTGTATAATGCATTGATGTTCCAATAAATTTTATGATTTATCGATCTTGAAGAGCAGCCAGCGGAGAAAGTTTACAATCGATACAATCTGCAATCGAGGAAGAAGGGTGCATCCAGCAACAGGCTCCAGATAAGAGCAAAAATAGAAGATAGCTCGACCAGTGAAGGAGGACAGTACCGCTCCCCGGCCTTCTGAGACTGCGGCTGTACTGTACCTCAGACCAGTGAAGAAATATCCCCGTATTTTTCAAGACCCACTTACCCCTGCACTTCTCAGGGCTACCAAGGGCTAGATGAATAAGTTATTGATGATATAATAATGTTAATCGTTCATTAATGCATTATTCACCTATGGAACCCTCCAATGTGTGACCCGATCACACTTCTCTGTACTGTTTTAAAAATAATCTCTGTTGTAACAGTAAATTGATGATTAGTTTAGTAAGTAGACTGATATTTAGTTTTTGTAACTTCATTTTTGACTTCAACATTATTGTAGAAGTGAGTCACCCGACTGCTAGATTCGTCTCCTAGTTTTGAATAACGAAAGAGAAGTGACAGTTAAATTTGATTAGCTTTGTTTTGATCAGTTTGTGGCTTGTTTGCCATACGTCAATCACTGTTTGGGAATCAAGTTGTTGTTTTTCTTGAAAAAAAATCAGTTTAATTCAATATGAGAGCTGTTATTTATATAAGTTTCGACTAAAACATTTATATAATATACTCGCTATTGCTGTATTAATGTTAACTTACGACATTCCACTCCTTGTTTCATTTTTGTCGAATATTGTTGTATATTTGAAGTGTTGTATATTTGCATTGTAGGAGATGTTGACAATGATGCATTTGCTGTGAGACAATTTGTACAAGATGGACATCAAATATTTCTCACACAATCCTATGCCAAAAATATGGGCTTGTATGGTATGTATTTTGTTTTTTAAATAGTTGTTTGTAAATGTATTTAAAAATGAAATTCCCTCTGATGTTGATTTCGTTTAAACACCAGGAGAGAGGATCGGTGGATTTAATGTTATAACGGCCAACAAGGAGGAGGCTGCTAAAGTGATGTCTCAACTGAAGATCTTGATTAGGCCCATGTACTCAAACCCTCCCATCCATGGAGCCAGAATCGTATCGCAAATTTTAGGTGATACACAACTAAAGACCCAATGGTAAGATGTAATTATCATCTACAAGATATGATTAAGGACATTTTTTGCAATAGTAATTATTAAACCTCTGTTTCAAGGTGTCATTTGTATATAAATATATTATTCTGTCAGGTTAAGCGAAGTGAAGGGTATGGCTGACAGAATTATCTCTGTAAGGACTGCATTGAAGAATGAACTTAAGACTCTTGGTTCAAAAAAAGAATGGAATCACATCACTGATCAAATTGGAATGTTTTGCTACACAGGTCTCAAGCCTGATCAGGTAAATTATTTTGCTCCTACTGTTATTTCCAGTATGTACACCATTATAGATCTATTCAGTTAGGTCGCCCCTGGCTAATCCGGAACCTCTTGTAGTTCGACATCGTCAGCGCAGGACGGTGGGTTGGGGTGGACATTATTTGTTTATGTTTTTTACTTGTTTGTTTTTGCTCAGTGCGTCTATCGTTCATGTTGGTGCACATTTCTTGTCTTTTTATCACGCAAAACCGTAATTATGCATTATCACAATGTATACCAAAGCGAAAACATTAATCTTCCATTCTCACAAACTAAAAAAAAAAGCTAGATGGCTATAACCTGTTGTTTAATTCAACGTTTTTATTACTTATTCGTTGTTATTGTGATTAAATTAACGTTATATGAGTATAATAAATATTAATTCTTCTTATTTTTTTAAATACAGCTATTTTTTATTACATTTGTATTCGATCTATATCGGTAGTTTCAATTTTACCCAATAAAATATTTATCTTTTGACATAGGTATTCATGCTAGATTACTGAGTATTCTAATCGAAAAAAAGTCGCACTATAAGAGGTGAGGCATAGTAAATACTGTATAATCCGGCAGGGGCGTACAAATCACCTGTCGGATTACCGCGACCCAACTGTATTTGTTTTACGGTTTCTTCGTTGGAAAATCAAGTATTATGGATAATCGAAACCGAGAACTATTGGTTAATGCCTATTAAGTAGTAACTATATTCGGTACTGTTCAGCCACGTGCATCTTTTTCTTCTTCCTGCGGCTTCACGGTCCTGGAAGAATTTTCCTCCGTTATTTGTCTCGATTGAAAGCTTTTTCCCTCCATCCTCTAATGCCCAACACTTGGAGATCCGCCTCGATGTCGTCCAGCCAACGGAGTCTAGGTCTTCCTCTTCTCCTGGCTCACCGTAGAGGGCTTGTTTAGGGTGTCTTCCTCCATCCATTCTTTCTATATGGCTTAACCAATCTCGCCTGCTTGATCACGGTCACCAGGTCTCTCAATTCTCTGTTCTTCCGCATTCGCCATCTGCCGTTCTCGAAAACAGGACCACGGGCCTCAACAAGTTGTTACCTATTGTAATGAAATATTTTCAATTGTTGATTGATTGGTGGGGATAGCCAGCCAATCGGAGGTTGGATCGACAACCAATGAGATTACTTCTCTCCCTGACAACGACTTATAACTATTTCTCACAAATGTTACAATTTTAATTTTAACACATCTACAATATAAGTACCATTTACTACGTGTTCAGTCATCAATTCTTTCTTGTACTACTGGTTAAAAAACTATTATTTACGAGAAACATTATTATCATCATAGATAATAATTGATTTATTTTAATGGTATTGCTTTATTTAATTTTTTAGGTTGAAAAGCTGACTAAGGACTTCCATGTTTATTTGACTAAAGACGGGAGAATATCAATGGCCGGTGTTACAACGAAAAATGTTGGCCATTTAGCCGTAGGAATGCACGAAGTTACAAAATAATTTCAAAATCTCATCGCTGTTTCAATAAAGTACACATATATATTATATACGTATAAATTGTGTATAATTACTAAATTTTATTTTTGTATTTACATATTCGCTTCCAATTGTACAGTGTTATGTCTTAATTGTTGTATGAAATTGTTTGTATGTGACTCATGCTCGGCTTCAATTGTGAGGTCATACTTTTTACTACCAGTGCGCTTTGGTGGACATGAGCTCGATTCTACTGTGGGAGTCTTAAATGTTGCTCACCCAAGTGTAATTAGGGTTGGGGTATTTAACGAGTATCTGACATTGCACAGGCCCCGCACCGCCGTTTAACGATCCTGCGATCTTGAGCACTGGAATCACCTGCAATCACGCTACCGCTACTTTCGATGCGCGGTGCAGAAATTGTATTGCATCATATAAGTTGCCACTTTTGTTTTGTTATGATTTTAGATTTTATATGCACCGTAGATTTAAAAAACAAAAAATAATAAAATATGCTAATTATTACAATTATTTGTTGGATTATTTTTCAAAATGCATTCTCCACGACACTTGTTTAGTCTAAGCCCGAATAAAGTCGCCTTCTCTAATTTATACACTCTGTTGAAGGTGAAAGGTCCGTGACCAGGAAGGGGGGGGGGCGTGATAGAGAGTGTGAGGAACAGAAGGAAGGCCTATTATGCCAGAAAATAGAAGCACCACAGGGAGTGAATGGACTTGAAAAATAAAATAAAACTTGTTTATTTAAGATATTGTCTAATTTCACTAACTATATATACATGGGAGTCAAATCCCTCCCACCTAGATCAAGTGCTGGCTCTCCCCCCACCATCACCCCCTCCCTTCCCATCCCATTACCCCTCCCCTCAACCTCCCCCCCTCCCCTTCCCTCTCGTCCCCAATCCAGTGTTCTCTCTGACGGGGACACATCAGATACTTCCCTTATGGAGGTCTCAGCAGAGCCTCCCAAGGTTAAACCAGTAACAATCTATCTTAAAGACATAAATAAGAAAAAGAAATACAAAAAAGAGAGAAATGCCAACACTGCTATTGATAGTGGCAGTGGCACATAATAGGAATACTATTATTACTATGACAGGAATACTAATATATAGGAATACTAATATATATAGGAATACTAATATTACTATTAGGAATACTAATATTACTAAGTCCCTCCTGCTTATCCTCAATAGAATTATTATCCTCTACACCCCGTCCCTATTACCATTGAGTTGTATTTTATTAAATAAGATATCTAACCATTATTACATATCCTTGGAACCTCTCATGATTGTTAGCAATGAAGGTGAATTCGTGATTACATTATGTACTTATATTATTATTAATCTTTACCCATCCCATTATCATACTCACCTTATTGGCCTTTTTACTGTAACCATTTATTTAGCCAAAGTTTTCTTACATCTTCCATATATCCTTCTATCTTTAAAGTATGAATCACATAACAAATCTCCTGCAGTGGAATTGTAATGGTATCTGGCAACAATTAGCGGAAGCGAAGTTACTAATAAATGAGTATCAGCCGGCCTTTTTCTGCCTGCAGGAGTCGCACCTGAGACCCGCTGACACTCTCTCGCTGAAAGACTATAATCTTTTTCGCAAGGACAAACCGCCTGTCATTCGAGCTAGTGGAGGTGTGATCACAGGAGTCCATAAAACTTACTATGCGGAAAGAATAGATGTGGATACCCCGATTCAGGCGGTTGTTGTCAGATACCACGATCCCTTCCCAATAACAGTATGTAACCTCTACCTACCACCGACGGAAGATATTGATGAAACGGCACTAACTCAGCTGATCAGCAATCTCCCCTCCCCGTACATTGTGATGGGCGATATGAACGCGGCTCACACCTCCTGGGGATCATCAGCCAATAACACAAGAGGCAACATAATCCGGCGAAGATTAGACGACTCAGACTCAATCCTGCTGAACGATGGAAGCCCAACGTACCTGAGCTCCGCCTATGGCACACTCTCTGCCATTTACCTCACCTTTTGCTCCCCCAATCTGTCTCTCAGTATGCAGTGGCACACTATCCAAGATACCCATGGCAGTGACCACTTCCCCATAAAGCTAACGTACTGCTCTAACAGAGAACAAATGTTCACCGGACCAAAGTGGAAAGTTGACAAAGCGGATTGGGACCTTTTTAGGGAGTTGGCAGTATTGGAAGAGGAATCCTTTCCTACTGATGCTGACAGTCTCACCTCTTATGTCACCTCGGTAATAACTGCGGCTGCCCACCTATCCATCCCAAAAAGTCTACCTGGAGAGAGGAAAAAACGAGTGCCTTGGTTTGATACAACCTGCCGAAAAGCTATCAAAGACAGGCGGAGAGCACTAAAAAATTTCCAAAACTACCCCACTACACTAAACCTCATTGAATACAAAAAGCTCAGAGCCATATGTAGAGACACTATGAGAGAAAAAAAGCGAGCCTCATGGAGAAACTACGTTTCCTCAATAAGCAGTAATACACCGATAGCAACAGTCTGGAAAAGAATAAGAACTCTCACCGGAAAACGCACCTATGAAACGCCGATCCTCCAATCAAATGGCGACATGATCTATGATCCTAAAACCATTGCAAACATTTTTGCTGACTCTTATAGTAATACCTCTGCCTCAAGAAATTTTCCAGCTGAGTTTATCCAGGCTAACGAGAAGAAGAAGACCACTCCACCGAACTTTGAAGAATTCGATGAAGAATATTATAATAAAGACCTCACGGAATGGGAACTGAGCACCGCGATAAACGAATCAAAAAAAACCGCATGTGGACCAGACGAGATCCACAACGAAATGTTAAAAAACTTGACCCAGCAGTCTAAGAGATGTCTACTGGCTTTCTATAACCGACTATGGAAACAAAGAGTTTTTCCTCAGGCTTGGCGAGATGCCGAAATCCTCCCCTTTCTAAAACCAGGGAAGGACAAGTTGCGGGCGGCTAGTTACAGACCTGTATCTCTCACTAGCTGCCTCTGCAAGATGCTCGAGAAAATGGTAAACAAAAGGCTTCTGTGGTACCTAGAAAAAAACGAATTGCTAGCCAAAATACAGTGTGGGTTTCGCAAAGACAGGTCCACCTTAGATCACCTCGTCTCAATGGAAGCAGAGATCCAGAACACTTTCATCTTGAAGGAAGAAGCGATAGGGGTCTTTTTTGACCTGAAAAATGCATATGATACTGTTTGGAGACCTGGTATCTTGGAGCAAATCCATGAGTGGGGCCTTAGAGGAAACCTTCCTATTTTTATCCAGAACTTCCTATACCAGAGATTCATTCAGGTGAGAGTGGGCGATAAGCTTTCGTATAAAAGACAGCAAGAGAATGGCATACCACAAGGCAGTGTCCTCAGTTGTACTTTGTTTGCCATTGCAATTAATAAAATAAGCTCTGTATTCTCATCACCATGTATAAAAGCCTTTCTTTTTGTGGATGACCTGAGTATATTATACAGATATAAAGTTTCTCGCGAAATGGAACAACGCCTGAACTCTGTATTAAGTATGCTTCACAACTGGTCGACAGAAAATGGTTTCAGTTTCTCGATTGAGAAAACACACTGTGTCCACTTTAGCAGAAAAAGGAAGCCAAGTGGTGACCCAATAATAAGACTGGGAGGCAAGCTAATCACCTTCAGAGACGAAACCAACTTTCTGGGCCTCATTTTTGACAAAAAACTTTCTTGGATAAACCATATAAAATATATCAAAGAAAACTGCATGAAAAGACTAAATATAATGAGGATCCTTTCTCATACAACGTGGGGCTCTGATCGCCAGACGCTGCTAAAGATCTACTCAGCTATAATCCGATCCAAATTAGACTACGCCAGTTTTGTATATGCGTCAGCCAGAAAGAGCTACCTCACTTTGTTGGACACAGTCCATTATACCGGATTGAGGCTAGCAACAGGGGCTTTCATAACATCGCCCACGGTGAGCCTATGTGCGGAGACTGGCTTGCCACCTCTGCTTTTCCGTAGACACAGTTTGGCATGCAATTATATTGCATCCCTCTCCATGCAGAGGGATAACCCAGCCTATGAATATGTTTTTCACCCAGAACACCTCCGAATTTATGATAGGCACCCCAGGGCAACGTTACCTTTGGCATTGAGAGCCAGGCAGTATATACTGGACCTTCTTAACATTGAACCTATAAAGATCGAGGTGGAGCATCCACCTTGGACTTTCCCTCGGCCTACCCTCATGCTGCAGCTATTAATGAAAGACAAAAAGGAAACACCTCCATATATCTACAGAAACCTTTTTAAAGAACTTGGGGAAAGATTGCCCCAACGTCAAATAATTTTCACAGATGGCTCTAAGTGCGGAAATGAAGTGGGCTATGCAGTAGTGATGGGTGACAAAGCTTACAAATATAAGCTAACCCATCAATGCAGCATCTACACTGCAGAACTTAGTGCAATCGCGGCTGCTCTCCACATGATAATGGCGGTAGAAGGGAAATTTTTTCTAATTTGTTCGGACTCCTTATCAGCGCTCCAGGGCATTTTAGCCCTCTACAACAAGAACAACCTGATATGCAAAATACAGCAATACGTGGCCTTGCTAGACCAGTTAGGGAAAAATGTAATTTTTTGCTGGATTCCATCGCATGTGGGAATTACAGGGAACGAGAAGGCAGATCTTGCTGCAAAAGAGGCAGCAACCTCAACTGGAGAACCTCGAAAAGTATTTGAAAGAGAAGATCTTAAACGTTGGCTCCAACACAAAATAAGACAAGCTTGGCAGGAGATGTGGGAGGCTGTACCAGACAACAAGTTAAAGTGCATCAAGGGTCATGTCAAGCCTTGGAGCTCATCCGTAAGAAACGATAGACAAGAAGAAGTGGCCCTCATGCGTCTGCGGATGGGACATATAAAACTAACACACGGACATCTGCTGAACCGAAGGGAGGCCGCAAGCTGTGAGAAGTGTGGAGTGGAGGTCGTTACAGTTCGCCATATACTGGAAGAATGTCCAGGGTATCAGATCCCCACTGTACCTCGGCAGCTGACTGAAATCTTGGGAGACGATCCTCGCCGCATCGACACCTTGATGGTATATCTTAGACAATCTGGGCTCATCAATAATATCTAATAATAATATTAAAAAACAAAAAACAATGACATGAGACACTAAAGGATTTATATTAACTGCAGATATATGTATTCATATAATTTCTATTACTAAATAATTTGATACACGGTGCTAAAAACCATGCAGTTAAGCGCCGAAAAAAACTATTCCTATTCCTATTCCTATACATGGGAGTACTTTCGGTATTTCTACCATCCTCAGCCAAAAGCATAAGCTTATGCTTTTGGCTGAGGATGGTAGAAATACCGAAAGTACTCCCATGTATATATAGTTAGTGAAATTAGACAATATCTTAAATAAACAAGTTTTATTTTATTTTTCAAGTCCATTTGAATTATTTCACAATATCTCTGCAATAATGTCAGTTTTCAGGGAGTGAATGGTTAAGTTTAATAAAAAATTATGAAACTAAATCTGTAAAAAAATACATATTCTGTTATTGAAAAAAAAAAATATATATATATATATATATATATATGAAAAACACAAATGTGTACAAAATGGAAATGAGCTGTTTTAAAAAAAATATATTGTATAATGTAATATTGTCGATATAATTTGATTATTACTTTATTAAAAACTTGTGCTTCGTTAATTATGTTTGTATTTGTTACTCATGCCTGGGCTTTAACTACAAGATCATATTGTCTACTATCAGCGGCCTTTTCTTTCGTCACTGGTGGATGCGAGGTCAACTCTACTGTTGGAGTTCTACGTTTTGTTTAGTTAGGTTTTTAATGAGTACCTTACATCCTATACTCTCGGGGCAATAGATTAACGATCCCTCCAAAAGACAGCATGTTCGTGTTTTTTTTTAATTCAAGAGCTCGCTCATTCTGCTCAAATTGGGAGTAAACAAGACGTTGAATAAAAATAAAAAACTGCAGCGCAGGATATTTCTCGTCGAAAATCATTGTTCGGCACTGCTAGACTTTATATATTATATATACGTATATATATATTCGTTTTTATTTTTGTAAATACGTATTTTGTAATATTAGTAGCAGTAAGGAATAACCTTGGTGTGTCAATAAAAATGTAGAAAAAATAAACTTCAATCATCAATCGAGTAATTGTTATTAGCGGATTTATGGTTGGTAGGTCCTACAACGACTTATATTTCACTCAAAAGAAGCACAAACACGTTTTTGGGCTGGTGGATGCGATATTCATATTCATATGTTTCAAAAGTGGTCAAAAATTGTTTTATGTAATTTACGGACTGCTCGTTAACTCTAAATGTTTCTTTCCAGCCAATATATTCGTGAAAAAAATAAAAATTTATCTGCGATATTTTGGAAATCCGCGAATTTTATGCATTATCTGGGTATATAGACTTTTTATTTATCGTTGCATTTCTTTCCCATATTATTTCATACGATACCCCTTTGCTCTTCCATCTAAAACTGTCTACGGCAAGAGAATCATCGATCTGCTCAGCTTGCTAACGATCACCCAGAAACCAGAGGAGGATACAACCTAACCTTTTCACAAAAAGCCTATCTGAACCTACATTGCTTCTTTAAAAGAACCAATGGGAAGGTCAAAATTGTATTCTTTCGGATAAAAGTCACAGAATTAAAATTTATTAGACCTAATTATCATTTCCCGATCTTTATTTTCGCTTGTTTTGAGAATAAGGCATGTCAAAGAACGTAAGTGAATATGAAAACATTTGAAAATTGCTTCAAAAATATTTGGTGGATAAATTCTGGAAAAGTTCTAAAATTGTGCGAATTGGATATTAGCCCATATGAAATAAATTAAAAATAAGTATTTAATACATCTGATCTCCATATCTAAATATTTGAATTAAAAGTTTTGATCGTGGCTATGGCTGAGTGCTGAAGCCCAAAAAATAAAAATAAAATAAACACTGGCTATCATGAAGTCGTAGTGTCATTTCTATTTCAAGTTGCAAGATCTCAAGCTCAAAATTAATAGTATTAAGTGTGCTTTATTGGTTTGTAAATATTGATATGATGTTGAGGTGTTTAAGCAAAATAATTCCGTCTCGTTCACAATATGCTTCAGTGTCTTGCCGGTGTAGCAACTGCACGTAAGTTGTACAATTTGAGATTTACAGCCTCCTCCAGGCGACATATCAAATGATTCTGAATATTTCCTGCAGAGATATTGTGAAACAATGAAAAAAATAACGAAAAACGTATGGTTTTAAAATATTGTCTCACAAATTATTTATAATATATGGAAGTACATTCGGTATTGCTATCATCATCAGCCACGACTTAACAAATACTAAGTGGAAGTTCAACAGGTTTATATGTCATGCCAGTTCGAAATGTAAACCTGATGAACTTTTAATTTGTTGTGGCTGATGATGGGCAGCAATACCGAAAGTACTCCCATGTACACATCTTATGTGAAATAGACATTATTTTAAAACCATACGTTTTCTTTATTTTTTTATTGTTTCACAATATCTCACTTACGTTTTTTTTGTTATTTTTTTTTTTTGACAAGTGTTATTCTACGCTAACGAATGGGTGGTACCATGTCGTGTGGAGGATGAACATTTAGCCAAAATGTACGAACATTTGGATTTGCCAACGAAAGTTATTGCGTGAAAAAAAGGAATCCTGAGGGTAGAGCAAAAATGAAAGTAGGGGGTTTCCTCTTTATGTCTTTTTTTGTATCCGTATTAAGTTTTTTAGAAAATGCTTGACGCTATGGGTACATGACTATGTACAGTATTAACCTAAAAAAAAGTATAAATATTTTAAAATATTTATTTATTGCTGGGTTCTGTAAGGAGATTTTGAATAGACAATAATATATTTTTGACTCTGATATTATTCTCCCATTTATTTTTCATATCATCAGTATCTACAATTTATCTGTTCTTTATGATAACTCCTTCTGTCAATCGGAATTTTTCTTTTATAGAACCACGTTTTGGCTTGGTGTTTCAATATAGAGGTCTACTCAATAAATATATTTATAAAAGGAAGATTTTGATTGGCAGAAGGAATGTTAACGTAAAGAACCTATAAATTATAGATACTTACGATGGGAGTACTTCCCGAAACGTCTATAATTGCAATTGAATGAATGTATTATGTATCATATTAATTTGTAGTCTATATGTGTGAGAAATTCCAGGATATAAGAGTGCCGGCCAGAGCTCACTTTTAATCAGGCTGGAGCAGAGACAATTCCAATGGTACCAACAGTTAAACGCACCTCATATCCTGGTCCTTGTCCAGGAGTAGCCTATTCAGATTCCTTGTCTTGCCTCTTCCAACTAGACGCCTGTAGATGGTGTCCTCCTTGGGTCGTCGTCTGTGTCATCTTCCCTAGGGATTAGTCTCAATGACGCATTTCACAGGAATGCGTTTAACATGCCTGTAATTGTCTCTGCTTTAGCCTGCTTAGGAGAGCGCTCTGACCGTTAATCTTGTATATCATGGTATTTCTGATCCGGAGCATTGAGGAATTTTGCGCCCATATAGAAACTACTATTAATTAATTTATGATACTGATGATGGGAGTACTTCCTGAATCGCCGATGATTTATGAATAATATAGCTTAAGAAAAATGATAAATAGTCCATTCCCACACAAGATATATATTTAGGATGAGCGCTTTCGGTTGTTACACCGTCCTCAGAACCTTTAAAAAGCACATACAATATAATCAGTGGCGGATTTAGCAGGTCAGCCATTAAGCAATGGCTGACCGGGCCCCTCTCACCAAATGATACTTCAAACGTTTTAGACTATTTAAACTCAATCGCTGAGTATTTTTTATTCTGTATTTCAAGGAACTATTTGTATTCGAATTCTTTCAAACACAAAAATAGAGTAGTAATCAAACAAAATGTTAGCTTTGTTTTTTAAATCAATGAAAGAAATATATTTTACAATCAAACGTATATTTTTTTTCATATCATGTATAAAGACTGTTCAAATTTTATGTCCTTTGGAATAAGTACGGGGCCCTGGAGAGCTTCTGCTTTTTCTTAAATCCGCTACTGAATAGAATGAAAATATTTTTTATTGAAAAAAGCTGACAATTTTTTTAATGTGATAAAAATTACTAAAATATATATATTTTTTTTTTTTATTGTAGCTAATTAACTCATGAGCCAGTCAAATTAGGAAAATGTTTCTTTGCCGACAGAAACTTGTCATGTACTGAAGTAAATAGTCGGAGGAGAGGGTCCATCTATCCATCCCCTTGATCTTACTTATAATCTTTTCCCCTTCCTTCAGTCTTTCCAATATATTTCCATGTTTTCGTAAACATAAATATCTCTCTTGTTTCATACTGTATGTATTCACTATTTTTACACAGCCGTGAGTGCTCGAATAATTCAGAAAATTACAGGAATATTCTGAATAATATAGCTGCCAAAAATATATTATTGTTAATATTTATGCACATATGTTTGTGTCCAGTTCATCATTTTGGGACCAAGTGCCCATGGGGCCTCCAGATCCGATTCTTGGAGTTTCAGAAGCTTTCGCAAAGGATTCAGATCCAAATAAAATGAATATTGGAGTTGGTGCATACCGAGACAACAATGGTAAACCGTACATACTTCCCAGCGTCGCTGAAGTGAGTATTACTTTCGTTGAGCTCTTCTTATTGTTGATTTCACATTTGCTATAAGCATAATTTATTTTTAATTTTTATAGGCTCAAAAACGTGTTTTAAATATGAACCATGAATATGCTCCTATATCCGGACTTCCAGAATTTACCAAACTAAGCGCTGAGTTAGCTTTCGGGGCTGGTAGTCCTGCTTTACAATGTGGCCTGGTAACCAATTTCATAACTTATTCTATGGTGTAAAAAGGTTTTAAGTCAAGTAACTAAAACTCATAGAAGAAATGAAAAACGTTCTTTTTTTGTTATCCATCCAGTCAATTTTGTTTTATCAAGTTCTTGGAATTATATTTGAAGTGAAATTTCTTTTCAATCATTGTGCCTCATTGAACCCGAGCTGAAATTTTGCATAAACGTGCTATGGAAGTGATGCATGCACAAGATAAAATAATCAGCTGTTCATTATTATATCCGTCCGTTATAATATTTATATTAATTTAAGCTGTTGATTCATTTTTCAGAGAATTCTCCTGCAAAGTCTGTAACGAAATATCAATGAGGTGAAAAGTAATAATAGCAAATATATAATATATACAACATACAAAGAAATATAAAATTTCTTTCTTAAATTTTATAAATAATTCAATTACACCTTTTGATACATCCCTCCCTATATAGATGTACTTATACGCATTTATTTTTTATTGTACTATAATATTTTAATTAATCGACCTAGGAAATAAAACCTTTAAAATAATTTGAGCGAATCTACTTATGTACCTACATTAAATGCTTTTTCCGAAGTTATGCTATATATATATATATATATATATATATATATATATATATATATATATAACTTAAGTCGATGTAAATACTTCACCCATACTACTGTTTCCAGCATTTTAAAATGTATTGTGTCTACACTAATGACCAATTAGAATTTGATTGTTTGAGCTTCTTTGAAGTAACATATTTTTAAATCAAGTCTGCCGAGATATTATTTTTACAATTCTTCAACTTTTTTTTCCATAAAAGGAACAAGACAAAGTAAACAGACTTTTCCAGAAAGAAATTTTAAGATCCTCGAAGTAAGGGAATTATAAAATATTATTTTATGACATTTTAGAGTAATAAAACAAGCGCTCATTTCAAACATTTTCAAAATATCTAAAAATATCTTTCAAAATGCCTAAAATTGTTTTAAGGGCATTTTACATATTGCCACAATCGTTACGTGAAGTAATTCACAAATATATGTTCTAGTGAGTTCTGGGTGCCTTTTCAATAATTCTGTTTGTTTTTCATTATTAAAATTGAGGCCACAATTAAAACCTATGTATTTCAATTTCAGTCAGAAATTATTTTCTTTGGTAGTAAACAAAAAGAAGTATGTATATTTTTTTTTTGTTTATTTTATGTGGAATAGTATGTTATTGGAAGGCAGTTTCTTCAAATTACTATTAGAGTTCTATATCAAATATATATGTCAATCTTTTCTTGTTTTGTCGGAATTTTTGAGTTTTCAATATTATTTCGAATATCCAATAATAGTTGCATGGCAGCGACGTTTTCTTCTAATTGGTAACTTATCCCAACTAGTGGGCCTCTATAAGTTATGGAACTCATTTTGATCATACATAGCTACAGGTGAATCTTTGAATAGTGTATATATGTGTCTGACAAGGAGTTTTTCTAATATGTTTCCAGAATGCGACAGTGCAGTGTCTTTCAGGGACTGGAGGACTGCGAGTGGGTGGAGAGTTCATAGAACGATACTTCCAGGGGAACAAAGTAATATTCATGCCATCACCCTCTTGGGCCAATCATCTGGACATCTTCACGGAATGCGGCCTGCCCACTAACCGCTACAGGTACTATGACAAGGAGAAAAATGATCTCGACTATTGCGGACTCATGGAGGATATATATGTAAGTCATATCTCTATTCACTTTTTCAATCTATCTCACTCATATACACATAAACGAAATATCTCATGTGGCTATTACAGGACATTCTTATACCAACCACGCTTACAGATTACTTTCAACAGGCACATTAGGCAACATTTCGACCTCCCAGAGTAGAGTCGGGCCTTTTCAGGGCGACGAATGAGAGCTATGGTAGTAATCGATATGATCTCGTAGTTAAAGCCCGGGCATGAGTCATAATAACTAACTCTATAACCAGCTAGCAGATATTTGTATTGTACAATAATGTATTGAATCGAGTATATGAGCATTGCTCATTCTTTCTAAAACATACTGACAGCCCTATTGAAAAGTTTTGTGTAACTCCAACCTGCCTATATCTTCTCATCAGGATGGCAGATGACAGGAGTTGTAATATGAAATACTCTGATTTTCATGCTTTCCTGGTATGTTTTCTAAAATTAATAAAATCATTTTTTTTTTTAAATTTCCCTGTTTATTTCAGAACCATAAAATTCCCTGATTTCCAGGTTCTTTCGCCGCCCTGCTCATTACTCTTCTCCGTTTATTTGTTTATTATTATAAATGTATATATATATTTGATTTTGCAGCAAGCACCATCTCAGTCAGTTATTCTTTTACACGCCTGCGCACACAATCCCACCGGAATAGATTTGAAAAAAGAACAATGGCGCGAATTATCATGCCTTATTAAAAATAAAAGGCATTTACCATTTTTCGACATGGCATATCAAGGATTCGCCACAGGTAAAACCTAAATAGTTATTATTTATTTAATATTTGATCTTACCCTTCTTTCGTTTCATTATTTGATTGAGTTTACTCATCTGTTATTCTTTATTTGTTTTAATTAAAATGACGGTATTGTGGTCCTTTTTGGTTTGAAAGTAGTTTAAAAAAAAATGTTTCAAAATAATTTTAGTGTCTTTATTTATGTACCGGAACGAACCATCCTGGAATGCGAATTCGTTTTGGAGAAAACAAAAAAAATAGAAATAATTAGTTTATTATTTATGATACATACACTAGTAAGCAGTGTAGGGACATTTGTTTTTGACGACGCTTCAAAATTTGGTGAAAATGCGACACAGCGTTATCATTAAATAAATTTGTAGCGCGCATAGTCACTGCCTTATTAGGACGATGCTTCTCAATGTACGATGCATCAGTTTCCCATGCTTTCAGCATATTAACCACCATATTAACACAGACTGCTGTAGCAAGCGCACAATCCAGGACTTCCCCTCTCCTCGTCACTCGTTATGCGAAACGTCGCTCGTCAAGCGAGTCATTTTTTTACAATTTGTTTTGATCGTTATGCGAATCACTCGTTATAAGAGTTGCTCGCTAAGCGAGCTTCCACTGTAGTTGCTTTCAGAGTTTATTTGAGCCAGTTTTTTGGTTGAGAATTAACTTTTTAAAATGTAGTAATGTTGTTTATTTTGGACGAGTAATTTTTATTAGTTATATAAAAGTAATTAATAATCCTTTTCAACCTTCCCCACACCTTAAATGTCTTATTATATAGTTCTTAAATTTCAAAAAAAAAGTTTCGTGTTTTCGAACACGTTTTTTTATCGGGCAACAGCGGGCTCCCCAGCTAGTATTGTGCCTAACATAACGGCTTTTGGAACCGTTCCATAATGATGATTTCTTATACTACAACATTCACAGAAATGTAAACATTTCAAAGGATCTAAGTACAGATTCATAGGTGCTCTGAGTATTTAAACGGCTACCAAGCCGGATAAGTTCAAGAGTGTGTTTATCTGAAAAGATCCGTTTGTGAACCCATGTTCATAGGTATTTTTTTTGTTTAGAATTTAATTTCTTCAGATTTTGTCCTCTCTTTTTTTTGAACAGTCAGTAAATTATTGTGATGCCCTATGTGTTTGTTATTATCTTTATTTTGACTGCAGGAGATGTCGATAATGATGCTTATGCTGTGAGGCAATTTGCACAAGATGGCCATCAGCTGTTACTTTCACAATCATATTCTAAGAATATGGGCTTGTATGGTACGTGCGTTTTATTTAAATTTATTCAATTTTTTTAAATAATAATAAAAAGAAAATTAACGTTTTTATTGTTTAAAAATTAGGGCAGCGGATCGGTGGGTTTACTGTGTTGGCGGCAAACCCAGGTGAGGTGGCAAAAATTGTATCTCAACTGAAGATGATTATTCGTGCCATGTACTCCAACCCTCCAGTCTATGGGGCGAGAATTGTGACACAAATTTTAGGAGATCCACAACTCAAGGCCCAATTGTATGATTTTAAGATTATTTTTATTTTATTTAAAAAATATGTAATTCAATCTTTCAAATTAAATAGTCCGTTGTATAATTTTTTTTTTTTTTTTTTTCGTACGAATAAGGATTCTAACCTAAAGGTCTTAGCCGGGTAAGATGGCGGAATCAGCTTTCGCATAGATTTGGTTGATTTATTTTTTGAACATGAAGTGTAACCCTAGTTAGTTATTGTGAATCATGCCCGGGCTTTAACTGCGGTAATATCGACTCGGGACCATTCATTAACAACCCATCCGACTTACGGCTTGCTCAAGGTTTTTCACCTCCCAGATAAAAAAACTTAAGGAGCTCGTCACGTTTCAAACCTGATCTTGAGCTAGAAGGCGAACACTCTACCACTGAGTTACCGACGGTCTCTGTGTAACCTTAAACTGAGACAAATATTAGCTTCCCTAAGTTTATGCTTTCTGAAAAAAATAAATATATAAATAAATTATATTTCATATATTACATAGGCAGTTAATGGAGGTTTTGAGTTGAACCCCCTCCGATCCCCCGTCCCTTCTGACGTTTCCACAGAAAATTAATAGGTGTCGTCCTTATAGGGTTTTGGATTTACATTTGAAATTTCGTGTCGATACCAAAACTTTGCGAAGGGCATATTCCGAGGGCGCCGGTAGCTCGCGTGGTTGTTTACTGAGCTCAAGATCTGGGGTTCAAAACTCGGCCGAGGCCCTTAGTTTATTTTATCTGGGAGGTAAAATAAACTAAAGCACGCCGTCCTTCGGATGGGACGTTAAGCGATGGTCCCGAGCCTGAACGATGTCAGGTACTCGTTAAAGACCCATGCCCTAGGTGAATAAAAATTTAGGGTAGGCAAAATTTAGGACTCTCACAGTAGAGTCGGGCTCTTGTCCACCAGAGTTACGAAAGAGCGCTCTAGTAGTAGGCGATATGACCTTGTAGTTAAAGCCTATTATTATAACTATTCCGAACCTTATATAGGTATACTAAATATGTTTATGCGTATCTTTTCTTTGTCTAATAATGTATTATTTGATTAGTTTATGCGAGGTGAAAGGTATGAGTAGCCGAATTATTTCCGTAAGGTCGGCACTGAAAGCTGAACTAGAAAAAGTTGGTTCTACCAAAAATTGGGATCACATTACTAATCAAATTGGAATGTTTTGCTACACTGGTCTCAATCCTGAACAGGTAATACTTTTAGCTTATATTTTTTCTCCTCTTTCTGCTATTACATTTTGACTATGCATCGCTGAGCACATGGCATTCGTATTTTCGAGAATTCACAAGATGTTTTGGTTATTGTCAGTTATGTCACTCGCTACTCTTACGTAACCCACTAATTGAAAATGTTTCCTTTTATAAATGAAATGAAAAATAATCCATAAAAGCATATTTACAAGGAAAAATAAATACAAACGTATGTTTTTTAAAATATTGTCTATTTCACAAAATATATATATATATATAATACGGCACAAATTTCGCAGCAACGCGATGCATCTTCAATTTTTCGGTCAAAATCTCGTGGCAAGATCCAACTGATATCCCACACTCTTCAGCAAGCTCCCTGACGGTCAGACGTCGATTTGCCCGCACCAGGGTGTTGATTTTGTCGACGTGTGGGTCGTCAGTTGACGTGGAAGGACGTCCAGGACGCTCATCGTATTCAATCGACTGTCGACCACCCTTAAAACGTTCATGTCACTTGAAACATGCCGTAGCAACATCACCGTAAGCCGTGTTGAGCATAGCAAATGTTTCAGTCGCAGATTTTCCAAGTTTAACACAAGATTTCACAGCAAGTCGTTGCTCATTCAGGCCATTCATTCTGAAATCCGACAAACGAAAAATAGCACTTCACTAAAAACCGCGTAGCTAATCAACAAATGAAGATATCTGAAATCGAGAAACAGCGTTATCATCAGCTGATCTGTACAAACCTAGCGACACCAAGTGGATTCCCCTGGAACCAACTGGAACCGCGCAATTCAAACCGTCCGCGTAGTTTTTTGAACAGACCTCGTATATGGGAGTAGTTTCGGTATTACTACCACCTTCAGCCACGACTTAGCAATACCGAAAGTACTCCCATATATTATACATATATATTTTTTGTGAAATAGACAATATTTAAAAAAACACGATTTTCTTTACTTTTTTGTGAAGTGTTTCACAGAAAGTGTCAAGTATCGTATTTTCAACTGTTAATAGTAGGAGTGAGGATAGCAAGAAATCGGAGTTAAAAGCGACCTCTCCCATTGGTTCTCACGCTCGAAAATAAGAATATTCACTCTTTATAACATAGTATACCATACAATTTGTTTTCATAATGATTCAATACTTTGTACAACTGAAAGTATCATTTAGGAGGTAAGACTAGTACTATATATATAGTATAATTGATGATTTTGACTTATTATATATATTTTTTTAAGGTTGAAAGAATAACGAAGGACTTCCATGTTTTTTTGACCAAGGACGGAAGAATATCAATGGCTGGTGTAACAACACATAATGTTGGTCATTTAGCTAAATCTATGCACGAAGTCACAAAATCATAACACCGAAACACATATCATATTTCTTCAATAAAGCTCACTTTTTATTTTGTTTATACTTGTTTTTCCTGCCTCGCTTATCCGAAGCGTGAAGGACGTTTTTGAGAGTCAACATTTTCTTCAGATCTCAAGAACCAATGAACGAATTTTTGTGAAAATTGGTATATAAGTTCTGATTGGCATGTTGACGGTCCCTTTCAAAATTTTCCGAAATCAAGTAACAATTAAGGGTAGTTAACTCCAACGACTTTTGAAAAACGCATTTTTAGTCGAAAGAGTACACTTCTTCACAAAATTTATAATGAAAAAAAAGTTTTATCAACAAAATACAGATAGCGGTATCTTAACTATTTAATATAACTATTACAATTCAAACCCTCAAAGTCTGAACATCAATTACAGGTAGGTTTACACGCAAAGGAGCTTTATGCTTTACACATACATAGCGGAATTAAGGGCTGACGGGGGGGCTCAATATATAATATTATCATATATATTATAATACGATATTCACTGAGAAAAAGCAAAAACTTTACTGAAGGTTCTGTCTAATCAAGTACTGAAATACGAATTACAACAGAAAAAATATATATTTAACACGTTTGGACATATATCATGCGGCGAGCTTCAAAAAATGAATACAATCTTTTTACTACATTCTAATTTATTGTTGATAAAAGTAATAAATTTCTGTATTTAACTGTGGAAAAATCTAAAGAACAACTACGAAAACTTTATAAAAATGGTTATCTAAAATAATAGGTTATATACAACTAAAGGTACTTTTCCGTTATATCTCAAGATGTCGAAATGTTTTTTTACAAGAATGGTGAGCAATCAATGGTAAAGTAGCCAACTAAAATTGAAATAGAGTTCTTGGTCGGTGAGGGAAGGTGGAGTACTATTCACTCCTTCTTGTCTTTGACTCCTTCTTCATAGGTGAGGGTGGCGTCTCCCATGGGATGTACCTCAGCATCGTACAGGTCTTCTGGGAGGGCCTCATCTGTGTCCTCAGGATAGAATGTGGGGAAGAATGCCGGCCCTTCTTTTTTTTTTCTAAACAACAGAAAAATAAATCTTTAACTTTTGTACAAAAATAATCTTAATAAAAGCATGTTCACGTTACGTTTTTGATGCGAATAACGACACTTTCTTTGATATTTCTTCTAATTTTCGTTGTACATTTTACTTCTCCAGCTATACGAAGTATAGAGGACGTTATGTAATCTGCCAGAAAAGGTTATATTGAGTTTTCCTATAAATTTCTTGTTTTCCGACCTCCCTAATTCCAAAAATGATAAAAAAAGTCTGTCTGTTAGTGTGTGAACACTATAACTCCCGATATGTATCGAAACAAATTTTCATATGTACATTCAAAATCCCCATTTTCGAATCAGCAGAAAGACAAGGGGTGACCAGAGGGGGCTCAACTCAAAAACCCCAATAACTGCCGATGTAATGCATGTATCGACACAAAATTTGTTATGAGAATTCAGAAGCCTCTATGTAAATAAACTATCGAGTTTAAGCTTGAACTGTCGATTGGTTTTGAAGCGAGAGCGAAAACATAATTGCCGATGATTCCCTGACTGTTTCCCGTCAATGAAAAAAAATGTCAACATATTTCGACATTATTATGTGCGTGGATACTTTCTAAAAATTTTCAGCTTATTTTAATAATTATGCACACCTCATTAAATCATAAGGTTTTTTTTTTTCTTCTAAGACAAAATAAAATTAGTATTATAGTTTTAGTAGGTCGTAGTTTCTATAGTAGCATGAATTTTATTATCCTCATATTGTTAACATGTTTTTCTGGTACTTCACATTCTTCCAATTTCACGTAAGTATAATGGATTCATTATTTCTAGTGTGTTAGTGAAAAACGTATTTTAGAAATATTTCATAACATTTAATTAAAAAACAAGAAAGAAAAATTATGAATAATTTCTTTCCTATAAAAGATTTGATACACTTTGTCGCGAGTGGGGATCAGGTGTTAAAAACAATTTTTTGGCGTATTCACAACTCAGATCACCAGTTCATCACACTTTTTCAAAAATCATCGAAGACTTTTGTATGTAAATTAAAACTACAATGTTAATTTAGAACTGTCATGTGACAAAAATGAACAATTAATTGGATACAAAACATATGCAATTCATATCGAACATTATTTTAATTTCTCATATGGAAAAATTCATGTAATCATGAAAAAATTTGGTTTGGTTTTATCTTTTATTTTCTCATTTTTCAAGACTTCAAAGACATTTGGAGGGGGGGGGGGGGGGGGGGGGGGGGGTTCTTGAAACAGAGTTACTCATCTACACAACATTTGCTGATGAGCACAAAAAAAAAAAAAAAGACGTTTGAGCTACCGAAAATTAGAATGAAATTTTATGCGAATTCGATTTAAGAGGCTTTTCAGGAGAGCAAAATTGCAAATTTATCTCGCAGTTTGGCGTTTAAGAAATGGCTAGAGATTTACGAGAACCTACAACATAATAACATAAAAACTGACAACATTTCTGCGGAGGTCGTTGTTGAAATTTTCACAACGAAACGTCTTGAAATGTCGATTCAGATTTCGGAGATCAGACTTTTTGCCTAATTTGTGCTGATATTTTAGGGAGAGAAAAAAAATATCAAGATACTAATCATGGAGTAAACACATTTCCCGGTTAGTGACTAGACTTTATAAAATAATAATTTAAAAAACAGGGCATTTAGGCATTTTTGAAGTTGCCTCTCTATGTTTTCTGAGGGTACGGTTAATCCCATAAGCATGTAATTGGTATCAAAAAGTTTGAAAGTATTGTCTCTCTGGACTTATCTAAAGAAACTGGTTAACCGCATGCACATCTTTGGGGTGCATTGGATTTGTACGGTAAAAGAGTTTTAACCATCTCTAACCACCCAATCACTGAAAACGCTTATGAGGATGGTAACAATCTTTTTTTGTTGTTTTCTATCTATTCAATGACCCTCTCGTCCCCTCCTCCCTCTTCTGTTTCCTTATATTTTTTGAAATTGTCTCGCTGGGATTTTTGGTATGGTCCCCCAAGATCTGGGCAAGCTGGAATATATGAGAGGACAGTCAGGGGAGATACTATATCCCACTATGTTTCAAGCTGAAGTTTATGTCATCCCTGGGTGCGCCTGGCATCAAAATGTATATATATATATATATATATATATATATATATATATATATATATATATATATTTTGCTTTCTATATTTAATGTTCCTGTCTCACCACCACCAAAAAAAAAAAAAAAAAAGTGAGATATATTTTTGGAATCGCATCGCAGGGACTTCTAATACGGTGCCCCACTCAGACACTGTTATTATAAAAAAAATCGAACCTGGTCGTGAAAAACATTATTTCGAGCCCGCTGGGTGTTAACTTACACATACATTATTTTTTTTTTTTAGAATATTGGAAAGCAATGAGGTTAGTACATTGGAACGGAATAGAAGACAAAAATTGTGCGGTGATGAGTCAAGACGACGGTTGAGGAGGGACAGGGGACCAATAAGGGACATTGTGTATGATAGACCAGTCTACGATGAGGCTGAGCCTGAATGGCCAATCACGATCACAGTGTGTCCCACCCAGGCGACAAACATCTACCTAGAGAGTGACGAACCCCTAGACTCGATGGCCTGCTTGACGACTTTGTGGCCCATCCCAGACCATCTCATCACCTACAAGCTGGTCGGCTACGCCAGGCTGAGGACCGTCAAAGGATCCTCCTGGACCAAGCCGAACCCACCCACTACCATCGACTATCGCTACGGACTCATCTACAAAGGATATAAAGTGTTACCTCTACATGAGGAGGTCAACAAAAATAAATAACGCCCAATAAATTAATTTCTATAAATGTAATACATTTTTAAAACAACTCACAACATACTTGCAAACAAAACATGAAATAACCCATATTAAAAAATACTCCATTGTAGTATGAGGTATGGAGTAATGGAATAGTCTGATTTTATCCAACCAGGCACTCTTACCCCAATTTCATAAAATAAGGACTTACGCGACGTTTAGTATGCAAACGACCCAATTTTAATAAAAACAAAACAATTTCAGATTTAAAAAAAAAATTCAGGACGCCGAACGCCGCAATGCCTTCTGTAATTATATAAACATATACCAATGTCAATTTTCATGTTACCATTTTTTTATACTTTATTTACAATTAAATCATTAAATAAAGTTACCTCAAAGGAAGCAACGTATCGTAGACGTAGACAAAAGAATTAGTTTCGCCAGGAACTCCCAGTCCTTGTACATATAATACATTGTACCTCGTATTTATCCTCCAAATCTGGTAAACATTAAAAATAATACAAGGTTATTGTAATGAAAATATTGCACTGCAGCCTGCATAGAATTTTGTTAACAAATAATAATAATCAAAAGAGTAACGTCAGATTGTGACAACCAAATCGGGTGTCCCGTGTAACTATCAATCCAACAATATATCTTATTTATATCTACTAGTTTCGGCAGTTAATTCTGCAACTTGAGGTAGTGAATCCAGGTCTATAACAACTTTAATCCCTTCTCTACTTTAAGATTTACTACCTGAGAATGGCCGTTAATTGCCGAAACTAGTTGTGGTATAAATAATAAATATATATTGTTGGACTGACACCTCTTTATTATTTATTTAGTAATGGTGGTTCCTTTCGTAATAATAACAGAAAAAATCAAATAAGTATAGTACAGGTTCTTAAATGCCTCCTTCAGTTTTTTTTTTTTGTTTGAATGTTTTGAAGGAGTATCTACGAACATAAGAATTTTTCTTCTGCCCAAGAAACACGGCCCCAAAAAACATGAGGACAACTCACCTTGAGTCCCCTCAAGATCCTCTTCCTATTGCCCATGTGGCCGGGCATCTTCTTGCCGGGCCACACCCTGCCCTTTTCCCCTCCTCCGCCAATATTACCACCCCGACGATGAGACTTTGTTACACCATGTGATGCTGGAAGTCCTTTGAAACCCCACCTTTTCATAACACCTTGAAATCCTCTGTAGATCCTGTCAACAATCAAATCAAATAAACCAATCAATTTTATTTCAGATTGCAGATCAAGGTAAATATTATTTATAGTAATATTAATTTAATGATTTTTAGTTTCATTTTTTCTCATGAAAAGGTGTATAATTTTTCAGACAAAAGATATGCAGACTACATACAAGGTGTAGAAGGAATATAAAAACAAGGCATGGAAGGAATTGATCAGAAGTACTAAACCAATTTTGTTTCGTGACTCCTAAGGCCAGTATAAAGTGAAAAACTCTCCTTCTGTTTTTCGGTTGTGAAGTATTGAAAGCACCCAAATTGCCTAATGCCTTTTAATGAGCGATTCACTTTTCTCTCCTTCATCCGACATATGAGCCATCATGACCAAATCACTTAATGAAAACGTTCTCCGACTGATGAGTGACGGCGCGATCTGAATGCGCCAAATTTCCTGACCCTATTCGGACCTAAGGATTGAGGCTAGACTCAAACCGCACGTACCACTCAATGAAGACTATTTTTTTCCGGATTGTTCGGCCGTCTAACACCATTCCTCCACTATCCAGTCTTGGACTATGTCTTTGGAACGCTCTGGTCTGGACTGTCCTCGTAGTTCCTCCTACAGAGCTATTCACAACGGCTCGTCGGTGTCTGATCCAAGTGGTAGATTGCGTCTGCAGTGGCACGAGGCGACGGCGCCGCCCAAGACTAAATCAATCGGCGGGATTCAGAGCTCTGTGCCTGGGCAAGGATAACTCGCTGAGGTTTCGTGGGGCGATGCCGCCATCCTGCGGCCATGTATCTGGCAACGGCCTCGAACACCCCGGTGTAGGTCACTCAACACGAGGAGTAGCCGAGGCCCCACTTGCTCGGGCTAGGCAGCTCAAAGCGTTGAAAGTAGCTATAGTCTTTTCTTTAATGGCAACAGCGTGGGGCGTCACGTTCAAAATCGGCCCGATTCGCACTCCTAGGCACGTAACCGTTGCCGGGGAATCAACGCCCATGGTATCTTATAACCAGAGGATGTCGGGCGTCAGTCCTCCGTCTCATTAGCAAGGCCAACATCTAGCCGGGCGAGAAGACGAGTTTGTTGGCGCAGCACCAGCTGTCAATGTGCTTAATGGCGGTCTCTGCGCGTTGGGTGAAAGCAGCGCGACTATCTACGTGCACCGTGCCTACTGTCGAAAAAATCACCACAAAGTGAATATCATCATCACAATAATGAAACTCATTGGACTTAACAAAAATGACTCGGTTCTAAGTCCTATTTTAGGGAAACTGACAATGGATAAAAACTATGATGAACAATAAGAAAAGTAGTTTACTAACGTGAATCCAGAGACGTCGACCACATCGCCAGGTTGGTAATGTGTGGCGAAGAGCGGGGTGCCTGGCTGAATGACAGCGTTGGGTGACACCATAAACCTTCCCAGGATCCGCTTAGGGGGCAGTCCAGCCCCTGCAAAGAGGCCACAGTATTCACGGGTAAACTGCAAGATGGAGGTTAGATATCAATGGCAAGCAACAAGTACCAGAAACAATGATAACATAAAGAAAAAATAAATTATAGATACTGATGGTGGGACTACTTCCCGAAACGTCCGTAATTGTTAGTTTTTAAAAAGCAAAAAAAATCAATGGGAGAAGCGATGCTGTGATACATATATTTTGTAATTAGTTATTTATTTTTTAAGAAATATTCATTTCAGCGCATAACCAATATTTGTTATGTATTTATTTTGACCATTAGAATTTTTATAACTTTTTTACTGATAGATGAATTTTTTTGTAGACTGCCTGATGATGAGAGTGATCTCAAAGGATAATGCCGACAAGGACATACACGATACTTCTTGACTCTGAACATGCAATCAATCAAACAGTTTCTCTTAATCCATTTTTTTTTTACAATATTATGAGATAGCCGACCGTATTTTGAGTAAAAAAAAAGAACTTTGCAAGTGCGGAGTATCATCTACTTCTGATTAATATTAATATACATTCATCAAAATCATCACGAATTATAATACTCAAGTTCATCCTGTCGGGTCAAAGCGATTTTGGTGGAAATCAGAAGCATCAAAGTTAGAAATACTTAAAACTTTTCTCCATTTGCCCTGATGTACTGCGCATATTGACCGAATCAAATAATATTGTTGTTCATTAGCTAATGAAGAAGTGTGACCAAATTCTTAGATAATAACTGGATTTTTCATAATAAATATATATCTTTTATATTCACTCTGTAACATTAGTTTAAGATATCTTATAATTCTATGACTGGAATATTTACCAATTGTGGATCAGCACTCTCAGCGCCTACCAGAAGAACGCCATATTTGTTAGGACTCAGAGGTTTCCGAGGAACTTTTCGAGGTGTATATTCTTCGGGAGGAGTATATCTCACAACATGATTATCTACAACCTATGGATAAAAGATTAGAATGTTATTACGCATAAGGAAACTACCTTATATATAGAAGCATTTAGAAAACTCGAATGACCTGAAGTAACGTTGTCCAAATGATGTTCCCCTTCTTGTCCCACATTGGGTAGCAGCCTATTTTCCTTGTTATAAGTCCACATCTTCTTGATTCCGGAGTCCACTCTCCTTTACTAAGTGGCTGTTCTCTCAAAGGACTAGAGATCTTGTAGGTTGCAAGACCACTAATAATAGCTGGGGGTCCGAATTTGTCATGCGTAACTTCTTTAATGAAAGCAGAATTCTCTGGTGTCATTTTCTCAGCATATTGCTGAAAAAATAACGTTATTTAAGTAAGCCACACTGTTAAATGAATTACATTAATAATTTGTAATTGTACATACAGCTCTTTCTTTCTTCAAATACCACAGGGGAAACCGAAGTTTTGGAGTGTTTGGGAGCCTTGTATTTCTGACTTGAATTCCTTGGCCAAATGCAGATAGTAAAGGAGTGCATCTATTGAAAAATCCAAAAATATTACTGATAAATTACAAGCAAGAAAACCAAAGATTTAACTAATAGAAAAACAAATAACAAACCTTGCTTCTGTACAAACTTCTAGAGTAGATTTGATGGTAGAGAAATTAATTAACTTACAACAAATTCCTGCCATCTTAAAGTAATGAGACTACGCGGCTATATGTTGACATCCATAGCTCAATATTATACTTAAATGAGTAAGAAACTCGGCAAGGCAACATAACCTGAACTCAATAGAGGTTATAAATTTGAGGTTATACTAATCGATGTTTTACTTAGTCAGCATTCAAAGAATATTAAGTAATGCTTAAAAGCTGAGATCACATCTTTTAAGCATTACATGATATATACATATTATAATATACACATATTTAAATATTTCATGGTCTTTGTAAACAACCATAATTACCGGTAGCACTGAAGTAACTTGCCTGCCTGTGATTATGTAAGTTCGCAAGGACCTTACCTTTTTTATTTGGGGTATAAAAAAACCTAGTCGTACTTCGGAAGGGATGTTAAGCGATAGTCCCGACCCTGTGTAATGGTAAAGTGTAAGAAGTCGGACTCTAATCCATCAGAACGATAAAAATGCGCTAGATAGCAAGAGGTGGCTTGTTATTTAGCTATATGTTGTTATTTTGCTGATATTTCCTTTAAACAGTAGCAAACTTGAAATAAGTTCTTATTCTCCTGTTCTATTACTTTATATTATAGAAACTGTTTTATTACATAGACCAAGAGAACTGTAATTCAGCTAATTGCTATATTTACTCTGCTATGCCTTGTTAATACTGAGTGAACAAACTGCTTCCAAGATCTAAACTAATTAGTTTGTAAGTCTTTTCTTGTTTCATCCATCCCTCTTTTACTATTTATCCTATAATTTTTGTTGGCATAGCTGATAACCATATTCATTTTAATTTTATTTTATATAACAGTCAGTTACAAGTAAATACTTTCTATCTTTTAGTTTACAAAAATAGAATGCAACAATGACAATAGTTACTATTATTATAAAAAAATATTAGGAATATTAAAACATCTAAAACTAGAGAGGAAGCTAAAATATAACATGCTTGAGAGAAACAATGGTAAAATAAAACAAGTACAGGTACTTTTCAATTAAAAAATAGAATAAAGAGTTAAGATATTATTTCAAGTGGATACTATATACTATAGCATATTTAACGAGGTAACTCTTGGAATCCGACAACAGATACTATAAAATAATAACTTTTGAACTGATGGGTATAGATATTTTTTAGTTTACCAGCCAGGAAAAGTAAAATACATGTTCTCGAATGAAAAAAAAAAAAAATGAAACAAGTATGAAAATTCGATCTTCCTTACCTTTATATAATATAAAACATTTGTATTAAACAAGTAGGTAGTTACCGAAAATTCGACCTTACCTTTTTATATAAGTAATATATTATAATATAATATATTTGTATTAAACAAGTAGGTAGTTACCGAAAATTCGACCTTACCTTTTTATATAAGTAATATATTATAATATAATATATTTGTATTAAACAAGTAGGTAGTTACCGAAAATTCGACCTTACCTTTTTATATAAGTAATATATTATAATATAATATATTTGTATTAAACAAGTAGGTAGTTACCGAAAATTCGACCTTACCTTTTTATATAAGTAATATATTATAATATAATATATTTGTATTAAACAAGTAGGTAGTTACCGAAAATTCGACCTTACCTTTTTATATAAGTAATATATTATAATATAATATATTTGTATTAAACAAGTAGGTAGTTACCGAAAATTCGACCTTACCTTTTTATATAAGTAATATATTATAATATAATATATTGAAGTGACCTTTGCTTGGGGGCTTTAAACTTTTATTAATTACTATGAAAATGATTTTACTTTTGGGGTTAACATGCGTACTCAGAAGGTGAACTAGGCTGTAGAGAATTTAGAGAACAATTTATAAGACAACATACATTTATTAACAAAATTATTGACATATATTAGTGAGGCGTCCCTCCATAATCGCACATCTGGAATAAAATATCTATAAAAATATGAAATAAATTATATAGACTTAAATGTTCTGGTAACTCCCGCAACATAAAGGTGTCTATTGATGATCAGCCAGCCATTCGTCTCGATGTCGGAGAAATGTAAAATAAATGATTCCGTTACCTTGTAAGTCTTCTTTTTCTAACCACACTTAAGTCGGTGGTCTCTCCTCCAGGATCCACGACGATTGAGGAACTTCCAGTCCCTTCGAAGTAGGCAGCAGGGATGAGTTCCCTCTAGCAGCAAAATTAGAGTCTTCGGTCTCCTACGTCCGGTCAAACAGGAGTCTCCTTCTTCCCACAGCTCAGCCAGGAATGTCTTCTCCCTCAATAGCTCAACTCTGACTCCTTTCTCGTAGCTGAACGAGGACCGACTAACTCCTCTGATAGCTGACTGAAGACTGTCTACCTCCTCTGACACATCAGCCACGACTCTCTGTACCGACTACCTCCTCTGTAACTTGAAGACCGACTGTCTCCTCTCGTAACTGAACGAGGACTCTGTCTGTCTGCCCCGACAGCTCAACTAGGACAACTACCTCCTCTGACACTTCAACTACGACTCCTCATATCTCACTTCAGCGAGGAACCCTTGAATTTCCATCCCCTCCACTTTATGTATCTTCTACTAGTGCGCTTCTTGTGGTCGCTCTCATAACTATAATTACCATTCGTTCTGTGATATGCGATATATCACAATTGCCTCCCTTTGATTAAAAAAATTGCGGAGATACATTAGTTAAGGTAGCGACGTAATTTTTTCTCTTCACTTGGCTCTAACTTCACTCACTTCTGAACACTTCTTATATTACACTGTACAATCTTATACTATATTACAATTTTTTACAATATATAACGATGGATTTAAAAATGGCTTGTATATGTTAGTCTGTTTCGTACTTTATCAACTTCGTCCTGTCTGTCTGTCTGTCTCATATTTTATCAGCTTTGTACTGTCGGCTTCTTTAATTAATTATTACTTTAAATTATTTATTCTTTATTATTTATTCCTCAAATTCTCCTTATATTCTTTATTATTTATTCTTCAAATTCTTTATTATTCATCGAAACATGTGCCTTGGTAATAAAATTCTTTTTTTTTTTTAACTATCAATCTTCATTTTCCTGCTATCATATCTCATTCCAAATACCCCACTTAGGTATCAATTATTAACGACGATCGACGAAGAATGCTTCCACAGCATTAAAATACTAATAACGACGAAATATGCTCTCAACGCATCTATATCCACAATTACTATCACAATTATCGACGAAGAATGTCTTTCCTGACATCGTAGATTGGCCCTATTTCGGCTCACAAAATTCTTCATAAACTTTCATATCATTATTTATCGTCTAATATCCTTCTCTGTATAATAATTACCAATACCATTTCTTTCTTTACTTCGCACTATATTTAATCATCAAGGCATCCAAAACGTAACAATGTTAATAAAGTTTTCCTTATTTATCTATCAATATTTAATCAGCCGACAGTCAAAAGAATCAAAATACTCTGTTGAGATATCTTCCAAGGTGAAAACCCGCCATCCTAACAATGTCCCTAACTTAATTTGGTTTCTATTTATCTACTAATGTTCTGTCCTGTCTGTTCATGTTGAAACCTGCAAGCCGCTATCTTAATACCTCCAAATGTTCTGTCCTGTCTATTCATGTTGAGACTTGCAAGCCGCTATCTTAATACTACTGTTCTAAAATTAATTTGATTTCTTACTTATCTACAATGTTCTGTCCTGTCTAGTATTGTTGTGTTTAGATCTGAAGCCGCTATCTTAACAATACTGTTTTAAAATTAATTTGTTATCTACACTATCTTGAACAATCCTGTCCTGTCAGGTTTAGACCTGAAGCCCGCCAAATGAATAACTAACAAAAATATTAACACAGAACGAAACGAAAAATATATAAACGCAAAACTATATAATACATTATTTACAAACATGCCCAGTATGGATATTTTCCTGAATTCCGAAAAATACCCAATTGCACTCAACTAGCCGGGGGTTCGTGGGACCCCAAGAATCCTGGTCAATTCCGTCTGCGGCGTTGATTTAGTCCCGGGCTCTTCCCTGGTCAATTCCCTGCGTCAATTTTGACCCTTTGTTCTTATATCTTTTCAAAAGAGAAATATGAAAACGTCCCCCCCCTTTTTTGTCCTGTATCTGGGTTATGTTTAATTGTTACTAAATAAGGTCCTTTCCAGTATATCAATGGTTTATAAACTTCTTTGTTGTCTTTCGGTATCCTTAATGATTCAACTAATACTAATCCCCCCATGATTAATTTCTGAGTTCTATGTTGTCTATCGTCTGTACCTATACGGATAGTATCGTCTGTCTTATGTATGCATACCAGTGGAGACATGTATTGGCTTTCTGTATCCTCACTCATTTGTACGCACTCGTCTGTCAGTTCTGTTTTCGTATCTACTATTTCTTTTTCTATTATGTCCCCTTGTTGTACAGTTTCCGTAGTTAATTCTTGTCCCTGAATGTCCATGTCAGTCTGTAATTGTTTATTATGATCGGTCACGTCCTCAATTTTTATGCTCAATTCTCGGAAACCATTTCGTATATCTGTCCTTAGTATCTTTGTCATTTTTGTCATATTTAATTCATTACTTTCTGTCATCGTTTTATTATCCGTCCTAATTGATGTCATATTTGATTCTATTTTTTCTGTCATCTTTGTCATTAACAATTTATTATTTAATTCATTACTTTCTTTTATTTTCTTATTATCCGTCCTAATTGATATTATTTCTGTCATTAATAATTTACTATTTTCTGTCATTGTTTTCATGAATGTTTCTATGTCTATACTACTTATGTTTCTGTCTGTCGTTTTTTTTGTTGTTTCGTTTGTCTCTAATACTAATTCTTCATTCGTCTCTTCGTCCTCCCTCTGGTCACCCTTTGTCATTGACTCACGTATTTTTGACCTTGTCCCTTCAGCCATTTTTAAAATACAAAATAATATAATAGATATAAATCAATATAAATTATAAATTGTTCTCTTATCTCACCGGATTTCTTTCGTACCCGGCACAATCCACCATAAATTGAAGTGACCTTTGCTTGGGGGCTTTAAACTTTTATTAATTACTATGAAAATGATTTTACTTTTGGGGTTAACATGCGTACTCAGAAGGTGAACTAGGCTGTAGAGAATTTAGAGAACAATTTATAAGACAACATACATTTATTAACAAAATTATTGACATATATTAGTGAGGCGTCCCTCCATAATCGCACATCTGGAATAAAATATCTATAAAAATATGAAATAAATTATATAGACTTAAATGTTCTGGTAACTCCCGCAACATAAAGGTGTCTATTGATGATCAGCCAGCCATTCGTCTCGATGTCGGAGAAATGTAAAATAAATGATTCCGTTACCTTGTAAGTCTTCTTTTTCTAACCACACTTAAGTCGGTGGTCTCTCCTCCAGGATCCACGACGATTGAGGAACTTCCAGTCCCTTCGAAGTAGGCAGCAGGGATGAGTTCCCTCTAGCAGCAAAATTAGAGTCTTCGGTCTCCTACGTCCGGTCAAACAGGAGTCTCCTTCTTCCCACAGCTCAGCCAGGAATGTCTTCTCCCTCAATAGCTCAACTCTGACTCCTTTCTCGTAGCTGAACGAGGACCGACTAACTCCTCTGATAGCTGACTGAAGACTGTCTACCTCCTCTGACACATCAGCCACGACTCTCTGTACCGACTACCTCCTCTGTAACTTGAAGACCGACTGTCTCCTCTCGTAACTGAACGAGGACTCTGTCTGTCTGCCCCGACAGCTCAACTAGGACAACTACCTCCTCTGACACTTCAACTACGACTCCTCATATCTCACTTCAGCGAGGAACCCTTGAATTTCCATCCCCTCCACTTTATGTATCTTCTACTAGTGCGCTTCTTGTGGTCGCTCTCATAACTATAATTACCATTCGTTCTGTGATATGCGATATATCACAATATTTGTATTAAACAAGTAGGTAGTTACCGAAAATTCGACCTTACCTTTTTATATAAGTAATATATTATATTATAATATATTTGTATTAAACAAGTATCAAAAATTCGATCTAATTTTTTTTATATTATAAAATATTTGTATTAAACAATTACCGAAAATTCGACCATGCCTTTTTATGTACCTACCTAATAAAAACATTTGTATTAAACAAGTACCGAAAATTCGACCATGCCTTTTTATGTACCTACCTAATAAAAACATTTGTATTAAACAAGTACCGAAAATTCGACCATGCCTTTTTATGTACCTACCTAATAAAAACATTTGTATTAAACAAGTACCGAAAATTCGACCATGCCTTTTTATGTACCTACCTAATAAAAACATTTGTATTAAACAAGTACCGAAAATTCGACCATGTCTTTTTATGTACCTACCTAATAAAAACATTTGTATTAAACAAGTACCGAAAATTCGACCATGTCTTTTTATGTACCTACCTAATAAAAACATTTGTATTAAACAAGTACCGAAAATTCGATATAATTTTTTTATATAATATAAAATAATTGTATTAAACAAGTATCGAACATTCGACCCTACCTTTTTTAGAGCACCTGCATTCAAAATTTCTTTTTATGTCAGTTTATTGCCTGAACCTCATAAAATCATTGCAAACAAGATGAGGAATCTGCATAATCAAACCAACTTACACGATTTTCTCCACTCTCCGAAATTTGGTATAAATTAATGAGGTTGAACATAATTAGCAGGTGTTAACTCTCCAAAATTCTGATACCGAATAATATAATTCAATGAGACCGTACTCTCTCATTGGCGGGCCCGTGGTTTTATTTGAATCCTAACAAAATCCTTCATATAGATCTCAACGTTCCATATGTATAAAATTTCATCGAAATCCGTCACAAAAATTCCACACATACCTCAGCCACCACCCTAATCCTCTAACAAAACTTCTACCCTCACTGAGTCACCATAAGCCTTAAACGACGTTGTCCTGCATTGAAATGAACGTTCTTAGGGAGTGTCAGCACTTGCTGCCTTTTCGCATCTGATTCGTTCTTATTTTATATTATATACAGTCAAACCTACCTACTGTATATATTGTACAGATTGTAGATCAATAAAAAAGCTTGTTCTCAGCCAAATGGAACCCATGTAAGTCGATAGGTCAGTTGAGTGATGTGTACAAGAGGCGAGTGAATTGTGGTTTGAGTAAGAATTTTTTGTTTAATAGAAATAATGGTGTCTGAAGTGTATTCAACTATCACGAAAAACACATCATGATTATTATTTTTTAAATTTATTTTTATCATATTTATTTTTTCATTTATTTCTGTGCTACTACATATTCATCCTAAAAAATTATTATTATCATCCTTGTTAAAAATAAAAAAATAAAAATGCAATTTAACTATGCAGAGTACTCAAGTGTGAGTGTTGACTGCAGATGAAATTTAATATTTCATTTAAACATTAAATTATTTTGTTTATTATTTTTTATACTTAAAAAAAAAAAAAAATGTTAATTTATCCAAACTATGTGTACTTTTTGTAAGTTGATCTAGATTTTGATGAAATATGCTTTTGGTTAATGTGTGTTTTTCAAGTGAGTTTCTTTTCCATAGGTATCTTTTTCGATATATTGCAGGCAGTGGTCGTTAGATGAACAAGAGATAGCTAATTGGGGTTCAAAATCAGGATCACGTAACTTGGACGAAATAGTGTACATTTCTACTGAGGTAAAAAAAAAGTGATTTCCTCTATTGATGATTTTCGATCCTTTTACTAATAGAATCCATGAAAAAGAGGAGAGGTGAAGATGTTTATTATTAATGTGACATAGGAGTGTCAGTCAGATTGTGATAGTGTTAGTCTGTGAAAATTGCCAGAGGCCCTGTGTCAGAGAACAGCAGCAAATGACAAGTTTACTGTCAGGAGACTGCCTGTTTTTTCCCGTCAGTCTGTCAAACTGTTACACACCCTGTCTGTCCAAGCATCATTATTAAAGCGACAAACAACTGAAAGAGTTCAATGTGTTCAGCAATTAGATCATGAGTTTTGTTTAATTATTATATATATTTTTTTTTTTTTTTTGACGGTGGCATTGGTGTAAAACAAACATTATCTAATTGAAGATCAGATTGATTTGGTTGGATCGGAGTGAGATCAAACGTCACCCTGATCAAACATTCAGCTGATTGACTGCAGCGAACAAACCTTCACTCGACAGAACACACCAATCAGCAAATTTAGTTAGGTATGTACCTTCCAACTTATGAAAAGGGGTTGATAGCAAAAACTAAACTACTCAAAATCAGGAAACTGCTAAAAACACCGAGAAAAAATGTCCGTCCATCATGCAGTTAAATACTTATCTATCTTCTTAGGGTGATATAAAATACATTGAAAAATATAATAATAGTATCGTTCCAATTTTAGTAAATAGGTATCAGTGGCGGATCCAGAAAACCTCTCAGGGGGGGGGGGGGATTTTTTTTTTTTTTTCTAAGTTACTGAAACTTATGATTAAGGTGTTTTCTACGATCAGCTGTTTTAAATAGTCAAGAAACTGACAAGAAGAGATGTGGAGGTGGACAGTCTAGAGAGACTTGCTTTTAGGCTTAAGGTAGTGAACCATGTAGAAGTGAAAATAACAGTGAAGTAGATGCGCAAAACTTTTATTTATTTATATGTTTATATGCTCAAAGTAGCATTGGATTAAAGAATGGAGAAAGAAACAATATTTAAAAAGAGAAGAGACTAAAGTAGATGTAGAAATTAGTTTGTGAGATTTTTATTGTCAGTAATTTGATAAATAAGATTGGTATATGAAAGAAAACTATCGATGAAAGCTGAACTATTAATAACGTGAATACTCAAAAAATAATCGAAGATATCCATATGGAATGTCGGTTATTTTCAAATGTCATAATAATCCTACTTTTGAGAAGTGTGAAACCAGCCGGACGACAGACTTTCTAAACGACACTGACAGTGCCTCCTGGATTGTGACTCGGCTATCTTCCACAAATTGATGAGGTATCCCATCAAGCCTATTAGAAAGACGTTTAAACTTCTTTTGGCGTGTGCGTGATCGGCTCCGCCCCTCGGCAACTCACCATTTATGGCCTCAAATTATTCAGGAACAGCTTTGGGAGTTGAAAATATCAGAATTAAGGTCTTTAAACATTGTTCAGGAAACAGTGTTGAAATTTTTTATTAGAAGTTGCAAAGAAACACTAGCATTGTGTAGGAATATGAAGAGCAAGCATACTTCCCAGCATCCGAAGTATAGGGGAAGTTATGTAATTGTAAAAATTTGATGCGGAGTTTTCAACGGAATTACATGTTTTCCGAAGTGCTGATTTTAAAAATGAATACAAAAATTATACCCGTCTCTGTGTATGTTTGTGAATACGATAACTCTCAATAGAAGGAATGTATCGACACGACATTTCATATATAAATTCAAAATCCCATGAGGACAACACTTGTCAATTTTCAGCAAAATCTATAGCAAAATTTTCAGCAAAATCTATAGGGGTAGGCTTAACACAAAAACTCTAATACGCTATGTACTCATGTTGAAAGCCCTTTTAGGATGACACCTATTGATTTCAGGCCATATAGGCAGGGCGTAGCCAGGGAGGGCAGGGGGGGATCCCCCTGGCCAGAGCAAAAAACCAAGATAAAAATTAAATAAACTAAAAAAATAGTTTCTATTGAAAATGGATTGCTTGCGAGTTACCAATAGGATCATCAAATTTCCTTTGCGTCTGATTCCTAAATCAGCAATCAGCTGTTACATAAATGTACGTGTACAAAACAAGTCATATTACATTAAATGTAATGTGTACAATAAATTTTATTTAAATATACATGAATTCGATCATTTCATTTCCTCGCTCAAAATTTTCATTTATGTTATACTTTATACTCTTAAAGCTGATTTTACATGCGCAGTTAATGCACTCTATTAGCTGTGAGTCATTTAATTCTAAAAGCACAGAAACCACAGCGTCCATTTTCTGCTCTGCCTTTGCAGTTTTGCTGCTCATGTAAAGTCAACTTAAGTATTACAGTCAGTGGTTACCTCAGGGGGAGCTTCTAGAGGTCCGAGTCTCCCAAATTAATAACAAAATGTCTGCAAGGCTAACCACGGAAACTGCGGGCTGTGCCCCAGGGAATCTATACCCCCCACCCTCTTAGCCTAACTTTGCCCTCCCCCCCCCCTGCTCAAAATCCTGGCTACGCCCCTGCATATACGCTAAAGGAAGTGGGGGTCAGAGGGGGGCTCAACTCAAAAATCCCAATAACTCCCGAAGTAATGAATGTATCGACATGAAATTTTATATTTAAATCAAAACCCCATATGAATAGCAACTATTAATTTTTCGCGATATCTGGTCGAAGGAAAGAGGGGGATCAGAGAAGGGGAGCTCGACTCAAATATCCTAACTGCCGACGTAATGAATGTATTGACACAGATTTTAGTATAGGATTCAGAAGTTACTATTTTCAAAAGTTATTTTTTTTGTTTCTAAATACTTACGTGAATCCAATATACAATATATTATCTATGTGAGTACAATATACAATCTATATTTTCGTTTTATGATAAACATTTTTAAACAACTAAAAAGAATTCAAAAACAATCACAATCTTTACAATCAAGTCTATACACGCCGGACTTGTCATTTTAATTATATTTTCATATTAATTATATTTAAAAAAATAGAAGAGTGGTCACAAAGAAAATATTCATGTAATCTGAAGAAATCGTAATAATGTAGGTTAAATGCAATAATCCCAATATTTTGTTTTCAATTATATTCTATTATTTTTTTTATTATCACAATTTGATACCTTATTTAGCAAATATAAGTAACTCTGCTTGTTTCTAAGTGGAATAGACAATATTTCAATATTATTTAGCAAATATAAGTAACTCTGCTTGATCTTTAGTGGAATAGACAATATTTCAAAAAATAAGTTTGTTTTATTTATTTATTACAAGTTTCCACAATATGTCCGCGTTCCTCAACTTAGAAGTTGTTTCTAAGAGTCATCGAAAGGTCTTTTCAAACAATGTCCATTTCCTTGGAAACTTGGCATCTCTTCCGAAAATAGAATAATTTTGAGATGATTTCAAAAATACCACATAACAGAGGTGGTCGAGTAACACCTCATTTTGAGAATTACAGGTTGACAGTTTCAATATATCTCCTCTGAGGACCAGAACTACAAAACCGTCTCGGCCACTACTCACCGTTTTCTATTTTCCAAGTCTAATAACACTTTCTCTGTTTTGTACAAGGCCGACTTGTACGAGCACGCGTACCCCCAATAACTGTCCACTCCTGCGCTTAATTAAATTACAATAAACCTAGTTTCCTATTTTTTATGACCCAATCAAAAAATAAATTTATTAATTGATGAGTCAAATTTTTACTTACACGGAGTATAGGTGAAGTTATGTAATCGGTCAAAAATTCGATGCGAAGTTATGTTTTATGTTATGAATAAATGTATCAACACGAAATCTTATATGTGTATCCAGAAGCCGCAGAAAAAACACGTACAGTTTTTTGAGACGACATCTTTAATTTTTTTGCAATTTTCAATTTAATACAGATTTTTACATATATTTCGGCGAATATTTTTATTGTTTCACTTTGAGTCCTAGTAGTGCTCCTCAAGCTCTTTTGAGTGCGTTTTCTTCAAGATTGAACTTTCGATATTTTTAGGGCTCCTTTTGGATATATTGTAGAAATCAAAATTTAGTAGAAGACCAGCTATAATTTCCACAGGAAATGTGATAATTCCATTTAATTTTATTATTTATTATTAATTTTATATTAATTGAACTTATATTTTTATTCAATTATCACAGGGTTCAAGTACTACAAATACACTCTCAGAATTACGCTGTACAATAAATTTAAAAAAAAACGCTGAAACCAACACACTACTTTCTTCATCTAGTAATGCCAGTTTGAAATGAATTTGAGAGAGGGAAGGAGGAGAGAGAGGGATCCGCAAAAATAGAGTTGATATAAGAAAGGCCTCATATGGGCACATTAAAAAAAAAGTTTAGTAAACAAAATTCATATATGAGACGTGTCTATTAGTGTCGGTCAAAAGAAGCATATCTCTCTGGATTTTAGGAGCATATCCGTTGCAATAAAAGTTAAACATATGTGCATATATGGAGAGCAATAAAACTACGTTACTTGTTAACTATTCTCGCATGGGTTGTTAATTATTAATAAGTGAAATTCACATCTCAACTAGCGAGTTGATACGAGAAGTGATGCGGTCAAGCAACAGTATTATTTCATGAAGATCATAATATGATCTACTTTGTAACCTCACTAGTTCATTGTTTATCGATTTATTTAGTTCAACTCATTTTTTCAAAATATCTGTTTCAATGTTATTGTTTTTAAAACTGGTTTTTAAGTTATTTTAATGTTATGGTTTGAGGGCACCGGTAGCTCATTGGTATGCGTGCTTGACTTCTGAGCTCAAGAACGTGGGTTCGTAACCCGACCGAGGCCCTTAGTTTATTTTATCTGGGAAGTAAAATAAACTTAAGCACGCTGTCCTTCGGATGGGACGTTAAGCGATGGTCCCAAGCCTGTACGATGTCAGGTGCTCGTTAAAGACCCCTACCTCAGGTGAATAAAAATTTAGGGTAGACAAAATTTAGGACTCCGACAGTAGAGTTGGGCTCATGTCCACCAGAGTGACGAAAGAGTGCTCTGGTAGTAGGCGATATGACCTCGTAGTTAAAGCCCGGGCATGAGTCATAAAACCTAACCTAACCTAATGTTATGATACTATCTAAAATGATGTTTTATATCATCAGTTTCAGAGGTTGCGGACATTTTCAGTTAAAATCTGACCAATAAGAATTCATAGAATATCCCTTCTGTAATTCCTATATATATATATATATCAGAGAGAGGTCACCGGTTGCTCAGAGGTAGCATGCCTGCCTAGTGAACTCAAGATCGCGGGATCGAATCCCAGCCGAGGCCCTTAGGTTTTTTTTAAATCTGGGAGTTCAAAAACCCTTTAACACGCCCCAACCCTAAGTGAATAAACCTAGATAGGCATCATTTGGGACTCCCATATTAGAGTCGGGCTCACGTACACCAGAGTGACGAAGGATCTGTTAGTAGGCGATATGACCTCATAGTTAAATGGACTTGAAAAATAAAATAAAACTGGTTTATTTAATATGTTGTCTAATTTCACTAACTATATATACATGGGAGTACTTTCGGTATTTCTACCATCCTCAGCCAAAAGCATAAGAGATAAGACTGTCTTATCTCTTATGCTTTTGGCTGAGGATGGTAGAAATACCGAAAGTACTCCCATGTATATATAGTTAGTGAAATTAGACAACATATTAAATAAACCAGTTTTATTTTATTTTTCAAGTCCATTTGAATTATTTCACAATATCTCTGCAATTATGTCAGTTTTCACTCATAGTTAAAGCTAGGACATGATAACTAAGTAAAACATACAGTTGTTTTTACTTAAAACCCAAAAAAAGATTTACCGGATCATTAAGAATGTACATTTAGAAAATAGTGAATACAATGTTATTCAATGTGTGTGAATTATTTATTATATTATATATCTTATAGTCACAGATTTCCTACGTCTGAGTCTACTTATGACTTAATAAATAATCCACACTACAATAAATAACTTTTTATTCACTGAATCCAAAAGAAAACTTGACAAAATCAAAATGTGAAGAGATAATACACAATTTTTTTAATATATATATTAGTATTTATTTAACTTATTACTTCCCCAACTATACGAAATATAGAGAAAATTATTAATCGGTCAGTTTGTTGGGGATTTTTCATTGGTATTTCATGTGTTCCGACCCCCTCATCCCAAGAATCCGCTAAAGGGAAGAAGAGGGGCCAAACATGAAAGCTTAATTACACTCGTCAACAAAAAAAAATTAAGTTCATTTTTCTGGGGGTATCATTTTTGGTTCTTATGGGAAATTGCCTCCTGGATTCAAATCTGTAATTAGTTTTTCTGTGTCAGGCATAGTTTTGAAGTTATATGCAATTTCATTTTTTTCAAAATTGTTACACTTCTTATTTCCACGCTGTATATTTTTAAAGGCAAAACATGCAACTATCAATATTTTAGTCACTTATACAATTATTTAGAAACGTTTTAGACAGTATAAAACCAAAACATGAAGGAGCCCATAAATTATCATCATATATTGTATAAAAAAGATTATTTAAGATTAGAAAATATGAAAAAAATCATCTTTTACCCAAGAATTTAAAAGGCTCATTTTTTTTCTTTTGTGTTCTATTTTGCAGTCTCGAATAATATTCCAGCAGTAGTCAGCAAGCATTGCAGGGATTTATATCGCATCATACCGCTTTCCCATGGTAATTATATCTTAAATAATTATTTATGTATAAACTTTTATATATAATATATATAACTATATATATAACTTTTATATATAAAAGTTTTGAGGGCGCCGGTAGCTCAGTGTCGTGAGCTCAAGGTCGTGGGTTCGTAGCCCGACCGAGGCCCTTAGTTTATTTTATTTGGGAGGTAAAATAAACTTAAGCACGCCGTCCTTCGGATGGGACGTTAAGCGATGGTCCCGAGCCTGTACGATGTCAGGTACTCGTTAAAGACCCCTAGCCTAGATGAATAAAAATTTAGGGTAGGCAAAATTTAGGACTCCCACAGTAGAGTCGGGCTCATGTCCACCAGAGTGACGAAAGAGCGCTCTGGTAGTAGGCGATATGACCTCGTAGTTAAAGCCCGGGCATGAGTCATAAAACCTAACCTAACCTTATATATAAAAGTTTCCTCTTTTCCATGGTAATTATATCATAGATAATTATTTATGTATAAACTTTTATATATAAACGAAAACTTTATTATTAATGACTGCTCAAGTAATCAGTGTATCGACATGAAATTTTATTTTTATAATAGGATATCACCTATTAGCGAAGTCGGTCGAAGAGGAGTGGCTCAACTGTTCTTCTTCTGCTTTTCCGATCTCCGTCTGCTTCTGGGCTTCTATCCACCGCTGTCACAGCTGCCTGTCCCTGACGAGGTTGCGCATCGCAGCCATGGTCTTGCCTCTTTCCTGTCCAATCCTCTTTATGTGGTCCAGATGCATCAGTCTGGGTCTTCCTAGCGTGCGTTTCCCTGTTGGACTGGCCTCCATGAATTTTTGTGGTCCTTGGTCTCAAAACTCAAAAAGTAATAACTACTAATGTAATGAATGTATCAACACAAACTTTAGTACCAGGATTCATAAGACCATTAAATCAACTATTGATGATTAGTTCAAATGATTGATTGGTTTTGAAGAGAGAGAGCTGAAACTTTGTTGAATAATTCGTGCTGAAAAAGTACTTTGAATTTTAGCTTCATTTTTTTTTTTTTTTTAATTGTACATATACCTAGTATTTCCTAAAGTTCCGTTTGATGTTAGCGTCACCAACAAATTGTTTTATTCTTTACGTTTATTACTTCAATAAAACATAGTATCACATTCGTATTATCTAGTATACGACCGTGATTGAACCTTGATCACAGTTAGAATCACTACTCTATGTGGGCTAATCAACAGATCACGAACTGCGACTTTCCATAGACCCAGTCGTTAAGTAAATTTTGGTAAATGTCCTCACTCCGTCTTGTCATATTGTGTTTTGCACTCTAGTCGTTTGTCTACTAAGTATTGTCTCAAACAAAGAACAGTATTTATAGTTATAACTTCAGTTTGTAAAATATTTCAATATTATTTTAATTTAATTGTTTTTTGTGTAAGCCATTGAAAGTGATTCAGCCAATTTTCTGAAACTAAACAAAATAGAGAACGTTAAAATAGAATACAAATTTCCTATAAGAATTTTATTTAATTGATTATTAGGAGCTATGTTTAATTTTCTTATATTTTTATTTTATTTTATTATTCTAGGATTTTTTTGCTATCCTTATTTTTAATGTTCAAGAATGTAAATATAAGGCCATGCCTAAAAGTTGTATTTCTTAAGGGCCAATAAAGAAATTGAATTACATTTGAATTAAATCGCCTCTTTCCTATGAGTGGAATGATGTGGAACTTATACCACATGACCTTTCCTAGGTCATCAATATTAATCTTGAATTACACTTATTTGGCAATAGTTGGCTAATTGATTTAAGTCTGCAAATCAAAGAGAATCCTTGGAAAGCAAATTCAACAACATTATCCAAATGCATTGGCAGTTTGGAGACTTCTCCTAATTGATGACACCAATAGGTGAACAAACCTGGGGTAGAGGCAAAATTTAAGACTCCCACAGTAGAGTTGGGATCATGTCTGACAGAGCGACGAAAGAGCGCTCTGGTATATACGCTAGGCAATATGACTTCGTAGTTAAAGCCCGGGCATGAGTCATAATTACGAACTATTATTTCTGGGGCTGTTCGAGGGACTAAGCACAATAAAGGTACACAAATCAGTCCTGCCTTAAAATCATTTACATTTTTTTGAAAAATGTCCTGAACACATGTGTAAGTTATTTAACTAGTAAACCATATATGTTTCATTATAAACATTTTATTATACAACTGAACTCACATATTTATCTAACCTACCTCCATCTGTAGTTGATATTGTTTTTTAAAAGACGTCGTGACCTCCTGAATCGGGATCGTCATGATAAGAGCGAAGAATATCTGGCACCAAATCAGGTTTAACTTCAATTTTCCTTTCGCTATTGTCTGTGCAAGCCTGATTCAATAAACGAATTTGAGGTACCTTAGAAATGAAACATGATCTTGAATAAATATCATTATCCACTCCTTCATCACCGTCTATATTATTAACTCCTTTTTTTATTATCTCGCTCGGCTTCTTTCTTCTCTCCTGAGAGTTCCAAGATCTTCTAAAAGATTGGAAAGTAATATTTTGTAATATCATGTTTTTTTCTGCTTTGAACAGAAAAATATTAACTGTATGTTCTTGCCGCTTAGGAAAAAATGTACGGCAGAAATTTTCTGAAAACTGGGTACTTCGGGTACAAAAAAAAAAAGAAACCGCCTATTCTTCGAAATGTACTTTTAAGGGGATTTTGTTGTTTTAGTTTTCTGGATTCGTATGTAAATATATAATTTTATGTCGATATATTCAATACATCGGCAGTTATTGGGGTTTTTGAGTTGAGTCCCCCTTTGATCCCACCCTATTCCTTTGGCCAATTTGGCTGAAAATCAGTAAGTGACGTATTTATGGAATTTGAGTTTATATATAAAATTTCGTAGCTATACATTTGTTACAACGGTAGTTTAATAACTAATTCCCCTTTCCCTTTAGATCATTTGGCTGAAGATCAATAGGTGTCGAAATTCAAAATTCAGCATCACATAACTTTTTACATATTTCGTGGTTAGCTGGGGAAGTATAATCATATTATCTCTCACTTCACTCTCTCAAAGAAATATGATAAAATTGAATGTTTAGCCTACGCGAAAACCCCCCTCCCTTTGAAATTGTTTAGATTCCTCATGGCCTATCCTTGAAAGGGGTTCATAGGGATGATACAGGTGAAATATAGATTCTATCGAATAATATTATTATAATAATATTTATTATTTCAGATATTGCAATTTTATTTTGTTTTGAATATTCTATTTTATTAATATCCACTGTATTTTTTAATGTAGGCCGGGCTCATGAATGTAGTCCATGATTGCAAGCCAGCCCCTTCCTAGGATGAGCGGCTCCGGCTGGCTCCAGAGCTCGGGTGGGGCGGCCTACCTACATATAGCGTCACCCCAGGATCATCCTCACAGAAATGTGCCCGCCGCACCTCCTCATACTTCTTAGTGCAGCACTTACTGCTTTCGCCGACTCCAACTTCCCAAACGTAAGTTAAACTTCCTGTTTTTAGTTAGTTCATTGGTCATGTCGCCTATTAGCAGAGCACTCTTTCGTCGTTCTGGTGGATCCTAAATTTTCCCTATCCTAAATTTTTGATTCACCTATGATAAGAGGTCTTTAACGAGTATCTCACATTGTACAGGCCATCCGAAGGACGACGTGATCATGATTTTTTTACCTTCCATATAAAAACCTAATGGTCTCTGCCGGGTTCCCAACCCGCGATCTTGATTTCAGTAGACTGGCACGCTACCTCTGAGCTACCGGCGCCCTCTCAAAAACTATTATAAATTTATGTAGTATATAATAAATGGTTGTTATTATCATACATCATTATCATGAAGAAATTAGCAGGAAGATAACTAATACCTTTTTTACCTTCGAAATAGAATATAACATATACATTAGGGATCTTATAGAAAATTTAATTCTGTACAAAAAGGTTGCAATAAATATAGGCCCCTAAATGCTTTCTTCAATTTTTTTTTTTTTTTTTTGTCTTTTATTTATAAAGATACAACTGTCGCTAGGGTGCAACAACCAGCGTCTGTGATGATATTGATATGTTGGCGTGAAGGGCATGTGAGAGGAAGACCAATGGTAGGTCCTCGGGACGAAAATTTATCTTAATTATTAGGACAAGAACAGAAAAAAAAAAAAATAATAATAAAATAAATAAGTAAATAAATAAATAAATAAAAAAGAATTGAAAGACAATTTAGATGGATGGGTAAGAGAGATGATAAAAGTAAAGGAAAATGATGTAAAAAAAAAAAAACAGTTTAAGGTGGCAGTAAGTCGCGGTTCCATCTCCTCTTCAACCTTCGTGGGGGGTTTTGTGGTAAGTGTTGTGAAGATGAAGTACGTATTTCTGGGTTTGTATGTGTGTAGTTTTCTAAAAAACCGTATTTAAGTAGTTTGTATTGTGTCGGGTACTGTGTGTATCATAACGATGTTATGAAGTGTTCTGTTGTTTATGTATGGGGGGCACTGTGTGATCAGTCTGAGGGTTTTTGACTGAAACGCCTGTATTCGTTTGATGTTAGAAAAAAATTATAATATAAATTCATTAAGAAAATACATTTTTGCGAATAATGAAACGTATCTCTTAAATTCTAATCTTAAGAGTTAAATGTTTTAATAGTTGGAAGGAAGTGAGGAACATACACACAAGCCCCTGGGAGACTTTATTGAACTGAAAAACAACAACCCAAAAATTTAAAAAAACATTCCAAAAATGTCCGGAAAATACTCCCATGGAGGGTATTCTTCAGAGAGGAAAACTGGCACTCTCGTACACTTTGCTTACTGCTCTCATTACTTTATTCGTTACTAAAAACCGTATACGAATACTACATCTGCACATTCCTCATTTGTGAAAATTTGAGGCATCTCGTACGGAATGCAGCAAAGCCACCACCATGACATCAATGCTCGTTAACATTATTGGCTTAAACACTGGCCACCGATTTATTGTATTTGTTATACTCGTATATAGAACCATTTCGAATGGGTGAATCCCCTCGAGGGATGCAAGATTGTCTAACATTCCTCGTAGACTTATGAAGCATGCCATGATTTTACTGTTCACTGATTGTGGGTCTCCGGTTCAATGGCGCCGCTCACCTGCTTTGTTTACACGTCGAAAACCATAAATAAAAAAGTCATTGGTGAATCACCCGCATTCTACTTCCCCAGCATGAATTAAGTAATAACGTTTTTGCTCTCCCTCCAAACTCAATATTTGTCTTACATAGTGCTTTCTGAATATACATAGTTAATGTTGTGTCGATTCATAACAACATAGCAGTTATTAGGGTGAGCCGAGACCCCCTTTTCTGATATCCTTCAACACCGATTTCTCGGAAAACTAATAGGTGTCATCCTTATGGGATTTTGAATCTAAATATAAAATTTCATGTGATATATGTCGATTTTTGAGTTGAGTCTCCCCCCCCCCCCCCCCCCCCCCCCCACAGGACTTTGAATATAAATATGAAATTTCATGTCAATATATGCATTACAACGGCAGTTATTACTGTTTTTTGTGTTAAGCCGCTCTCCTAATCCCGCCTTTCCTTTGACCGATTGGGTGAAAATCATCAGGGTTTTGGATACACATATAAAATTTCATGTAGATACACTCGATACACTGTTTTTCATAATGGTTAGGTTAGGTTTTATGACTCATGCCCGGACTTTAACTACGAGGTCATATCGCCTACTACCAGAGCTGGAGGACATGAGCCCGACTCTACTGTGGGAGTCCTAAATTTTGCCTATCCTAAATTTTTATTCATCTAGGGCAGGGGTCTTTAACGAGTACCTGACATCGTACAGGCTCGGGACCATCGCTTAACGTCCCATCCGAAGGACGACGTGCTCAAGTTTATTTTACCTCCCAGATAAAATAAACTAAGGGCCTCGGTTGGGTTTCGAACCCACGATCTTGAGCTCAGAAGACAAGCACGCATACCACTGAGCTACCGGCGCCCTCTTTCTTAATGGGAATAATCACTTGTTCGGAAAACATGACGTAGAAAACTCAGCATTGAATTTTTGACCGATTACATAACTTCCCCTATACTTTGTATAGCGCGGGAAATAAAATGAGCGACTGTTTGCCAAGGGGGCTGTTCACAAAGTACGTCAAACTGGGGGGGGGGGGGGGGGGGGGGGGGGGTTATCACTTATGTGTTGATTGTGACGGTGGGGAGGGGGGCTAAACAAAAAAATGACGTCACGTTTATTACTACACTTTAAAATATAAGGGCGTAGACAATTTTCTACTAATTAATTTCATGCAAATTTTTTTAACTTTAGTATTTTAATAAATTCATGTTATTTAAGTAAAATAACATATTTAAATAAAATACATTTTAGACAAAACAGTCATTTTTTAAACCGACAGAAGGTAACCTATAAATTACTGCGCGCGTATGCGATTTCGTTCTCAACTTTCCTTGTTTCGTTGTACTCCAACAATCAAGTTAAAGAAAGAAAACGATTGTTTGAACGTGGAAGATATGTGAACCTAACTGGTACGAAACTTGTTTTATTTCCATTGCATATATTAATAGTTTGTACAATATTAAATGTTTTGTGATTTTTACAGCAACAATAGGTGTACATAATGTTTAAAGGAATAAACAAATTGAGGTTAGCTAAAAATCGTCAATGTATGTTGTATGTGTGATAAATTGAAGTTGTATTTATGATGAAGTGAAGTTTTATTATTTTTATACAATTTATTACTTTTCTTTAAAAAAAATTTCAGTTTAAAGGGGGGGTCATGAAAAAATGACGTCACGTTTAGAGGGGGTTCAATTAAATGTGACAAGGGGGATGGAGGAGGTTAAAAACACATCAAAATTGCGTGACGTAGTTTGTGAACGGCCCCTCAAGGCACTATTCATTTTTTGACCTAAGATATTCTAAAAAACATCTTAAATTGGGTCTGGAAGAATTTTCTTCCCGATATATAATTCTACAGTTTGCCACTTCTGGGTATGAAAAAAGCAATTTGGATAATCGGTTTAGTCTCATTGTAGCGAGGTCGGAGAGCCACTGCTTATGATGAGTGGTACCTCCAAGACAATGTTCTACCGTTATCCAAGAAGACCCCGGAGCTCATTACCTTGACACTGTTCCCAAATCATCAAATCTAGTCGGTACTTAGCGATTGCACTTGTCATCCTGCCACTTCCTCAACATTACCTCTTGTAGGATCCTTTCATTGCACCAACAGAAACTAGGCATAAAATTACTGATATAACATGAAAATCTCCAGAGGTATTCATAAACTTTGGTGCTCAGGAAAGTATTTTTGGGAGAATAATATTTTTTCTTTGTATATTATTAAATAAATAAATAAAACAAACTTATTTTTTGAAATATTGTCTATTCCAATATGGAATATAATGGAATAATAATGGAATAGACAATATTTCAAAAAATAAGTTTGTTTTATTTATTTATTACAAGTTTCCACAATATGTCCGCGTTCCTCAACTTAGATATTATTAAATAGCTGCGGTGACTAGCTGAAGGGATTTCATGGGCGCCAGAAGGAAGCAAGATTTAAGATTTTTTACGTAGCACGTAGTACTAAAGTGGTAAAAAATTTAAATAAATGATTAAACAAAAATTTGAAAAGTAAGACACTGTAATTCCGGTCCGTGTCGGGTGTTTTATTTCCTGAGCTTTAAGAAGTATTTAGCTTTCTCCCGAATTTCATATTTTCCAATTTTCTGATTAAAAAGACGTCTTGTCTGTCTGTATGTCTATGAACATGATAACTTCTCATGTAATAGGAATAGATAATTAAAATGCACAATTTCTTTGTCAAACTTCACTATATATTCTCAAATACTCAACTAGTTTCGCCGTGTTAAGGCATTATCAAGAGTCACTTACAAACTGACAGAATTGGTTGACAGGGTAGAGGGTACAGTTAAGGAGGGGGTTTTTAGGTAATGACGGGGAATCCCTTGTTTTTGTTACTCTATACATTCCAATAAACAGATATTTACGAGATAATAATAAATATAAAATAAAAAGAAGAAAGAAAATGATATATATATAAAATCTAATAGAGCGAATCTAACAGTAAAGTGTTGGTATTTATATAGGTATGACTCATGAATTATATAAATGTAACATATAATAAACATTAAAGTGAATAAAAACAAATACAAAGAATTTAAAGGCAAATTAAAACATCAAATGAAAATTATAGTATTCTCTGAATGTCAGTTGGCAAAACATTTCCACAATCATCAGACTCTTAGCTACTTGATATTTAAATTAAGAAGGGGGGAATGGTTCAGTTCTATTTGTTCATTTAGCATTATAATATCGTTATTTTTGTTCAGTTTATTTATTTCTACCGCTTCCAGTAAATTCAAAAGTGGACCTTTTTGGCAGATATGTATTATATTTGGTTTGTGTTGTGTGTCTATGGTATGTCCTGTTTCTTTACTTGAATTTACTGGAAGCGGTAGAAATAAATAAACTGAACAAAAATAACGATATTATAATGCTAAATGAACAAATAGAACTGAACCATTCCCCCCTTCTTAATTTAAATATCAAGTAGCTAAGAGTCTGATGATTGTGGAAATGTTTTGCCAACTGACATTCAGAGAATACTATAATTTTCATTTGATGTTTTAATTTGCCTTTAAATTCTTTGTATTTGTTTTTATTCACTTTAATGTTTATTATATGTTACATTTATATAATTCATGAGTCATACCTATATAAATACCAACACTTTACTGTTAGATTCGCTCTATTAGATTTTATATATATATCATTTTCTTTCTTCTTTTTATTTTATATTTATTATTATCTTGTAAATATGTGTTTATTGGAATGTATAGAGTAACAAAAACAAGGGATTCCCCGTCATTACCTAAAAACCCCCTCCTTAACTGTACCCTCTACCCTGTCAACCAATTCTGTCAGTTTGTAAGTGACTCTTGATAATGCCTTAACACGGCGAAACTAGTTGAGTATTTGAGAATATATAGTGAAGTTTGACAAAGAAATTGTGCATTTTAATTATCTATTCCTAGAATGGAGCTTCACAAAGTAAATCTGGAAACCATAAATTATTCTCATGTAATGAATGGGTATATTAGGTTTTTGAAAAAAAAAAATATTTTTTTATATAATATCAATCAACACATTGAGCATGACCTTCACATTCGACCGCACTTGTTGAGCTTTTATACCACTTGTAAACCCTAGTCCCCCGTCCTGTCTTTTTTTTCCTAAATTATATTCACTTCGGGTTTTTATTTTCCCAGCTGTACAAAGTATAGAGGAAGTAATGTAATTAAAAAATAAAGAAAAACGTATTTTTTAAAAATATTGTCTATTTCATAAATTATATATAAAATATGGGGGCGCCGGTAGCTGAGTGGTCTGCGTGCTTGACTTCTGAGCTCAAGATCGTGGGTTCGTAACCCGACCGAGGCCCTTAGTTTATTTTATCTGGGAGGTAAAATAAACTTAAGCACGCCGTCCTTCGGATGGGACGTTAAGCAATATTCCCGAGCCTGGACGATGTCAGGAACTCGTTAAAGACCCTTGCCCTAGGTGAATAAAAATTTAGGGTAGGCACAATTTAGAACTCCCATAGTAGAGTCGGGCTCATGTCCACCAGAGTGACGGAAGAGCGCTCTGGTAGTAGGCGATATGACCTCATAGTTAAAGCTACATGAGTCATAATAACTAACTTGAAATATTTCCTACAGAAATTTATTTTTCATGAGCGATTGGAAACTTAATAAGAAACATTTCTTATAAGAACCAATTTTTCGATAAGACTAACCGTTTTCGGGCAAATCAAGGTAACGTCTAAAAATATGAGTTTCAAAACTCATGAGTTAGGTATCATTAGTTAGGTATGTAATTGTCAAATTACAAATTCGATCCCCAATTTCAAAAATGAAGTTTTAGGGGCCATGGTGGCCGTGCGGGCTAGAGCGTAGGGCTTTGGCCGCATGGTCTAATATTGGTTTGCGGGTACGAACCCCGTGCGGGAGTGAGTTTTATTTCGTAGATAGAACTCCTTCCCGGGGTCAAGGATGTCGTAAATAATTAGATGGTAACAGAGTGACATGGATAATATGCATCGTACATAAGGCCAAAAAAAAAAAATAATAAAAAAAAAAAACTAGTTCTACTCATAGCAGACTCAACAAAAGCAATATTTAACATTTCTAAAACTTTGCTGCACTTTATTCCATTCTTATTTTAATACAAATTCTCTGATCCATTTTGTAAACAAATAAATAATTTCCGATCGTACCAAAACACATGTAACCTCTTTGACAGCTGACAGCAGACTAAACATCCGGTTTGGCTAACAATGTACAGATACTTTTCAGACTTGTTTACTAACACAACGAAAGAATCGGACTAATACAAGCCAGGAAATTACAAAATTCCCTTTACTTTTTGAACACATCTCGTATGTGTATCCAAAACCCCATAAGGAAGACATCTATTAATTTTTGACTTCAATTTCTTACGATGTTTTTGTGATAATAAATCCGAATATCCCATAGAACCGAGTGTATTTTTTGTAAAAGGAAGTATAATATATGGAGTCTTTTAATTCATATAAAGAATTTATTGACAATACATTCAATATATAAATTCATCAGAGGATGGGCGCTCAACTCAAAAATTACTCCTGAAAGAATGAACGAAATTTTGTTTGAGAGAAGTTAAAAAACATAGATGATTAATTCTTGCTGGGTAATTACATTGTCTGTGGTACAACTACAACTTCATTTTAAGGTTTGAGGTTGATAAGTTTTATTTCGTAGATAGAACTCCCTCCTGGGGCCATGGACGTACATAAAAAAAAAAAAATTTACAACTTTCTTGAACCCCCTCCGGAATACGTTGTTTACTATCCTATTGTAAAAAAAATCCTTCACGCTTTAGCTTTATCCTTATTGGCCTTACTTATCGGTTGACCCATAATTCGCAATAATCTAGTAAAAATAATACTTATTTTTAACATGGATGGATACAATTTCCAAATAGATTAAAATTTTAAAGTTAAAATCATGTGTATAACTTCACAGTTATATCTTCTCCAGCTACACGAAGTATAGGGGAAGGTATGCAATCGCTCAACAATTCAACGGGATTTCATATATGAATGTGTATCCGTGAACACGATAACTCCTGATAGAATGAATTTATCGATTTATCTACACGAAATTTTATATGTGAATCCAGAACCCTCTAAGGACGACACCTATTGATTTTCAGCCAGATCAGCTTAAAGGAAGGTAGGGAAAATGGGTAATATAATAAATTTCATATGTGAATTTAAAACCCTATAAGGACGACCCTTATTAATTCTGAGTAAAGTCGACAGAAGGGAAGGGGGATGAAAGAGGCTCAACTCAAAAAGTTAAATATTGAATATTAGCTCAAACGGTCGACTGGTTTGGAGGGAGAGCGAAAAGTTAATTGATTAATTCGTTCTGGGGAAGTACATTGCCGGTGATTCAGCGACGACTTTTTTTAAGGATCTTGCAGCTCACTAAATCCTTGACCGATGTTATTCCGCGCATTCGTATGATGTCTAAATTGCGAAAATAAATAGAGTAATTTCAAATTTGGAAAATAAAAAAATCAGATACTAATTCTTAAATATACATGAGTCTTTTGTCTTCGTGGCCATTCATCTTTGGGCATATATAAAAGTTTAAAAAAATTTGAGGGCTCCGGTAGCTCCGTGGTATGCGTGCTTGCCTTCTGAGCTCAAGAACGTGGGTTCGAAACCCGACCGAGACTCTTAGTTTATTTTATCAGGGAAATAAAATAAACATAAGCACGCCGTCCTTCGGATGGGACGTTGAGCTATGATCCCGAGCCTGTACGATGTCAGGTACTCGTTAAAGACCCCTGCCCTAGGTGAATAAAAATTTAGGGTAGGCAAAATTTAGGACTCCCACAGTAGAGTCGGGCTCATGTCCACCAGAGTGACGAAAAAGCACTCTGGTAGTAGGCGATATGACCTCGTAGTTAACCCCGGGCATGAGTCATAAAACCTAACCTAACCTAAATTTAAGGTTAACATTTTTTAACAATTATTTTATGCTCATACACTTATGAAAGTGGCCAACCGTCAGTTTCATCGAACTATTGTAAAAAGTGCTAAGGTTCGGCTACTTGATGCATATGTAAATTGACTTATGACAGTACAATAAGGAGCGCGGTGCTAAAATATGAAACAGGGACAAGGGTCTGCCATAAAGACGCACCCAACGGCACAAATACAGGACATGTGATTATCCACACAGTCCAGTGACCATCCCGGCCAGCATTTCTCCTGATCTGCCTCGTTTGCCGCTAATTTTGCCACGAAACGTTGAGGTTGACTACTTTATACAACATAATATGACTGGTTCCGGTCGGATACCACTCTCGATTGTCTGTCCATTCTAGAGATGTCATTAAATAGGGAAATTTCAAGAAGTTAACGAAAAGTAACACACATGCCATGTCTATGCAGGATTTTGAACTGTTTTTTTTTTCTTTAGAAGAGAAAATCTGTTAAAGATTTTTTTTTGTAGTTTGACAGACTACACTAGGATTTTTCACAGACTGTATGTGCAAATTGTGATTAATACTAAAAAAAAACATGGAGAGGACTTTCTTAAACCACTCACGTTAAAAATTTTCCTTATTAAATTTCCAATCACAAATAACATTCCATTTGTACCCTCTGTTATCAGGACAAACTAGATCATCATGCCAATCCACTTATTCAACAATAATCCACAAACATACTTCCCACAAATCCATTCCGACGTCTCAAGCGGGCATGGCAAAGGGACCTGCTCTATTAAATTACTAATAGCAAATGTTATGTCGTTGTAAATATGTTAATAAATTTTATTATTAATTTAATAATATTAATATTATTATTATATTAATAATTTAATAATATTAATTTATAAATAAATTTAAAAAAAAAATTCTTGAACATATAATGCGCCGGTATCTCAGAGGTAGCATTCGAAACCCGGCAAGGCTTTTAGATGTTTTATCTGTGAGATGAAAAAGCCTTGAGCACGCCGTCCTTCGGATGGGACGTTAAGACACGGTCCCGAGCCTGTACTCGTTAAAGACCCCTCCACTAGAGTCGGAAAGACGAATGAGTGCTCTGGTAGTAGGCGATATGACCTCATCGGTAAAGCCCTGGCATGAGTCACAATAACTACATATTTTGAACACTACCGTGATGACCAATGCGTGATCCGAAAGTGGAGCAAAATGATTTCAACTTACAGCGATAACATTTCAAAGCGGCTTTTATCCACAGATATAAATGATTAAATTATTTAATAAGAGTCCCTGGTGATATTATTAGACGCACCATGATTTTTAACGGTTTATTGACTTGCATGCACCAGTTTCATATTCATATTATGACTTATCAATCATTGTTATAATCAATGTAATTATGTCAAGGAACTCTATAAAATTGAAGTGTCTGCATTTTACTTCCCCAGATATATGAAGTATAGGGGAAGTTATGTAATCGCTAAAAAATAAAGAGTTTTCAACGTAGTTTCATGTTTTCCGACCTTCTGATTCCAAAAATGAAAAAATGTCTTCTACACGATACCCTTTAAGGACAACACATTGATGTTCAACCAATTGAGCCGAAGGGAAGGAGGGAGGCTTAACTCAAACCAGTGACGTATATAGGAAAACAATTCGAAACAATTCGGGGGGGGGGGGGGGGGGGGCACCAGGCCGATTTTATAAGGAAAAAAAAAGTATGACCTTGTATTACCAGAGGTAACATCGGTAGCAGGATTGGCGGTCCCAGAGGGACTTCTCCCAGAAAAATTAAATTTTATTGTTTTTGTTTTTAACTTTTTAAATTTAATTTGAAGCGTTTTTAACTAAACCCATGACCTCTAGTATTTCCTCATATCCAGGGCACTCCTCCAGGATGTGGCTTACTGTGAGGTGGCCATGGGTTAATTTATGTATTTCTTATATTTTTAAATAAACTACCAACAATAAAAATGTATTTTATAGCACGTTGTTACGCGATACAATTTAAACACTATGAAATATTTTCCATGAAAATTTATTTTACGTTATTTGCGGCACTATAACTTTGATCAATATAGTCTTATCTGAAATTTAATGACACGTTAGAAATTTAATGAAGAACCAACTTTGGTAAGAAACAATAAAGTCAGGTAAATGAAGGAAACGTCAACAAATATGTGTTTCAAAACTACATTTCGGACGGTTTTCGGCGTATATCTCAAAAACAGGACGACCTGCAAAAAATTGTATTTAATATAAAATATGTATTTTAGTTTCCTCTACAATTTTTATTTGAAATGATTTTTAATAGGTTATAAATATATATCTTGTAAAAGTACTTAGGTCTCTCAGTATAAAGGTCTCGGTTTTCGTCCGATTTCGATCAAAATCTTACCAGATCTATGTTAGCACATGCGACTTCTTCATTCCTAATTTAAAGTTCATAGCTACAATCAGGGCCGGCCTTAGGTGAGATAGCGGCCGGTGCGAGTATGAAAAAATGCGCCCCTTCATAGATTTTTCTTTCAATTATCACTGGTTATTTTTGAGAGTCGCCAATACTTATTGATACATTCAGTTTAGAACAATTTTTTATTGTCAATTTACACACTATTTCTCAATATTTAAAACTGTTCGCTGAAATTTCTTATTACATATCGCCTATTGCTAAACAAGTTGAAGAGTAAGCTCAATTGTTGGTCAATGAAAACTTGACATGTTCACGATTGATCACAATTATTCTTATCTGTTTTCAGTTTGAGACACTAAAAGATTCCAGTAAGGTGGTTATTATCACACACAACGTAATTGGATAAATTTTTCAGTTATGGATAAAAAACTTCTACAGTTTTTTTTCACCAATAAGTTTGTGCTGCACTTCGAATTGCTTGGAATAATGAAATGTCATTCATTGACATTTGTACGCATAAGATCAGCAGCGCTTGTGGTGGAAAATACGCGAATCGACGTTATAGACCGCAATTTTTTTTTTTTATTTTTTTATTTTTATTTTATTTTATTTTTTTTTTATTTATTTTACCCAGAAAATGGCGCCCCCAACACCGTGGCGCCCTGTGCGACTGCACTGCTCTCACCGCCCTAAGGCCGGCCCTGGCTACAATCATTTCTGCGTTGGAGTTCTCACAATGTTCCAAATTCAGGGAAACTAGTAACGTGAACATCCGTTGAAACCTCGACCTCAGATTTTCGCACGATAACAATACTTTCTATTACTATAGGTGTAAGAAAGTAAACAAAAATAGTATGGTGATAATAATAATAAACCATAACATAATAATAATAATAAACCATAAAAATGCATGTCTTAACAAAGCCTATAAATTCCATACATAAACAGCTATTAACTCTAAGAGTCTGACATACGAGTACATACCATTAGTAATAATAATAATATTATAAAATAAATTGAATGAATAAATACTTTAAAATATATGAGTACCAAAATACACAATACTAATGAATACAGCAGACATGTATACTTCTCCGAGATTCGCTAATGTTGTGGAACAATTAACATCCTCTGGTAGCTCAGTTGGTAGAGCGGTGGACTGTAGTAGGACAACATTGATATCCATAGGTCGCTGGTTCAAATCCGGCCCGGAGGAATATTTTTTTATTTAGAATATTTTCTAATATATATATTTTTTATTTTCTTATGAAATGAATAATTAAATAGTTGTGAATACGGTAAAAAAAATAATAAAAGAAAATTTCTTGTAAAGACGAACATTTTTCGCGTAAATCAAGCAAACAACTAAACTACAACAATTACACAGTGGTATCCTCGATTGTGTAATGATTATCATTGTTAGTTGGATTCCCCATGGAGTTGTGGTCAGGATCGTTGGCTGGATCGCGATTGTGTAGTGGTTAGCACTGCAGGGTAGATTCCCGATGGTATAGTGATTAACATTGCCAGCTACAATATGTACATACATTTTATGATCAGAGCAAGTAGTTGCGGATTCGCAGTGGTCCTCATGGCTTTGCGAAATCCAGCTTCGGTAGGACTGTTTTAAGGACTGCTGAGTATGAATTTTTAGTTGTGACTCATGCCCGGACTATACAAGGTCGTATTGCCTACTACCAGAGCGCTCTTTCGACTCTCTGCTAGACATGAGTACGACTCTAATGTGGGAGTCCTAAATGTTGCCTACCCAGGTTTATTCACTTAGGTAGAGGACTTTAACGAGTACCTGAGATCGTATAGGCTCCAGACCACTGTTTAATGTCCCATCCAAAGGGTTTTTTCATCTCCCAGACATTACTATATGTCAATCATATTAGCCAATATGCAATTTATATTTTTGTATTCATAATAAAATTTATGGGTAAATAGTTCAATGTGACCATTGAAAAGATTATTAATAACAATGCAGCCTTTCCTTGATTTTGAGGCAATTTTTTTCAAAATCAAGAAAAATACTGCAATATACTTAATAATAAGATTTTTTCAATGTTCATGAAGACGAAAATAATAATTATATATTGAATATTATGACTATTTAGATGCAGAAAAAAATTGAGTTTTGAAAAAACCCGAATGGCTGATACGTCCAAAGGAGGGTGTGCTCAAGGTTTCTTCGCCTCCTAGGTAAAAAACTTAAGGGCTTTGGCCCGTTTCGAACCCGCGATCTCGAGCTCAGTAGGCTAGCACGCTACCTCCCAGGTATCGGCGCCCTGATGAATTTTTATGTTTGTATTAAATTACTTGTTGAGTTCCCAGTCGTTGACGTGCTATGAACATTGGATGCTTAGGTCCCTGGGTGTACACACCAGCCCTCCCGAATGTATCTATCTATCCAACACGCTCACGAGGCTAATCGCCTTATTTTTTTACGTACACTTTGTTTACAAGTTCCCCTGTTTACTACGACGTATTGTTTGTTGTTTTCGTTTATTTAAAGAAACTGTTTGTGATGAGTGGCTGTAAAATGGCTAGATTTTCGACTTGGACTTACCCTGTTTTGTAAAAGTGGTGATGTCACCAGCTCGTTTATATCACAACTGTCAAGTCGGCCAGTTCTTTTATATCTTGCAAATATGTATTTTCAAATATTGTATTGGTTAATGGACTTGTTTTATAAAAGTGTTATCAAGTTATTTATGCCCTATTGATGAGAAATACATATCCTATTTTGCAACTTTGCAACTTATGATTTTTTTTCTCTGAGTCTTGACTTGAACATGTTAATGTTAATTAAATATTTTAATTGAAAATATTATGGAGACAAACTGAGAGAGACGGTGTACTCGTATAGCGTGGATTGAGTTGAAGGAGGGAATGAGGGTTGAACTGATCAGGTGGGCGAGACCCACTTTGTAAACAACGAACAGAACAATAATTGTTTAAAAGCAAACTGTCTTTCATATTGATTCTGCAACTTCTTCACATTGGATTGATTGTTACTAAGAAAACGTGAAATAACTGTTTCTGTCTCCGAATAAATCGTTTACGAAAACTAAGCAACCACTTGTATGATCTTTGTTTAACCTAATGATGTAATGAAACGGATGTTTACTTCCATAGCTATACAAAGTATGAACTCGATAAAGTCTTGTCCGATCGAATTGTCTAAAGGGGAGTGGAGATTAGGTGTGAGGCTGAACTCATAAACTATGAACATCAAAGGAATCAACATAAAATTTAATATTATAATTTAAAACCCCATAAGGACAACACTTATTAATTTTCGGCGGAATCGGTAAAAGATAAAGATCAGGGGGGACTCAACTCAAAAACCCCAATAACTGCCGATGTACATGAAATTTCATATTTGAAGTTAAAAACCAATGAGGACATAACCTGTCAAACTTCAGCAATATCGACCAAAGGGAAGAGGGAAGTTCAGGGAAGAGGGCTCAATGCAAAAACCCCTAATAACTGCCGATGTAACGAATTTATCGACCCAAAATTTGAGGATTCAGGAGCCCAATGGGAGTCAACTATTGAATAGTAGCCCAAACGGTCGACTGGTTTTGGAGGAGTAGCGAAAAGTTAATTGATTAATTCGTTCTGAGGAAGTACATTACCATTGATTCACTAACTTTTAACTTTTTCTTCCTTGAAGGTTTCAGGAGCCAGCCACAGCCTTGCTGCAGCCATCCCCTTAAAGTTTTATTTAAAAAAAATTTACGAGTTATCTAGCCATGAACTAACAACATATCTGAGTAATCTTTCTAAGAGTTTGACTTCTATAATTAGTACAATTATTATTTATCATCTGAACGGTTTTAAGTGAGCGTGTCTAACATATTCTGATAGTATCTTTTTTTTACAGCTGTGACGAAAATAATGAGGCAAATAGAAATAACGTGAAATACTTTCTCAATGAATTGTGCATAATGTTCAAAGCTAATGAAAGCAACCTGACTTTTATGAAGTATATTAACATGTTCATCATGACTATAGTCTCATAAAACTTAGTTAGTCCTATGGAAATAGGAATTCAAAGATGTCTATACACTGGGGGTTTTGTTGTCAGTCAGTCTACTGAATAGGTTAAGATGTAATGCAGGTCTCATCGTCTTAAGTTGATGGTCTCTTTGCTGATCTAAGCACTACTGGCCGTGTTTCGCATCCGCGATCTTGAGCACAGTGGGCAAGTACGTTATCTCTGAGCTATCGGCGCACTCATCTTTTATTATTGATAATTTGGATAATATTTAGGTATATAATGATTTATAGAGTCTAAAGTATCTTTTCAATGTACAATGTTGTCCGGCAAGCTATATATATATAGGAAACACATCACAACATCTAAAAACACGATTAAACCAACACAAAAACGACTGCGAAAAAAACATTCATATCGGACACAAAAAACATAGACAATTGCAGATCATCTGTAAAACATCACATACAACAAGAACACTCTTTCGATTTTAACAACACAAGTATACTAGGCAATGAGACAAACTGGTACAAGAGGAACATGCTGGAGGTAATACATATAGTACAGGACTATATATACCACGGTAAACGAGAAAACAGACACACAGCCCCTAAACAACAGTTACTGTAACATAATAAACCAAAAAAGAAGTTAGCTCCACCAACACATAACACACAACAGTTACAATGTGTTTTTCAAACAAATTTTATAAAAAAATGTTATTATGATTATTGATCTATGTTTATTTAATGAAAAAAAAAAAAAAAAAAAAAAATTATATTTTTTATTTATTTTGACTTGTGTTGGTTACATTCCAGGCAACACCCTTTCCACCAAGGATGACGTAGGTAAACTCAGGTAGAGCCCTCGACCGTTACATACACGACAGCATAGCACTCACTACACTGGACACTAACTCACAACACCGTCACCACACACATCCACTCAAGTCATTATAAAGTTATTTTTATTTTTTAGTTATTTAGAGATGTATATATTGTTTTATCTAATCTATTGTTTTATATACTTTATTACTACTTTCAAAAGTTGTATTTATTTTTATTATTTATTTATTATTATTATTTTTCTCTCTTTCATTTATGTTAAAAAATTGTTTCCATTTCTTTTTCAAATTATTATAAAGTATCTGTTTATAATACGCAATACGCACGTTTACGCACGTACTGTGATGTAAAACATTTACACACATTAAGATTATTAATATATTATAAAATCAATTATTATTATTTGTATAAAAACAGCTGTTAGGAGGGAAGTAACTTAATTAGTGAATAAATATACAAAGATGGGCCAATCGCATTTTGTTTTAAAACGAAATGTGAACAACCAATGAATGGAGAACAAAAGTCGTGTTTTAAATAGCGTGAAACAGTTTAAGTTGTGGAAGTGGACAGTCTAGAGAGAGCGTTTTTAGGGTTAAGGTGTAGTGAACCAGTCTGAGTGGAGAGAAGATGTAGGAGTGAAAATTATAACATTGGGAGTATGTAGAAGAGAAATGGTACTGTTTAGTCTACAACGTTCATAATGTAAACACACGGCTAATCCCTCTGTGAGTCTGATACTCAGCCCCAGTCAGTCCCATGCTATAGTTGCCAGTGAGTGGACCTATTTTAAGTTTTGATTTATTGCCGTATATTATTACGGCCCTCCTTCCTTTTTTGGTTTTCTTGAACTTCCTTTTGGACTTGCTATCTGCCAGTGTCCCCGTTCAGCTTTGTCTTCGTTCTTCTCATCTCACCGTTCTTCGGGTTCCATCATCCTTCGAAGATCATCATTTTTGTCTGTATTTCAATTTCAATATTTTCACCACACTGTTGTTGTCAACATAAAGATATTTATCATTTTATTTTCATTTTCATCGTGAGCTCACGTTAATATTCTCAGTTTTAATTACATATGGGGTATTCAAACATTGTTTCTTACGGAACTACTTCCGTTGTATATAGTCCCCAGTCGATTATATTTTTTATTATATTACTTTCAGTGATTATTTTGTAACAATATAAATTTATATATAGATATATTTCTTTTTGTTTTAAGAATTGATATTCTGTTTGTTTTTATTATAGATCCGATATGTCCGTTATTAATATATAATAAAGTTATTTGATTTTTATATTTGATATTATATTTCGATTTTATTTATAATGTAGGTTTAGGAGAATATAAACGAACAAATTAGACATTATGGACAATGATATTATCATTGTCCATAATGTCTAATTTGTTCGTTTATATTCTGTAGGCCCTGGAGAAGAAAATAAATAATTTTCGAAACGTTGGCCAAATTTTGCATTTTCTTTTACATGACAGAACCTCGATTTTTTAATTACTTGACATATTTTTTTGAAAAATTCTGTAGCTACGCTTTCTGTTGTAGGATATGAGAGGAGTGGAGGATTGTCTTAGAGCGTCCTCACCTAGTTGGTGTCTCATGGAGCAGGCCCGGTTCACCGTTAACAGTGCCCTCTCTGAGGATAAGTTGGAGTTGGCTCCCGGCATAACTCTGGACAAGGACATTGGGCTCAACTCTACCGATCTCTGGGAGGATCTCACTTCTAGGACCTTGTCCATTGATCTTAGTAGTCGTAGTCATGAAGGTATGTTACCAAGAAGTATTTTAAATTTTAGGAAAAGGGACATCAGAATAGAAAGACGTTCATTTCATTCTTCCCGTTTGGTCTACACCATCTGTTTGGTGTTCCGTTAAACAAACTACTAACTGTTCAGTTCTCAAGGTACAGAAGGCAGTGGCTGTACCTCCTCAGCCGCTGGTACGTTGCCATAGAAGAGATTCCTGCCCGATTGCAAAGTTCTTGGTTACCCCTTGACCCTCCGAAAATCTAATAATCTTCCCAGGATCTTATCTCCATGTTTCTGTGCAGTGTGTCACAATAGCTGGAGTATGAGATTAGTGAACAAATAATTGGGTAAAGTAAGAAAAATACGGTTAGTGACGCGATAATCAGTGAACCCTTACCAAAACGGGATCCTTCACCAGACTCTGTGACGGATATAGTTTGTGGAAACCACACTGCCAAACGGTTTGATCTAACCAATGGCGGAGACAGGTGAGGCTGCCTAAATGAATTCTATGGTACATATTTTATTATCCTAAGAGATCTACTTCTTTATCCTCTTCATTTCAAAAACATATTCTGGTGGGAATTTTTGCAGAAAATAATATTGATACTGCTACTGATACTGGCATTACTTATTTTTTGATTTTAGTTGTAACGATCTTAAGGTGTAAACGTTTTACTGATATCATAGTTGGTTGCAACAGTTAGGATTGTATTCATACACATATTGTAACGGTCTGTGATTAGCCGCTCAAACTACAATTAAAAAAAAAAATTAATTTTAGTTAGTTATTATGAGTTATGCCTGGGTTTTAACTACGAGATAAATACCATAGGCTAATACTACCAGAGCGCTCTTTTGTCGCTCTGTCAGACATGAGCCCAACTCTAGTGTGGTAGTCTTAAATTTTGCCTACCTTCCCAGGTTTGTTCACCTATTGGTGTCATCAATTAGGAGAAGTCTCCAAACGGCTAATTGTCATCTATTTAATTGCATTTGGATAATGTTGTTTGCTTTCTAAGGATTCTCTTCGATTTGCAGACTTAAAGCAATTATTTGCCAACTATTACCACAAATAAGTGTAAGTCGAGATTAATTTTGATGACATAGGAAAGGTCACTGTGGTATAAATTCCACATCATTCCACTCATAGGAAAGAGGCGATTTAATTCAAATTTAATTCAATTTCTTTATTGGCCCTTAAGAAATACAACTTTTAGGCAAGGGCTTATATTTGCGTCTAACGTAACGTCTCATCCGAAGAACGGCGAGCTCAAGGCTTTTTCACATCCCAGATAAATAAGCTAAGGGCCTCGGTCGGGTTTTGAACCCGCGACCTTGAGCTTAGCAAGCAAGCAATTTTTGGTTTCCCTTGAAATGTGCCACACTGCGGTATCCAAACCGAACTCTTCAATTGTCTAGTGATAAATAATTTCTTTCTGGGTTTCTCTTCTGTTGCAAGGACAATGCAACAGAGTTATGATGATAAATTCACCGTGACAACCATAAAGAAAAGGAATGTAAAAATAATAAAAGTGGCTGAAGTGAGTAGGTCAGTAGGCGGAGCTCCTTGAGGAAGCCAGGATGAACATAGTGTCGACTCACCTCGTTATGTCTCTTAGCTTCCTTTCAACGTCGTTACCTCTCATTACGGGACATGCTTCTCCATTCTCTTCTCTCTCATCTTGTCGCTCCCACCCACATTGTTCTACGGTCTACTGGTTGTGTTTTCGGGGATAGATTTACTCAGGGGCTAAGCTATAGCTCAGAATAAAAATTAAAAAAATCTAGAGGAAAAATCCAGCGGAACAAGGTGTTGATCAAAATCTTAAAGAAAAAGTTTCATGTATCCTATAGAAAGGAAATGTTGCCCTTTTTCTAATTTCGAAGTCAGAATTTCGATGTTGACTTTTCTATGGAATTTCATGTTTTCCGACCTCCTAATTCCAAAAATAAAAATAAAACATTTCTGTGCGTCTGTGAACACAATAACTCTCAATAGAATGAATGTATCTACACGAAATTCTATAATGTGTATTCAGAACCCTCTGTCGGTGACGGTTTCAGCTAAAACGGCCAAAGGAAAGAGGGAAATTAGGGAGAAGGCTTAACACAAAACTATATAACACAAATAACTGCCTTTGTAATGAATGTATTGACACGAAATTTCATATGTATTTAATAATATGTAATTAATTTAATATGTAAATTCAAAGTCCTATAGAGGGGTCAGAGAAAACTCTACTAAAGTATCCTAATAACTGCCGATGTAATTAATGTATCGACACAAAATTTAGTTATGAGGATTCAGATGCCACTATGTAAGACAAATATTCAACTTTAGCCCAAACGATCTTTGGAGGGAAAGTAAAAACGTAATTGATTATTAATCTTCAATTTGTTCAAAAAGTATGAAAAAATGTAGAAAAAGCTTGTTCGGGCTTGCTCCTTATATTATATAATCCTCATTACTAAATTTTGTGTCTATACCTTTTGAACAAATTGAAGATTGATCTTGGGTTGCAGTGAGTTGTTCCGAAGGTCATTTTCTCGGATTCGGTGTTTTGTTACCCTCAGATGCTACTGTTGACTTTTTCACTTTTTACTACTTTTGACTATAGAGAATAATATAACATACATTCATACAAAATTGTGAAAAACAAAAAATCAATACTCCCCTTCGCGTTCGACGATCAGGCAAAAATAAATAACATAAAATATATTTTTTATAACATAATATATAATTAAGTAGTATAATGTATATTTTTTTATAATATAACATATATTTTTTATAACATAATTTTTTTTTATAACATAATATACATATATTTCTTAGAACATAATATACATTTTAATACAAATGTTTTTTTTATTCTTTGTATAACAGAGGCTCGGGGGAAGAAGAAGAAGCGATTTAGGTTCCTGATCCTGGCGTTTGCAGCGATGGCTGCGGTTCTCATCCCTCTCAAACTGAAGGCGATTGCACTCCTGGCCACGAAGGCACTCATAATTGGAAAAATCGCCCTCCTGATAGCCTCTTTGGTGGGCCTGAAGAAGTTGGTGACCAAACCAGTGGAAGAGACAACTCATGTCCATTATAGCGGACATAGGTCGGATTTGGACTCACACTACCTCGCCTATGGGGAGCCCCCGGCTGAGCCACAGGCACCCTGAGCCGCGATGAGAGTGTAGCCTAGGAAGGGGGCGAGTTTAAATTTTATTTTGCTCTTATCCGGATTAGTGGGCTTTTTTTCGTTCCATAAAAAAAATGTACTGTCCGATGGATTTGAATATAACCCCCTCTCTCCCCAAAAAACTATAATAATGTTTAAAAGTATATCCTAAAATTTCTGATGGTTGCCCAGTAAAGCCATTATGGAACGTACATAAAGAAATAAACAATTGCAAACAATAAGCCAAAGTTTTCATTGAACAGACCTAAAGGTTTTTTAGGAAGCTGTACGAAATTTTGGACACGCTCATAACGGAGATGTTTTAAGCTACTAGTTGTTACCTTTAAATTTTCGGAGCTTTCAAGTTTTTTACTTTTTTTGACACTGAGTTATTTTCCTGTATATTCAAGGCTAATCGAAAAGTGCAGATATATAGTTTAGTTAGTTATTGTGACTCACGTCCGGGTTTTAACTAAGGGGTCATACCGCCTACTACCAGAACGCTCATTTCTTGACCTGAGCCTAACTACTAACGGTGCTAACGAGTACCTGGCATCGTACAGGCTCGGGACCATCGCTTAACGTCTCATCCGAAGGACAGCGTGCTCAAGGTTTTTTCACCTACCTGATAAAAAAAATTTAATAGGCTAGCACGCTACCTCAGAGCAGCCAGGGACCACATCTTAGGCTATAGATTCAAGATCCTAAAATAAATAAACAATCTAAATATATTTATTTATCACTACATTTTTTGAACGTCTTTGTATATATTGTGTTTAACTATTATTATTTCATGTTTCATATTTATTTATTTATTGTTACATATTTATTACTTTATTTATTTATTTTTAATAGGAGAGTACTGCTTGCTTAAGTTTCGCAGGTTGAATAGTATTGTGTAAAATTGTATTTACAAAAAAAAATATAAGCTGTTTAATTATAATTTGTGAAAGAAAAAAAAAAAAAAGTATGAAATTATAATGAAGAGATTGTCTTTTAGTACAAAGAAATGGAATGAATGAAATTGTCTCAAATGCTTCCATGTGTTAAACTTTATCATGTAAAATAACATTCATACAAATACACTTGTGGCGTACGCATTTGTACCCCCTCCTCTGCTCTTTGGATCAGCAAATTAAAGTGATTAACAACTATTTACCATAAATTTGAAAAATAATTTAAAATAGGAAACTATTAATCACTAATCAGTATTAATAAAATGCTTAAATTCATTAGCAGGGGGAATCCTGCATACGCCACTGAGAGACAAATTCTAAAACTATAATGATTAGGAATTTAAATTTAAATAATAAACATTTAAATTAGTAATGACTTATCTAGCTCTCAATATTAGTATTCTGGTAATTTATATTTTAAAATTAAAATACAATTGAATAATAAAAATGTCTTGTAAATATACAAATGTATCGAATACATTTATGTAAGTTTAAAATACTTTTCCTGTTAACAAGATATGATTATTATGTCATTTATTTTGGGATTATTGCATCAAATGCTTAATTTTAGGGAAATCAACAAGTTTTTTTGTTTGATATCAAATTACTGCATTTAATAGATTTGATTTACTACTGGTATATAATTTCAATGTCTGTTCAAGATTAATATAATATGTTTTCAAAAGAATATATGTAGCGAAAGTATATTACAATATTTTATTCTCCTTAAAAATTGTCTGTTTGCAGTGATACTAATGATATTAAATTGCTGAAAACTGAATATGCTTGCATATTTTTGTTCATAATAATAATAAGAATAATGATCATATTCAAGTTAAGTCAACCCTCCAGACTGAGAGTTTCCTAAGAGTAAGAGAGAAAATTGATAACAATAAAAATTAGTAAATAAATTAAAGCTACTGATGATAAAGGTTTTTGCCCGAAATGTCTTTTAATATAAAGACAAAAAAATAAATGATATATTTATATATAATTTATTTTGTACATGTATATATATATATAATTTATTTTTTGGTATTTATATTAAAAGAAATTTCGGGCAAAATCATCAGTAGCTTTAATTTATTTACTAATTTTTATTGTAGTCAATTTTCTCTCTTACTCTTAGTCCAGTCTGGAGGGTTGACTTGACATGAATATAAGAAAAAAAGTTGATGATAAAGATCTGCGAATAAATTAAAGATACTGATGGGAGTTTTCCCCGAAACGTCTATTTGCTTGGTTGTAAAAACCAAAAAATAAATTGAGGAAAAAATAAAGCTATAAGAAAAAATATATTTATTATTATAAATTCAGAATCTTATTACACAAAATATAGAATCAATTTGACATTTTTATCATCATTCAGTTTGCGTTTGTTCGAGTGGCAAATTACGATTAATAAAAAAATGTTAGAATGTTGATAATCCGCAAGTAGTCAAAGGAATGTAAAATAAATTTTACACTTAATGTTGTAGTGTAAATTCAATTCTCATTTGATTTTAAAGTCACTTCTAATTGAGATTTTATTAAAGGGAGGTGATTGGATTGTTTTTTGATGAAGCTTCCTTAGGGGGGGAGGGCCCTAAGTAGATTATAGTGAAAGGAGAAAATAGACAATAAATCAAAGCCACCCCCCACCCCAATATCCCATCCCGCCATAGAACCAATAGAAAAAGGATTAGCGCTGATCCACCAACGATTTGTAACTCAATGAAGGGAATATCGGAGGGATTTTAGGGCCAAATCCCGAGCCTTCTCACACAATTTATAGAAGCAACTATACACAAAGTAGAATCCCTTGTTCTGCCCACTTCCGGACTTTTCTCTTTCCATTGTAAACATTCACTTTATCATGTTTATATTTTACACCCCCAACTTTACGAAGTATAGGGGAAGTTATGTAATCAGCCAAAAAATTGATCCCTAGTTTTTAAAGGAATTTCATGTTTTCCGACCTGATTCCTTACATGAAAAAACGAAACTTCAGTCACTGTGAACAAGATAACTCGCGATAGAATGACTATTTCAAGACGAAATTTTATATATGTCTCCAGAACTCTCTAAGGCCGCCTTTCCCAAAGTGGGCGATAACGCCCCCTTGTGGGCGCTGCAGGCCTAAAGGGGGGCGGTAAGAGACTCAGAAAAAAAATGGTGGCGTTGTTGTGTAGAGGCTTAGGGGGCGATTTGTAATTTCATCTAGGTCCTTAGGTTAGGAGACATCTAGTGGATTATTTCCGAACCTATCGATACGTGAATCGTGACGGGGAAAAATGTAGGTAAACAAAGCCCTGCGTAACCTTCCTCCACTTGGTCTACCATTTGTTCCGGTGCATTCTTTCAATAATAGATCTGAGTTTCAGTTTTGTTTACTTTATTATACACTTTCGCATTTTAATAGTTATTAGTATTCCTAGATAGGTAATTTTCATTTGCGGTATCGCGCGTAATAGATAAGCAGTACTTAAGTTCAACACTTACTGCGCTCAGGTCTCAAGTTAACTCTTGCGGGTTATAGTAAAAGTCTCGTTTAGAATGAATGTTTAATCTCCGCTAATATAGCTCACAATAATTAATTTAAATTGAAGTTATAGTGGTTTTTAAGTAGGTGAAAAATGGGGGGCGCTAAAAAATAATTTATTCTCAAAGTGGGCAGTAGACAAAATAAGTTTGGGAACCTATGCTCTAAGGAAAACACCTATTGTTTTTCAGTCAAAAAGCCAAAAGAGAAGGGGGGATTAGGGGGAAGACAACACAAATCTCTAATAACTGCCTTTGTAATGAATGTATTGACAATAAATTTTATATGTATATTCAATGAAAGCCCTGTAAGGACGACAGCTATTATCTTTCAGCGAAATCAAAAGAAAAGGAGGAGATCAAACGGGTGCTCAATTCGAAAATCCCAATAACTGTCGATAAAATGAATATAAACTCATATTCATGCAATGATTAAGAATTTGCGTTTCTCGGCAAAAACACAACTAAGAATATAAGGGGAAATTCCTTACCGATTTTCAATGTGGATTATCGACAGTTAATAGGTATGCTACATTTTAGAAAATTATTTTCGTTTACTATTATTGGTTAGCAATTGACTAAGACAATAGGACTCCTTGTTTATACGCCAGTTAGAGTGTAAGGAGCCAACGTGCTCCAACTGAGAGAACGATGGAAATATGCAAACGACATTAATGCTGGAGAACGTAGGTAAAACGGGTTTAGTATGCGCGTAAGGGTCTTGTCTTTAATAAGAGCGGGCGGGAGACAGCACCATGGAGACAGTAACCTCATTGGGGTGTATTCCTCTCACGAGGGCCCCACCTGGGCCTCCTAACAACATCATCAAACAGCTCTCAACCCCCCCAACAACTAATTCGGGGCCTTCGTCTCTTATGGTAATGACTCGACGAATTTATACCTAAAGCCTTAACTTCCATTCCCCTTAGCCCCACTTTGACCGGGCTTTCCAACGCTAAATACGGGACTCACTTACATTTAATTGGACCCAGTTCTGAGTGTGTGTTCGCTATATCTCTTCAGCAAGTTGTATGAACAAAAATTAGATTGAATTTGGAAGCACCGTGTCTTTCCTACTGTTAATTACAGTTCTTACATTCTGAATTCAAATGTTAGTTGTTCATTGAACTTTCAGAATACTGGGACCTCCAATTTACCTCGAGTTCATTGTCTTAATAACAAATTCAACTCATGGTTGGAATTCCTATAACGAAAGGGGAAATTACATTAAAAAGTAAATAGCAAATAGCGATTCAAGGTACCAATCAAGAGGATGTATGAGGATTATGCCAGGTTACACGTAAATTTCCTTCATTAACTAATATAGGCAAGCCAAGAAAAACTCCTTCGACCACTGGAACTGTTATACTGACTTACTGAGACCATTATGGACATACGGATCATAGATATACGGTTCAGCAAAAACATCCAACATCAAACGAATTCAGGCGTTTTAGTCAAAAACCCTCAGACTGATAACACAGTACCCCCCATACATAAACAACATAACACTTCATAACGATCTTATGATACACACAATACCCGACACAATTCAGACTACTTACATACATACATTTTTAGAAAACTTTACACACATACAAACCCAGAAATACGTACTTTATCTTCAGAACACTTACTACGAAACCCCCCACGAAGGTTGAAGAGAAGATGGAACCGCGACTTACTGCCACCTTGAATCATATTCGTTCTTAAATTTTTTTTTTACATCATTTTCCTTTACTTTTATCATCTCTCTTACCCATCCATCAAAATTGCCTTTCAATTCCTTTTTTTTTTTTTTTTTATTTCTTTATTTACTTATTTATTTATTTATTTTTTTCTGTTCTTGTCCTAATAATTAAGATAAATTTTCGTCCCGAGGACCTCTCACATGCTCTTGACGCCAACATATCAATACCATCATAGATGCTGGTTGTTGCCCCTAGCAACAGTTGTATCTTTATAAATAAAAGACAAAAAAAAAAAAAATATACTTATATCAACCAAAACGCTTTGAACTGCATAGATTAACAACTTTAAGTTGAGCAACGCAGACAAATTGTGAAACCATTTTTGAAATATAGTCTATTCTACATAATTGTACACATATAGGTACTATTGGTTTCGGTATTACACCATCATCAGGTTTAGTTATACACTAAACTAAGTTTATACTATACCGATGGTGTAATGCGAAAACCATAATACATTATACCAAGCTTCATACATTGTACCAATAGTCCGAACACTATTGAAGCGAGACTTGAAGCGACTCGAATGTTTGAATGACGAGCAATAGATAATCTGTGTTATGAAGACTAATCCAGAGGATCGAAGAGCTAAGGGCAGACAAAGAGAAGCTGGTTTTAAAGAAAAGAAGGGGAAAAAATGGTGAAAACAGTGCTTCAGATTACTTTAAAATTAACTATTCACTCTTAACTCAATAGTGTTCTTCAAATAGCCAAGTCATATATGTTTATTTTATATTCATGGAAGGAAATCCTTGCTGAACTAGTTTGCCTCGACTCCATTGAAAGCAATAATAACGATTTTGCATTGGCGACTACCCAGTAGGTAATGCTAGTATGAAATGATTTTGAGAAGGGGAGGGAGAGACAGGGTGATCTGTAAGCGTGGTTGGTATAAGAAAGTCCTGTAATGACCACATCACTATTTTTTTTTTTAATTTTTATAATTTTTCAAAAAACTATCAATACAAAAACCATATTTCAAAGTTCGTTGCTATGTGTTAGAGGTTAGGTTAGGTTAGGTTTTATGACTCATGCCCGGGCTTTAACTGCGAGGTCATATCGCCTACTACCAGAGCGCTCTTTCGTCACTCTGGTGGACATGAGCCCGACTCTACTGTAGGAGTCCTAAATTTTGCCTACCCTAAATTTTTATTCATCTAGGGTAGGGGTCTTTAACGAGTACCTGACATCGTACAGGCTCGGGACCATCGCTTAACGTCCCATCCGAAGGACGGCGTGCTTAAGTTTATTTTACCTCCCAGATAAAATAAACTAAGGGCCTCGGTCGGGCTACGAACCCACGACCTTGAGCTCAGAAGTCAAGCACGCATACCACTGAGCTACCGGCGCCCTCGCTATGTGTTAGATTTGAAAATTTCTTATTGTTAGATATATTCCTTTTAGAGATTTAGTTTACATTCTTCAGGGCGCTATAACTTTTGTCGTATTGACCTTATCTCAAATTTAAGGACTTACTAGCGATTGGAAATTTTATAAGAAACAATTTTGATATGAATTATTTTTTCGATAGGACTAACCGTCTTCGGGTAAATCAAGGAAACGTCTATAAATATGTGTCTCAAAATTACATTCAAGATGGTTTTCGGCATGTTACTCGCAAACCGGACGACCTGTAAAAAATCATATTTTATAAAAATGATGTATTTTAGTATTCTCTACAACTATTACTCGAAAAAATTTTTGATTAGGTCATAAACATAAGCTGTATCTTGTAAAATGTAGTTAGGTTCAGGGGGAAAGTGGCCTTAATTTTCGTTCAATTTCGGCCAAAATCTAATAAGACCTGAGTTAGAACATGTGACTGCTTCATTCCAAATTTCACGTCCGTAGCTATAATCGTTTTTGCGGTAGAGAGCTCGCAACGTTTCAATCACATACACTTACAGACATCATCGCGAAAATGGTCAAAACGTATTCCAAGGGACCTTGAAACGTGAAAACCAGTTGAAATCTCGATCTCAGATTTTCTCACGATTACAATACTTTCTTATACTATAGGTATAAGAAAGTGAATATTGATTTACTTCATAAAGGAGGTGGCAATAATATGATTGACCATCACCGCATGAAGCTGGGTTCGGGGCTCCACTGTAATGTTGTTCCTGGTGTTTCCAGCCGTGGAAAATTGGAAGAGCAGCAATTACAACTTGAGAATGGAGATTCCAGTTATCCCAAAAACTAGACAAAAATTCTCCGAAACCTATATTTTCGATGGATAAATCAAAATCCTGTGGCCTAGTCATTTCTGCTGGGGAAATGGGTGAGAGAGAGAGAAAATAAAATAACTATATAAAATGAAAAACGAGGTAATTTTCATCTTCCAGAAAAATAATCAAAAATAAACTTCTACTAATAAAAGAAAAGAAAACTTGACTGGATAAATAGCTATAACAAACAAATCCCTCTAAATATCTCTAAAGATATATATATATATGTATATATATATATATATATATATATATATATATATATATATATATATATATATATATATATATTGTAATATAGATGGGTTGCGCGTCGCGGTTTTAATAAAAAAATGTGGTATTTGAATTTACTTTAATCTAAATTACGGAGATTTTCTCTAAAATTGCTTTGTCTTTACTAATTTAAAATCCAAAGGATGCCAGTTCTATTATGTAATAGAACGATAATTTAAATTTACTGATTTTAATATACAAGTTGGATTTCTATAACCAAAGGCGAAGGATTCGTCAGCGAAAAGAGTTTTGAAAAACCAAATTGTCTATATTTAGATGCAGTCGCAAATTGATTACATTACAATATATATATATATGTGTGTATATATATTGTGATAAAAAACTTGTTTGCTACCACATTTCCTGTAGAAATTTGATCTCTTTTGTTTATTTAAATTTTGATTTCTACAGTAGTTTGTCGAAAATTGCCCTAAAAAAATATTATCAATAATTTAAGACATGCAATTTTTAAGAAAGTACACGTATACAACGAAAAAAAATTCAATTAAACAAACTTAACACTTGGATTCACAAAGAGATACCAATTTTTAATAATTTTAAATAATATTAATTTCTAATCCAAAGGTTTTTCAAATGATACTACTGGGACAACAGGGAAGATGAATAGAATAGAATTTGAAGAGGACAAATAATTGGGTTATTATCTATATTTACATATTTAAATTTTAAAAAAACTTAACATTTGAACAAACAAAACAAAATTTACAATGGCACAAAAACATTAAATTAATACTTAAAAAACTATTTCTTTTTTTTTTTTTATTTGGGCATATTGAAAAATATATATTATTAATTGTACCTTCTCGACGCCTCTACCACAAAAACCAGACCCCGTCAACTCTTCACACTTTAATTCCACCCCAGTCAACTTTCATCTAATTGTTCAACTTCATTTTTATTTAAAACATATCAAACCACATTGCACCGTTTAAGAGCTAGCTCACGACTCCATTACATTTAACACTATTTTACAGCTGTTTTTTATATGTTTTCTTGTTTTGTTTCTCAAACACCTTGATATATATCTAATATATATATGATATTAGATTATAATAAAAAAAATTACCTCTTTTCATTAAAATATTCATTAAAAAAATGTTCCGTAGTGTACATCACATTTGCCTTTTCCTTCTTTTAAAAAAAAAAAATGTTTGTTCACAAAATTTTTTTTTTTTTTTTTTTATATAAGTTCTTTCAGATTTAATTTCTTCCAATACACAGGTTGATTTAGCTTCTTCCTCGAATCCACATGATAAGCTTCCTCCTTCAATACACAGATGGATTAACGTCTTCCTCCAATACACAGGTAGATTAGCTTCCTCCTCAAACGCACATGTTGGCTGGCTCCTTGGTGTCTTCAACTCATTGCTCAACGATGTATCGAAGTCTCTCTCTCACTTACACTCACTGATTTATTTTTATTTTTTATATGCCCAATTCGACGCTCTTTTTATACATATATGCCCATTTTTTATATTTTTATAACTATTTACAATTATTAAACTTATATATATACGTACCTAATTTCTAATAAACAAAAACAAATATTAATCTAAAAATTTACAATTAATCCTTAACCTAAAGAAAATGTTAACTTAAATTTATAAAAAATTGGAACTAATTGAACATAAAAAATATAATACTAAATTTTTACATATTTACAGGATCAGTCATAGTCATGAAATTAAGTTTGGAAATAATCATGTTGGATGCAGATTTAAGAAATTGCCAATTATTTTACTTTCCGCCTTTACCATCAATATACAATTGTATGTATTCAAAATAATTATATAAAAAGATTGTATATAAAAAAATTTACTTGAAATAAAAATTAAATAAATCCTTTTTTTTTTTTTTTTATCACACTTCCAAAATATTACTTAACAATCAAAATTAGGCCTCACGCCGGGTAATATGGAATACAAATTTAATTTATTTAATATATATAGTACTTGTCTTTTGAGGTATTAAATTCTTTGAGACGTCCTTCATACTTCCTAACTAAAAAAAATGTATCTCACATTTATGTTTACTTCAACTTCCTTCTCTACTAATAACTCCCTAATAATAATAACTTCATCGTTGACTTAGCAAAAATACGGTTCCTCCTATCTCAGGTAGGCAACCAACACTACATCATAAATCTCCTATATATATCGCTAGTTCTTTCTAGTCGACACAAAAAAAATCATCTCTCGCAGATCAAAAAAAAATATATAAATCTCCAATTAATCACTAGCTCTTACTAGGATTAAAAAAAATAATTTCTCCCAAAACAAATCTATATAATCCCGACGTCTAAAAGAATGTCATCAGCAATTAATTCAAAACTTCTCTAATTAATATTACCCTTTGTTTGTTCCTATTCCTAAAGTTACATAATTTGCTCCTACAACTCTTCCCATTCCCATCTACTCTCTCTATTAAACAAATTTACGTAGAAAAACATGTTACTCAAAATAATAAATGAAATTGCCTAAATAATAGAATTTATAATAACAAAAACCTAATAACCTATGCATATATACAATTTATATAATATATTATTCTTCCAAGGCTTCTATACAGTTTCGTTCGTCTTTCTAATTTATAATATTATTATGATTTAGTCACGTCCGGTATCCTAGCTGAACAGTTCCGAAACAGAAAATCTGTCCCCTTGACTCGGCCTCAGGAAGTTCGTCATGTCTCCAAAGAGATCTAGGCATCTCTCAGCCTGCTGATTTTATCTTTCTAACATTTGTAATAAAAAATATAATAAAAAAAATCTATCTTCTTCCATATTATGTTCGTTCAAAATCAGCTGTATGTATATGTTTTAATTTTCAATAATATCGTTATTAACAAGTAAGTCTCAAATAAATAATTTGTATATATTAAATTTGGACGACTAATCCCTAAATATAATCTTAGATTAATTTTATACTGATCCTAACATCTAATCTAATCCTAAAAAAAATGTTAATCCTAATTAATTTAAACGCAGAACTATACCAAAATTCATCCATACACTTCATATACCAAAATTCTCTCATCCAAAAATAAATGTATCATTCATACTATTATATTAGTCCAATGTCACTTCGTCATATTTTAAATTAATCCTAATTCTGTCATGTTAGTCTGTCAGTCATTTCCTCAAACTCATCCGAGTTGCAAAAAAAATATGTTCACCATAAGAAGCGGCTAATGCAATTATATTGCAAAGCCCAAATTAAATTTTTTTCTTTTTCCGGATGCCCCGGCGAATTATGTCTTTAAAAATCCCCTCCCCCTTCTCTAAATATTTGTTCAGTGTTAATTTTGTCCTTAATACCTGTTTGAATGCTTTTACTCTCTTTTTAAAATTGTTCTTATAACTTTTATTAGCCTCCTTTCTATTTCCAGTTTGTCTGTAGGTTTTAACTATATTTTCTTTAAAATTAAAATTTGTCTTTTGTTTGTTGTCCTCAGTCTGTTCGTTTGTTTTGTCTAATAACATCAAAATGTTCCTTTCACTCTGTCCATCCACATCAATATTAATCCTATTTTCTTGAATTTCACTTAATTCTAATTTTTCTACATTTTGACTCTCTTCCTCCACATCTTTCTCTAAAATTTGGGTCTGTTCCTCCCCACTGTTATTCTCTGTTCCTTCTACTTCATCAACTTGTGACTGACTGTCAATAATAAGAACCTCTTTTTCTACTTCAGAATTCCCTTCATCCAACTTGTTAATTTTTTGAATAAAGTGCTTTTCTAAGTTTTCTCCTGCTTTATTTATCCTACTTTCAACTCTTTCATTTTCTATTTGAATTTTCTCTAATTGGTTCATCAAATTGTCCACCTTTTTATTTAATTTAACTTCTAAATTTTTAATGTCGCCTCTTAAATTTCCCATCTCTCCCTTTAATTCTTTTCCCTGTTCTTCTATTCTCTGATTTATATTTTCCAAATCCCCCCTTAATTCTATTCCTTGCTCTTTCATATTCCTCCTTAAATCTCTACCCTGTTCTTCTATTTTTTGATTGATATTTCCAATATCCCCCCTTAAATTTCCCATTTCCCCAGTTAACTTTGTCAACACAACACGGAGCCATTCCATATCAGGAGCAGCAATGCCCTCTTTTTCTTTATCTTTATTTACCCCCTCCCCTTGCGACTCCTCACCTGTACCCTGCATGGACTCCATTGCGGCTGGAGTCTCCCTTTCTCTATCTTCCGATAACTCCATATCGGATCTTTCCTCCGAACTTGACCCTTCCTCTCTACTTTCCTCCTCTAATCTTCTCGCTTGTCCTCTGGTAATTGGCATTTTCTTACTTTACTAAATATATAATTACTAAACAAAAACAATGTTAAAATAGTAACCTTCTTTTGAAGTCGTCAAAAAAAATATTATTTCTCAAAATTAAATGTAACCCTTATTTGTCTCTATTCTATCCTTTTCATCTTTTTCAACCTGTTTCCCTACTTTAATTAATATAAAAAAAAAATTCTCCCATCAAGGTTTGGCCAAAATATGATGGGGCTTTGTGGCGAAAATCGTCCACACAAGGGATATGCCAAAAATGTGATAAAAAACTTGTTTGCTACCACATTTCCTGTAGAAATTTGATCTCTTTTGTTTATTTAAATTTTGATTTCATCAGTAGTTTGTCGAAAATTGCCCTAAAAAAATATTATCAATAATTTAAGACATGCAATTTTTAAGAAAGTACACGTATACAACGAAAAAAAATTCAATTAAACAAACTTAACACTTGGATTCACAAAGAGATACCAATTTTTAATAATTTTAAATAATATTAATTTCTAATCCAAAGGTTTTTCAAATGATACTACTGGGACAACAGGGAAGATGAATAGAATAGAATTTGAAGAGGACAAATAATTGGGTTATTATCTATATTTACATATTTAAATTTTAAAAAAACTTAACATTTGAACAAACAAAACAAAATTTACAATGGCACAAAAACATTAAATTAATACTTAAAAAACTATTTCTTTTTTTTTTTTATTTGGGCATATTGAAAAATATATATTATTAATTGTACCTTCTCGACGCCTCTACCACAAAAACCAGACCCCGTCAACTCTTCACACTTTAATTCCACCCCAGTCAACTTTCATTTAATTGTTCAACTTCATTTTTATTTAAAACATATCAAACCACATGCACCGTTTAAGAGCTAGCTCACGACTCCATTACATTTTACACTATTTCACAGCTGTTTTTTATATGTTTTCTTGTTTTGTTTCTCAAACACCTTGATATATATCTAATATATATATGATATTAGATTATAATAAAAAAAATTACCTCTTTTCATTAAAATATTCATTAAAAAAATGTTCCGTAGTGTACATCACAATATATATATATATATATATATATATATATATATATATATATATATATATACACACACACACATATATATATATATTTAGAGATATTTAGAGGGATTTGTTTGTTATAGCTATTTATCCAGTCAAGTTTTCTTTTCTTTTATTAGTAGAAGTTTATACACATATATATATATATATATATATATATATATATATATATATATATATATATATATATATATATATAAAAAATAATAAATCTCAATAATTTAATTCACTTATAATCAATATAACATTTTCGAACGGTTATCGATTTATTTGGGGGGCTTTCCAAAATCTATTTGAAATCCATATATGTAATCTTTATTACACTATAAAAACAAAACATTATACTGGCCCATCTCACAACGGAGATCCGGGACCATCCAGGCGCTTAACATGGTAAGAGTCACAACTCTGAAGAGTAAACAGAATAATGACGATAAAGCTAACAATTAAGAGGAAATAAGTTAAAAAGGGGTTGGGACACATTCATGAAATTAATAGAGACGGCGGGATAATATTGAGAAGGGAGGGGTTAATGTTTGTACAAGATGTGTTTCAGATATAATGGAGGCATATCAAGGCAGCCGTCCGTGAAATGGTTCTTTGGAAGTTCTGGTGACAAGAACCAACCCCCAATAGAGGTACCCTCCATGTAAATACGGCTCTTTTTAATCAATTCACTGCCTATATCGTTTATGAGAGTCCCCCTCCCACGAACTGCACACCCTTCAAAACTTTAATTGTGCAGCGCTCCACCCTCAGCGCCCCTAGACATAGTTTCACTTGAGCTGTTCGACACATTAATCTTATAAATGGAAGCTATGTTAATGCACTACTGAGCTGATTGCTACATTAGAGGAATCTCAATCATTTTAAACTCGGATTCAATCAGAGCCGGCCATGTCCCCCATTCCCTTTGACAAAAATGTTAACTCATAAAATGTTGATATTTATGTCTCCACACATTTTTAAAAATACAAATTTATTTAACTTTAGACCCTTAAAAATGATAGGAGTGATGTGCAGTATGAAAAATTAGTATGCACTTTAATTGTGAGAGAAAAGCAGCTTCGCACTCTATGAAATATTCTCATGCAGAGGCAATATACTCACATGGGGCATGCTTTCTTGAACTATTTTTTAAAATTTATTTCATACTCTATTTATCTCATCAGCTGATACCCAAGATAATGGAGTGCCATTAATGAATGATTTCTCTTTCAATAGGTTAGGTTAGGTTTTATGACTCATGCCCGGCTTTAACTACGAGGTCATATCGCCTACTACCAGAGCGCTCTATCATCACTCTGGTGGACATGAGCCCGACTCTAATGTGAGAGACCTAAATTTTGCCTACCCTAAATTTGTATTCACCTAGGGTAGGAGTACCTGACATCGTACAGGCTCGGGACCATCGCTTAACGTCCCATCCGAAGGACGGCGTGCTTAAGTTTATTTTACCTCCCAGATAAAATAAACTAAGGGCCTCGGTCGGGTTACGAACCCACGTTCTTGAGCTCAGAAGTCAAGCACTCATACCACTAAGCTACCGGCGCCCTCTTCTCTTTCAATATTCAAGACATTACATTAATTGTATCACATTTGCTTGATATGTATCATGTATATATATATATTTGTAAATATAAAATAAATTTATAGATTTATAAAATATAGTTGTAAATATGAAATAAATAAACATAGAGCTCCTAAAGTCTCATGCTAAATTTTGTGTCGATAAATTCAAATCCCCTTCCCTTCGGCCGATTACGCTGAAAACTGATCCTTATGGGGTTTTATTTTGCAGGTTATGTCCTCATTGAGTTTTGTCTTTAAATATATATATTAAATATACTTCATGTCGATACATTCTTTGCGGTGGAAGTTATTATGGTTTTTTAATTGAAATTTGACAGATTATGTTCTCATTGGGTTCTGAATTCAAATATGAAATTTCATGTCGATATATTCATTACATCGGCAGGTATTGGAATTTTTGAGTTGACCTCCCTCTTATCCGCCCCTTCCTTTTGCTCGATTTGGCTGAAAATCAATATGTGTCGACGTTAGAGGATTCTGGATCCATGTATAAAATTTCATGTCGATATTCTATGGAGATTCACAGGCATATATAATTTTTTTTTTTTGATATTTTGAATTTTGAGGTCGGAAAACATGAATTACCGTTGAAAACTCCGCAGCGAATTTTTGACCGATTTTTTGTATAGCAAGTAACTAAAATAATAAATAAAAAGCAGGTGCTGTGCAATATATTTGAGGCATGTCCAAACTCAATTGAAGGCTGTACAACGCCTAGATCCAAACCACAAGAAGAGCTGGGACACCTATATTGAGTTGGGAATTCAGGACTCGAACCCAGGAGCCTAATCATTAGACAAGTTAGAGTTAATCAAACCCGAGCCCACACAGTGGGGAGGACGCCCTCTGTCCCGGACAATTTTCCACTTTGTGACTCGTCCCTCAGTGAATCAGACACAAATGTCACTTCTCCATTAGTTTCTCAAAGCCCTGGGTACCAGTCTCATAGGGTCTTTGATGGGTGAGTGGACCTTCCCTTCAAAATCAAAAAGACTGAATATATTTAAACAATTTCTTTTTTAAAATATTGTCTATTCCACAACAAATTCATCACTAAATATAGGTTTTGACATTATACCTCCGTTAGATTTAGTTATAAACTAAGACTTTATTTATTTATTATATATTTTTTTAAGAAACTTTGGCGCATCGACAATTGAGATCATTTGCGCCTGCACAACTTGGATATTCGCTCGGTGGGGGCACCTTCTGGTGATTTCCTGATTTCCATATTATGTCCGCGTTTCTTAACCTTCAAGTAACCCATTAAGTGATAATAGATTATCAGTGAATACATGAAACAACCTACTGATATAATAATAAGAGGGTTAGTTAGTTAATTGTGACTCATGCACCGGCTCTTTTCTTCTAGGTCATATCGCCTACTACCAGAGCGCTCAACTCTACTATGAGCCTCGTAAATTTTGCCTACCCTAAATATTTATTCACCTAGGGTAGGGTATTTATCGACTACCTGAAATACAGGCTCGGGACCATCGCTTAAAGTCCCATCCGAAAGGACGGCTTCAATATACTCCAAGATATAAAACCTAAGGGCCTCAGCCAGGTTTGGAACCCGCGATCTTGAGCTCAGTAAGCAAGCACGCATACCACTGAGCTACCGGTATTACAGTATATTTCATTCATGAAGATAAAATGGAGTGGTTTTGTTCCGAGGTTTCAGTTTGCCTTCTAACTGATGTCCTGACCTCAAGTCCATGTTTTCATTCTAAACTCTTGTTAACAAACAGGACTGCTCATAAAATAGCAACTGAGTGTCGTGTGTGACAAAGGCAGCTAGTGGGTGTTCTTGGTCTAGAATTTGGGCCCTCTGGGTAATGAAAACGTTGTTTGAAGAGGTGGAAAGACGGTAGTAGGGAGGACAGAGCAGGTAGATGTTGGTCCAAGTTTGGGGCTCAAACAAAACCGCAAAGCCGACTATAATAGAGAGAGAGGTTGGTAGGACGGGCGGTAGGACCGCAAACATCCCTACATCTCTCTGAGCCACTCCCTGCTCCCCACCCCACGCTTTGGCTACACACTGGACTGGACTTCTGCCCTAATTTAAACTTTATAGCCAGGATCAAGACCCGATTATATTCAACAATTATCTCCGGGGCGCAGTTCGGGCCGCCTAAAATATTTGGAACTTTTGTCATCTTCGGGACAGTCATGTTGTCACCAGGACTGTTGTTATACATCCACAAGCTTACTCTATTTGTGTGAGTCCCTTTTTGTTTAAATAATTTTTTTTTTTTTTTTTTAATATATTCATTTGAAGCCTCAATTATACAAAAAAATGCACGATCAGCTGCTGGGCCGACATATACTGTGCAAAAAAATAAAAATAAAATAAAATAATAAAAATAAATGTGACATGAAAGGCTTGAGAGAGGATAAAAACCCAGCGGTGAACCCTCATGGCATCACTTCATAACAGGAGGCCTCTATGCCAAACTCTCTTTAATATTCTAGAGGGATTGTGGGGTAAATTTGGATTTAAGATTTTGCGATCTTACTATAAAAAATAGATAATTTGTAAAAGTGAGAAGTGGTATTGACATAAAATCATTTCACACAAGATCACAATAGTGGATTTTTTCATTCAGGTTAAGTTAGGTTTTATGACTCATGCCCGGGCTTTAACAACGAGGTCATATTGCCTACTACCAGAGCGCTCTTTCGTCACTCTGGTGGACATGAGTCCGACTCTACTGTGGGAGTCCTAAATTTTGCCTACCCTAAATTTTTTATTCATCTAGGGTAGGGGTCTTTAACGAGTAACTGACATCGTACAGGCTCGGGACCATCGCTTAACGTCCCATCCGAAGGACGGCGTGCTTAAGTTTATTTTACCTTCCAGATAAAATAAACTAAGGGCCTCGGTCGGGTTGCGAACCCACGACCTTGAGCTCAGAAGTCAAGCACGCATACCACTGAGCTACCGGCGCCCTCTTTTTTTCATATCATGCTACTAAAATTTTTTATTTTACTCTCCTCTTGTTTAAAAGATATAAATAATTGTTCAAAAAAGTTATGATATATTAAAATTAATAATAAAATATTTAAAGATTACAATTAAAATCAAATAAAATTACATTATACGTAAAATTTAATACTTAAAAAAATGTAACTCTAAAAAAAGTAACTTTGAGGGCGCCAATTTCAGTACTGCCCGGGCGTCATTTTCATGTTCCACTGGCCCTGCATGTGTAAGTAAATTTTGGTGTAGAAACGTTGGTATAAATGTTTAATGATTGTGTCTATGGGTGTGAAGTTCAAGTCGCGGTCTAAATACTATAAAAACAATGTTTAAATTGTAACAAATTTTAAAATATTTTTTTTTTACTAATACTTTATTGATAGTTTTTAATAAAATATATGTGTTATGGCCATAACAGGAGTTTCTTATACCAACCACGTATTTACAAATCACTCCCCCCTTCTCAAATTCACTGGTGTTGGCATCAGCAGTATTCTTTGTTTCATTGTACAGCGTAATTCTGAGAGAGACTTTCTTATATCCAGTAATGCCAGTTTGAAATGAATTTGATGGGTTGGAAATTTAATAAGAAACATTTCTGGTAATCTTTTTTTTTACAATAATGTAAGCGGTATTTTATAAGATGTACCTATTTAGGCCATGAAGTAAAATGGTCTTAATTTTTGTTTGATTTCGGCCGAAATCTAATCAGATATGTTTCAATCATATATACACAGATATAAAATAAATTATCAAACGGACCTTGAAATGTGAAATTTCGTTGAAAACTAGATTTAGTTTTTTTTCACTATTTCAATAATTTTTATAATAAAGGTATGAGAATGCAAAGAAGGAAGAATAAAGCTTAAGCTAATGCTCCATAAATAAATTTTATTTTCTTCTTAGGAGCATTAGCTTAAGCTTTATTTAAGCTTTGTTTTCTGTCACATTTCGAAAACATTTAATGTTTTCGAAAATAGACAGAAAACAAAGAGAAATGAAAGAGACAAGATACTGTTGCTTCTTTGTAAGAAGGGCAACTGACGGTTATCCAATCGTCAGTTATTGACTCCATCCAATTGACTAAGTAATATTGAGAAGGTTGTTTGGTGTGTGTCTGTTTGTCTGTCAACGTGTTGATGTTTATCCTCGAAGAGACAGGACTTATTGTCAACTCTCTCCCAGAGATAATTTCATTTCGAGAGAGAGAGAGAGAGAGTCGGCCCTCTCAGCCAAGTCCATCCCAGGAGTGAGCTCCGCTGATTGGACATTGTGTCCAAGGAGAGCCACGTTCCAATCCAATACTCTCGTCCACTAATCCTGTTCCGTCCGTCAAAACGCATTGCGACTACGTGACGCCGCCTTCACTCCATTCCACCCATTATCAGAATTGCTTCTCAACCTTCAGGTAGGGAGCTATCACACCAGTCTTCCTTCCTATTTCAGGAACTTGGGTCTTCCTTTATACCTTTTTCTTTATCCGTCGTTGGTATAAAAACGCAAAATTGAACGCGTCAAATATTGATAGGAATCGAGAAATATCTCTCAAGAAAGAAGGCTGAGAGATATTAAAAACACTTCAATATGAATCTAGAGTTTAGTGTCTGTAAATTTGTTAAAGCATATACAGACTAGTGAGCAAGTAAAGATAAAATAAAAAAGAAGATAGAAGTGGAGTATATCAGCACGAATTTAAATAGTGCAGTTTGGTTTATATAGGCCAATCAGGACGTAAATTTAAAGAAAGGGTAAAAGAACACATATCTGAAATAAGGAAAAAAGGGAAAAAATCTATATTTGCTAAACGTATCTACGATATGGGTCACAAATTTAACAACAAAAAACGGGAATAAAGTACCTCCATCTTTATGATAAAGGTAGACAACTTGACTCACTGGAACTGCTGAAAATTAAAAGAGCTATAAAAAATGGGAATTGTAATGACCATACTCACATCAAATTCTCACCTTTATTAACGCCACTAAGTTAATATAATATATTGTATATTTTGTATTATAACGAGTACGAACACATTTTATTTTCTTCTCGTATTTTGATATTATGTCACATAGCTCATGTTTCTTATAATATAAGACAGGACTTTCTTGTACCAACCACGCTTACAAAAAAAAAAAAAAAAAAAAAAAAAAGGACCTACAATGGCAACATCACGTATATTTTATTTTTCTATTATTTTTCATAAAAACTGCCATTAAAAAAAAAAATTTAATAATTCGTAGCTATGCGATAAAATTTAAACAATATTTTGAAATATTTCCTGAGGGCACCGGTAGCTCAGTGGTATGCATGCATGCCTTCTGAGCTCAAGATCGTGGGTTCAAAACTTGGCCGAGGCCCTTTGTTTATTTTATCTGGGAGGTGAAATAAACTTAAGCACGCCATCCTTCGGATGGGACGTTAAGAAATAAGGTATATATATACAATAACTCGTTAAAGACCCCTGCCCTAGGTGAATAAAAATTTAGGGTAGGTAAAATTTAGGACTCCCATAGTAGATTCGGGCTCATGTCCACCAGAGTGACTAAAGAGCTCTCTGGTAGTAGGCGATATGACCTTGTAATTAAAGCTACATGAGTCATAATAACTAACTTGAAATATTTCCTACAGAAATTTATTTTTCATGAGCGATTGGAAACTTAATAAGAAACATTTTTTGTAAGAACCAATTTTTCGATAAGACTAACAGTTTTCGAGCAAATCAAGGAAACCGTCTAAAAATATGTGTTTCAAAACTACATTTCAGGGCGGTTTTCGGCAAAATGACTTGAAAAATTATTCAAAATCATATAAAATATGTATTCCAGTTTTTTTACTTTTACCTGAAAAGATTATTCCGTAAACGATCGATGAGTGTTCAAGAGGAGCGAAAACTTCATTGATTTATTCGTGTTGGGGAAGTACATGACCGGTGATGAATTTCAGGTTCGCAAGATGCTTTCCAAGAAAGAGAAATACGAAAATCATTCCATGGAATACCATCTAATGGTTAGATACATGAAAGTGAGCAGCATACATTTTTCCTTTGAGCATTTGAGTAGTAGCATGGTAATGTTTATTGATATTGAACAAAGGGGAGGAGGATGGAGGAAGTTTGGGTGGCTATTCTGTCCCATTGATATTCAAAGAGAGTTAATCAATGGGCTGCTGAATTAATCATAGGGTTTGGGTTGGGTTGGGATTATTGGGGCCAGTTTGGGGGAGATCGATCCCCAGTTCCGCTTCTACACCAGTTTACATAGCCAAATACAGAAACAGTAACTGTAAAGACCATCTACTTCTCTGTTTGGCTCCTTTAGATCTGAACGGGGCGCTATTGTGCAGAATAACAATATAGAATGTGCAGATTTATTTAAAAAGCAGTGATCCTAAGCACGGAGAGGAATTGTAAGGATTTTACCAGCGAATGCCATTGTTAGTTAGGGCTTTTACTACTAGGTCATTTCGCCTACTATCTGAGCGCTCTTTTGTGACTGGTGGACATGAGCCCGATGTGGGAGTCCTAAACGTTGCCCATCTTGGTTTATTCGCTTAGGGTAATGGGTCTTCAACGAGTACCTGACATCGCACAGGTTCAGGACCATTGCTTAACGTCCCCTCCGAAGGACGGCGTGCTTAAGGTTTTTTCACCTCCCAGATAAAAAACCTAAGGGCCTCGCTATTTTGAGTTCAGTAGGCTGGCACGCTAGCTCTCAGCTACAGGCGCTCTCGAATGCCATGTTATATCCTCATTCAGATGATTTATAATAATAACAATATTTAATTTTTTTAAACCTTGACAAGCTACTAGGATAAAAAAATCATAAAATTGTATACATCAAGATAGCTTTTGGGTCCCGGGTGTGCTGGCCCGGCTGGAAGGCTTAGGGCGGCGTGGTCGGCTGTAGGAACTCCATATCAAGCCTCGTTGTCTTTCTTTCAAACTGCCTGCATGCCCTACTACAGAGAGTGGTTTGGTCGTCCCTTGGTTTGACCTCGTCACTCGCCCGGGCTTCTTGTCCCTGCCTGGGTTCTGCGTCTCGGACCTTTTGGTCCGTAGGATGGACTATATATGGATGGACAATATATTGAACTTTTCAAAAGTTGATATAAACCCCTTATAATTATCCCTATACAAATTTTAGTTTTTAATTAAGGTTTATTTTAAATTTGTTGTTGTTTTCTAATTGGTTATTAGTTAATACAGTTTTTCTGCTAAAAAAAAAAAGTCGCTCATAAATTAGATACCTACATGAGCAGATAATAAATTTTAGAGTCGGACACACGTGTAATGACAATGATAGTTAAAAAATATAATAAATAAATAAATAATGTATATACCCTATTACATTTCTCCAATTTTTTCAATAGAATCGAAAATGGGAAATTCTGCTTTAACAGTACATTTAGTACAATATGTAATCCTAAATCGAGTTTTCAACTAATTTGTACGTTTCAAGGTCTCTGAGTGGGCAACATTTAGGATTCCCTCAATAGAGTCGGGCTCATAGTCCACCAGAACGACGAAAGAGCGCTCTGGAAGTAGGAGATATGACTTCGTAGTTAAAGCCATGAGTCACAATAACTAACCAAATATTTTTATTTATTTGATCAAAAATAAACACCTATTTACGTATAGATATTTTTTGTGCATAGTGTTGACAAATATTTCCCAGATACTCCGGGTTTACTGCATATTATGTCTATAATTTATTGTTTATATTAAGTTTTAAATTGAGAAAAAATTGACTTTCTACATGGGCTTTCAACGATGGATATGTTGTATCTATTTATCAGGAATCACCACTTTCAAAACTGCAACACTTGCATATCTTGTTGGGAGAGGAGTGTGACCCTTGAATTTCCTGATATTGTTGGAAACACTCTGGAGAGAAGGGTGACCATGACGTTGACACATTGTCCAGTGTTGGAACAAAGGGGAGTTGGTCAGCTGGAGCCTGGGGACGAGGCCATCTGCCGAAACGGGGTAAACGGCATAATTCGCCCCCTCCCTCCCTGTAATAAGGTTAGAGGGTCCGCCCAATGGCCCAGGACAGGCTAACTGACCATTATCGGGGATGGGTCAGGTGCCCTATCTCCACAGCTCCTACTATTGTTATTACACCCCTTTCTCCTCCCACTGTCTTCATTAGGAGACTATTCACTGGCAAGGTGGAGAACTGGCCCTCCTTCAATAACCCTTCAGTCTTCCTGCTCACATTATCCAAGAGGCAATACAAATAGTTCTTAGATGCCCATGAAATCGAAAAACTCCAACTAGTTCCTTTGACTGTTAAGATCGAGCGAGCATCCTAAGTTTGTATGCTATTATTGACCTGCAAGCGCTGCGGCAAACCAAATATCTCTACCAAGTATTCCAAGCAGCTTTTTTACTCTCTTAATTTATGAGAAGATTTTCGGACCGACCTTTGATTCTTGATTAGGAATCTGGAGACAGAAATTCCGCAGAAGTGACACCGATTCCGTCACAAGAGTGATGCTACAGAGTTCCATACGGTAAATCGGAAGGACATTGTCCAAGACTGGATAGTAAACAAATGGCAACAGCGATGGTCGCGCTCATCCGATGGCCGAACGACATTCGCGTATATTCCCGTCGTCCAGGTCCGCCTGCGCTCCACTTGGGTACAACCCGACCACTGGACATCCCAGGTACTATCAGGTCACGGCGACTTCAACTCCAAACTCTTCTTCTCTAAGAGGAAGGATAGCCCGAACTGTTTGTGAAGCGGCATCGAGACTGCAGAACACGTGGTCCTCGATTGTTCGCTGTACGACAGGTCTAGGGTGGAGTTGATCCGCGCGACAGGATCATATCTGGGATTGACCCTGCCGGAGTTGATGACGGAGTAGAACTATCCGGCGTTCGGCCGGTTTGTCACCTCCTGGCGGGAACAGAAAAAGCCCTCTTGACCCGGCGCCGGGGGCGATTGACGGGCCACGGCCCGATGTCTACCCCCGGCGACCGCGAAGTAGAAGCAGCCCCATTCCACCGATCCCGAGCTCTCTCGGTGCCACCAGGCAGCCGCATCACGAGGGGGTCTGGGAGCGCCAGTCTGTCCTGCAAGGGACCAGAGGATGTCGCCCCCAGACACCCATAGCAACTAATAGTATAATAGTTATGGTACTATTACGTATTATTATTGTACTACCTCCTTCCCCGACAATGAGCGGGCCGGGTGATTAGCCGGAGCACCCGGAGACAAAAAAAAAAAAAAGGTAAATCGGAAGGACCAAAGAGCTGGTAAAGGCGGCAAAGTATCCCTCAGGTCTGCAGCCAACCAAGAGACAGTATATGAGTGTGTATCGATCCGAACTATTTGAACCGAAAGAGCACAGGTCAGTACTGGTCGAACTAATGGACTTAGATTTTCGTAACATGTGTATCCTATTTCCGCCAGACCATATGGCCATCTTGCGGTTTGCTGTCAGTTCCGGACGAAATCAGGTATCCGATGTTGCTCGGATATTCCTGTCTATCAAGTTCGAGTTTATTTGTTTGCTTTTGTTTGTGACTCATGCCCGGGGTTCAATTACGTAGTCATATCGCGTACTCCCTTACCGCTCTTGTGCCCTACTATTCAATGGGAGTCTTAAATTTAGCCTAGCCATGTTTAATTTGGGTAGGAGTTTTTAAAAAATTGGAGCTATATTTTCTTTGAGAATTCGCTACTTTTCCATTCCGAAGGAGGATGATACATATCACTGAGACTTTAGCGTTCTGTACCCTATCATTCCGTACAGCTGATTTGGATCCAGCTTCTTCTCTATCGCTTTGAGGTAAGGAAACTGTCAAGCAGCTCATCCCAAGCTGTTCACCCAACTCACGGTTCGTTTGACTTGGTTTTGCCTTCATAAGAACGCTCAGTTCATTATCCTCCATCCGAGACGTTGGTCTTTCTCTTTTTCAATTTCGAGACGAAAATGCCCAATAGATGCTAAAAAAAATTGACCATTCTGAATCTATAGCATTGTGTTATATTTTTTATTTTCTGCTTGGTCTGAAGACTAATTTCAGTCCTATATAGCCGGATCAATTGTATTTGGGTTAGGGGAATCAGGAGGACCAGACATGGACTCCCGGGGCACCAGTGTTATAATATTAACATTTAAAAACAAAACAAATATCTGCATATAAATGTTTATAAGAATGATTATTATATTATAGTATTCATAATACTAGTTGTATGCAATTATTGATTTCATCTGCCAGATTGAGGGACTATGATTTTGAGTAGCGTGCAGCAATTTGTTGAGGGGTCAGCGCTAGGGGTCAGCACTAGGGGTCAGAGTCCCAATATTGTGTGAAGTGGTCCTGTTCTGAAATATTAGTCCAACTCTTCGAAATATTGGTCATACTGAAGTGTGGTGAGCAATCCGTCATGTTTATTGCTTTGGACGTGGGGTGATAGACACGCGGCACTATATGTGTCTGGAGTGGTCAGTCCGTTTCCAGACATCAGCTATGTCGGGTGAGTTCTAGGCCATTATGTCGTTTCGTTGTACATATTACGCATATATTTTTTTCCAGAATTGTTTTAAATATATTTAAAATATTATTGTTTGATTTACTTAAAATGCTAGGAAACAGGAAAATATTTTGAACTTGTGTTACTTTTTTGGTTGATATTTTCATTCCATATCATTGGCAATATAGAAAATTTGCGATTCTACATATCTGTCAATAGTTGTCCAATAAATGAAACACACTGTGGCTAAACTATAAAACTATGCAAAATTAATTAATTTAATTTCAATTTAAATAATTTTCCACTAATTCTGTAGAAAATTGACCTATCAGTGACGGTTCTTCAGGGGTAGTAGGTTTAGCTGCAACAACAGTTCTGGAAATTCCATTTTTCGTACAATCTAGTATTCCATTCAATAGAAATATGTAATCATGAGAGTCCCAAAACCAAACCAACCCAAGTTCTTACACGATCTCTTTCGACTTATCACTCATCTCTTTCTTTAAAATCTACGAAAAACATTTCTATATCCAATTCATTAAAATTTTTTCGCTTTCAGATTACCAATTTTTGTTTCGTTCCCTTCACTCACTATCCACTAAATGTACAGTGTCTTAGCACAGTCACCTGTCAGAGGTATGAGATCAGATTCTCCAAGCATCGAAGAAATTGTACACCAACCGTCCAATAGTTAAGACGGTCCACCAAACCCTATTAAGCCTCTGGAGGTAATATACTAATGTAATATTCTTGTGGATCTCGGGTCACAACGGCATTGGAAGAAGTGGGTAGTTAGACAAGGCAGTCGTCCAACCAGCAGAGTTCGACAGCCATTCCAAAGACCGACACCAAGATTATCAGGAAGTTTGTATTTTGGAGATGTTTGCAAATTATCTGCAAAATTATTTACGAACATTAGGTCATGAGGCATCCGAAATTTTCATTTGTGTCGAGGGGGTGGGTAACAAAGAGCGGTGTGACAACAAACACCTTTAGCTCTTCAAGGCCTTTAGACCCTCAAGAAGGCCTTTAAAGACCTCTTTCATTATTTCGTTGAAAACTTCGACTCTTGACACTTGGTAGGTCAGCTGGGTAAGTGAGCTTGGCTACCAGAGCTGCATAGATGGGAAATTCGGACGCAATTAACACTAATAACTATACAAAATTTTTTTATACGCTTACAGATCTCTCTCTCTCTCTCTCTCCCTTCTCAAAATTATTCCATAATGCTGTACAATGAGAGAATGAAATGATTTTGTGAAGGATAGGGGGAGACAGACTGATCATTACTTGGATATATTCTTTATAGCCATTTAGTTTACGTTCTTCGGGGCGCTATAACTTTTGTCGTATTGATCCTATCTCAAATCTGTGGACTTATTGGCGATTGGGAATGTTATAAGAAACATTCCCCAAAAGAATTAATTTTTCGATATGACTAACAGTTTTTGTGTAAATCAAAGAAACGTCTAAAAATATGTAATTCAAAACTACATTTCAATTATGTATTTTAATATTCTCTACAACTATTACAATATCTAATCAGATTTAAGTTAGAACATGTGATCCCTTCATTCCAAATTTCAACCTCATAGCTACAATAGTTTTTGCGTTAGAGAGCTCACAACTTTTCAATCACATACACACATCCAGACACACAGATATCATCGCGAAAATAGTCAAAACGTATTCAGGATGAAAATCAGTTGAAATCTCGATCTTGGATTTTCGCACGATTACAATACCTTCTTATACTATAAGTACCTATAAGAAAGTAAGAGGGCGCCGATAGCTCAGTGGTATGCGTGCTTGCCTTCTGAGCTCAAGATCGTGGGTTCGAAACCCGACCGAGGCTCTTAGTTTATTTTATCTGGGAGGTAAAATAAACTTAAGCACGCCGTCCTTCGGATGGGACGTTAAGCGTTGGTCCCGAGCCTGTACGATGTCAGGTACTCGTTAAAGACCCCTACCCTAGGTGAATAAAAATTTACGATAGGCAAAATTTAGGTTTCCCACAGTAGAGTCGGGCTCATGTCCACCAGAGTGACGAAAGAGCGCTCTGGTAGTAGGCGATATGACCTCGTAGTTAAAGCCCGGGCATGAGTCATAATAACTAACTAAGAAAGTAAAAATTAAAAAATGTCAGCATCACGAAGTTATATGGTAGAAGTAAAGAGCTTTTATTTCATGCTCTAGATACTTAAAGTTGCTCTCACTAAATAGAAGTGAAGTTTCCTAAGTATAGTTTGATTCTTCGTTCACCTATATGGAAGGGTATATAGGAGGGTGCGGGGGTGCAGGGGGTGGCCGCACTCTAGCTGAACATACTGGCAAATTGATACAAGTTATTTTAATTAAACAACTTTGATGATATGGGCCCACCAAGTTGAAACATTTTGCAATATCCCCCCCTCGCCATCCCTTCATAGCCACAACTTTTAGTCTTTTACAAACCTTTATTTGGGCTCAACTCATGCTCGAATTTATTTGATTATGTAATATTTTTACTTTATTATACCTATCGTATAAGCAAGTCTTGTAATCGTACGAAAATCCGCAAAAATCGAGGTTTCAACTGATTTTCACGTTTCAATGTCCCCTGAATACGTTTTGACCATTTTCCTCGATGTCTGTCTGTGCGTGTGTATGTGTATGTGATGTTCTACCGCAAAAACGATTAGCTATGAACTTGAAATTTGGAATGAAGGGGTCACATGTGCTATCTTAGATCTGATTAGATTTTGGCTGAAATCAGACTTAACTACATTTTGACAAGATACCGCTTATGACTTTATCAACATTTTTTTCAATTAATAGTGTCAGTGAATACTAAAGTACATAATTTATATGAAATACGATTTTTCAAAGGTCGTCCGACCAGAATGCCGAAAACCGTAGAAATGTAGTTTTGAAACACATATGTTTAGATGTGTCCTTAATTTACCCGAAAATGATTAGTCCTATTGAAAAATTGATTCTTACCAAAATTGTTCCTTATACAATTTCCAATCGTTAATTAGTCCTCTGATTTGAGATAAGATCAATATGGCAAAAGTTATAGTGCCCCGAAGAATGTAAACTCAAAGCAACTAACTTAAACATATTTGGGAGCCATGATGGCCGTGCGGGCTAGAGCGTAGGGCTCTGGTTGCATAGTCTCACCGGAACACAGGTTTGTGGGTTCGAATCCCGTCCGTAGTTTTTTTTTTGTTGAAAAATTATGAAAATGAAGAAAAATGTACGTGATGTGCCCATTACAGGATTTTCTTATAACGACGACGCGTCTTATAATCGTCGCGACGCTTAGAGATCACTCTCTCTCCCCCTCCCCTTCTCAAAATCATTTAATTTTGTCTCTATGTAAAATGTTATCTGGAGAGTAGACATTCTTATACCCAGTAATACCCGTATGAAATAATTTTGAGAAGGGGGAAAGAGAGTGATCTGTAACCATGTTTGGTATAAGAAAAAGCTGAAATGGCCAAATCACTTTTTTTTTTGATAAATGCACGGTTAAGTGTGTGTTGAACTGAATTGTTCCACTGGTCCTTCTCTCGAATGGTTCCACTGGTCCTCCTCTCGAATTGTTCCACTGGTCCTTCTCTCGAATTGTTCCACTGGTCCTTCTCTCGAATTGTTCCACTGGTCCTTCTCTCGAATTGTTCCACTGGTCCTTCTCTCGAATTGTTCCACTGATCCTCTCGAATTGTTCCACTGGTCCTTCTCTCGAATTGTTCCACTGGTCCTTCTCTCGAATTGTTCCACTGGTCCTTCTATCGAATTTGGTGATTTGTTTGATACCTTTATTCTATTATAGACTTTTTCTGTTTCCTAAGTTATATTTGACTTGTTTTCTTAGTCAATTTTCTTGTTTATTTTAAATTAATTAATTATTCATTTTATTAATTAATTCCAAGCTGTTTTTTTTCACATCCTTTGGATACCATCAGATATGATGAGGTATCGCGAGACCAACTCTTGAAGGATCCGAAATCAAATCCTCAACAGATTTTCATGTTTCTAGGTCCCCCCGAATATGTTTTGACCATTTCGGCGATGATTTCTGTCTGTCCATTTGTGTGGGTCTATTTGTGAGTGTGTATTATGTGATAAGAACTTTGTGAGCGTTCTAACTCATAATCGATTGTAGCTATGAACTTTTAATTTGGAATGAAGAAATCACATGTCCTAACTTAGATCTGATTAGGTTTTGTCCGAAATCGGACGAAGATTGAAAACACTTTACTTTAGGGCGTAAGCATTCTACAAGATAATGATTATATTTCTGACCTAAACAAAAATCTCTTCAAGTATTTTTTTTTATTTTTTATTCTAAAATATCGTTTTGAAATACATATCTTTTGACGTTTCCTTGATTTACCTGAAAACGGTTAGTCCTATCTACAAATTTTTTCTTACTAAAACTGTTCCTTAATAAAGAAAGTCACCCTCAGAATATACGCTGTATATTGAAACAAAAAAGAAACGCTGACGCCAAGGCATTTCTTTCCTAAACCCAGTTATGCCAGTATAAAATGATTTTGGGAGGGGGGAGGGAGAGATAGAGTGATCTGTAAAAGCCTGGTTGGTATAAGAAAATCCTGTTACGGTCATATCTCACATAAATATATGCCCCCTTCGCACTCTGCCCCCCCCCCCCCCCCTCCCGCAACAATCCTCACGGATCATGGCTTTGCGGTTAGATATTTCTGATTGAAAGCTCAATTCAAGAGGGTGTCATGATATTCTAAAAAAATATTCTACCGTTATACTTGCAGCCCCATCCCTTGTTCTGGCTACGCCAATGGAAACACCAGTGTATGTCGGATTGAAGACTAAGGAACAGTGTTGGGATATGACAGAGGGAGGTAGGGAGGAGGGGGACGCCACCTGAGCCGGAGAATACTTCCTATCGATCCCCGCCCCCCACCACTTACCTCATATCCCAACAATATGATTGGCCCATTCCCTCCCCTCCACCCGGATACATATTTCATATCAACCAATCCCCGGCCGTTATTATCCATATCTGGGCAGGGGGTGGGCCCCCTCGAGAAATGGCCGCATCTCCTCGTTCCCCCTTTTCAGTTTCTCATATTTATTACCTCTATCCTTTGTCAATGTATTCATCATTGTAAGAGGAAACATTTTCTTCTCAACCCACTAGAAGAAGGACAAAAGAGGATATTTCAAGATAGTTTTCGCAAGTATTTCTGCCTATCATTTGCTCATAATTATATTTGAGCCAATGAGATGCCGAGTACACAAAATCAATTTTTCTCATTTTGGAAAATCCATTGTTATACATTATTGCAATAAATGGGTATACTTAAGGAGCTGGCGAGTAGATGAATCCGCTGATTGCCAAAATATTTGTAATACATAGAAGTACGTATGTTTCTTTGATCTTTGCACTTACAGGCTGGTACAGATAAATGAGACTTCCTCCGAAAACGTACCCCAGAAACCCCTTCCAGGAAATAACACCTAAGCGACCTCCAGCTGGGCTCAGCGCCTACTGGTTACTCCCTTGGGTAGTCATTCTTATCCGAGTGAAGCCGCATTTCCCGACCGGAGTCAGTAGTACGATTTCCTCTTGGTGATGGCTTACTCCGGAGAGGTAGGTCTTCACGAGCATGTCAGCTACCGCCTCGGCCGCAAAGAGTAAACCTACTTGGTGTAGTAGTCGACTGTGCTTTGGGTGTTCCAGGGGCCAGAGGCCCAAGGATGTGCACAATGTGAATCTTACCTAATACGGTACGCAAAATGGAAAAGTAACGATATAGATGTCACCTCTAGACCCTATCATTGCGAAAGTGAACAGGAACGTGGTCTAAAATGTCGTCCTGACGTCCGCCACAACATATCTTCAGTTTTTGAAATGCTTCAAAATTATAAGAAATGTTTGTGAACCGATGATTTTGGGGGATGCGATAATCAACCTTCCCTTTTTTATTCTCTCCTCAACTAAATTTTCAGTTTGATTGTCTATGCATACTTATTGGAAAATAAAAAGTAAAATATATATAGATTGTAAAATATATATATATATATATATATATATATATATATATATATATATATATATATAAATATATAGTGGATAATAACAATATAATCAGTTGTAATTACTTTCCCCTTAGCTGCCCCCACATGCTCCTAAATGATGGAGGGGAAACTGACCCTAGGGTCGATACTCCTTAGATCACACCTCCCTCCTCTGGTCACCCACCACACTCCATCGTCTCTTCTTTACCAAATGCTTCATTTTCATTTTCAGAAGCAATTCTCCTTTCATGGAGGTTTACCACAAAGTAAAATAATGGTTCATATTTAAAAAAAAAATTAAATTTGGTTCCACGTTGAATAAACAGTATCAAAGCAAAGAAAACGCCAATTTAGTTAGATAAAGGCTGATAATTAAGGTATTTTTATTTATTTATTTCCGTTAAACTGTATAATAGAAAACGGATACATCGTTCGATTTTGTACATCAAAATAGTTTACAAAATATATAAAACTGATATGTAAGTTAGCGATGGTTCCCAGGTTGTGCAGTGTCAGGTACACTTAAAAACCCCTAATCTAGGTGAATAAACATGGCTTGTCAAAATCCACCAGAGCGATTAAAGAGCGCTCTGGTAGTAGGCGATATGACCTCGTAGTTAAATCCCGGTCATAAGTCACAATAACTAATTATTAGTATACAAAAAAAAAATTCAAAATGCACATACACAAAGACAGTATTCAATGGCCTCTTGCTTGAGAGACGAAATTCAAAGGAAAAGATAAAAGGGATGGCAAAGTTTTGAATTTAGTGAGGTAAAACGCGGTGAGATATACGTTTCGAATTAAAGGGAGAAGGGGGGAGCTTTGAGATCAATCGTTTTGGGGGATCAAACCCCAACCCAAAGCGGGTGTATCTCGGGTTTAAACGGGTGAAAATCGCGGGGAGTGGGGGTAAATAGAGGGTGAGTCACCCCCAACTCGAATATATAAATTAAATTCCCGGACGTTTATACAGGGGTGATCCAGGCTGCATGCGTGTGTCCCTCTCTGTACTCACTCAACCCAAACACACACACGCACACACCAAGCCACCAAAACTCCAAACCTCCTTTTTTTTCTTGTTTTGTATTTTATTTCATTCTATACAAGAATGGAATTGCGGTCACGTTCTTCACACATGAGTTAAACTTTTAAAAGATTCATTAAACATATCATGCAAAACAGTGCCTCAATTTTCTCCTTTTATTAAATAAATTCATCACAAAAGCCATTCTAACTTTAACTTTTTTTTAGCCATTTCGATAATTAGATTTTTTTTTATCTTCTATTCCCATTCACGGACTGTTATTGCCACATCACATATATTTCATTTTATTTTTATCCTTTTTAATAAAAAAAAATGTGTTGCGACGGGTCAAAATTTCAAAATTACTTTTAAATAAATTTGTTGTTTTTGGAGAGTATTTTAATAAGGAACATTTTTGCTAAGAGCCAATTTTTCGATAGGACTAACCTTTTTATCATAAATTAAGCAAACGCCTAATAAAATGAGTTTCAAAACGGCATTTTCTGGCTTGCATTTCGCAAATCGGGCAACCTTCGAAAAAACAAAGTTCATATATGTGCCTTATAGTAATTTTCTAAAACTTTTATGTGAAAATATGTTTGATTAGGTCATAAATTGACATAATGAGGTCATAAATCGGAGAGGATAAAAGCTATATTCTCTCGTACTCCTTTCTGCCAGTTGTGACTCAGATGGGGATCAGGAATAACATATCTGTCCCCATCCATGATTAATTGTTAAATTGTTTTTTAGATAGTTTTTTTTACTTTTTATAAAAATCTTATTAACACATTCTAAATTACGTTATTTTCGAAATTCGGGTATTCTTATTTTTAAAGTCTTATATCAATATTATTTTTTACTTTTTATTAATTTATGTTTATTTAATATTTTATTACCACAATATTTTATGGATTTTAAACAACAGAACTTTATGCCGGTTTCTTCGTTGCTAAATGATGTTTTTTTTTTGTCAACTGCCTGATGATGGGGGCAACCTCGAATGCCGGCTAGCAAAAATCAATAAAATTTGTGAGTGGTCAGACTATATTTTATTTTACAACCTGTGAGATAAAAAGAATTCTAACAGGGGTTCTTAAACAGCTGAGCAGATATTTGGGTAGATTGGTTAAATTTTACTTATGACAGATTTATATCTATTTTATGGTAGTTTTTTCAGCAACGTTTATATATGGAAAGTTGTGTATGAGATGGGACCGATATTGAGTCTTGGGGTATTCCTTAAGAAGAATGGAGTACTTTGATCAAGGAGAATAATATGAGAGATTGAATGAGTGTGGTGAGTGACCAGAGGGGGGCAGGAGGGAGGTGTGATCCAAGGAGAAGTATCGACCCATGGGGGGGTCAGTCCCCCCTCTATTATTTAGAGGGGGGGATGGGGTAAGGGACGTGAGGGGATTGAAAGCCTTTTTATGACAGGGGACCACCCTCAGCCCTCGGTAACGGGATTCCATAACGACCCGCTGACCCCTGGGCAGCCCTGGTCGGCGCGCGCACTCCACCTCCTCGCCTCGCCCCTACCAACATCTCAGGAGACCAAGGAGCCCCCTACAAAAAATCCAATATTAATATCAGAGGTGGGTGGGTGCGCAGGCCCAGAGTGCTTATGTCCCCCCTCCCTCCAGTTATGTATCTATACAGGGCGAGGATCCTATTGGTTATCACCCAGGACCAACCAAATACCTCTATCTCCGGACCTAAATCACTGAATAAACTTGAAACGATGATTGTTGATGGCAATATTGATTCTTTAAGGAATTTGTGAGCAATACACAAGCTGTACTAGACTTGCTCGGGGGAGTCACAAAACCGTAAGCAGTTCCAAGACGTTTACCAGATCCTCCGGTTAGCCTCTCACCATCATGACAGAGTCGCTATATATCCATCCCGGGTCAACGTAGGCGCCGGTTTTTTATCTGGCCCAAGAAAATACCTTGAGCATGCCGTCCTTCGGATAGGACGTTAAGCGATGGTCCCGAGCCTGTACGATTATTAAAGACCCCTACAGTAGGTGAACAAAAATTTCAGGTAGGCAAATTTGAGGACTCCCATAGTAGAGTCGGGTTCATGTACACCAGAGTGACGAAAGAGCGCTCTGGTAGTAGGCGATATGACCTTGCTCTGAAAGTCCGGGCATGAGTCATAATAAGTAACTGAGTATCAGGTCAATATGATAAAAGAACACTGAATTGTTGTCGACCCTCTTTCTTAAACCTCATTCAATGTTTCTGTCACGTTAACTCTGAGCTACCGGCGCCCTCATTTATAGATTTGTACAGAGTTAAAGGCTGATACTGTATTCTCTTTAATAATAACTATTCAAAGAAAATAAAAACTTACGTTTTTAGGTTTTCTGATCCTTTCGTATTGAGGCACTCGTGGCACATCGTTGGAACACCCCTCATTCACTGGACAGTAAATTTGGATAAAGCACATCCACATTAGACTTAAACATCTTTTTCATGTTGGAGTGTGTTCAGTGTGAATACTATTTACTTTTCTTTTTCCAATCTGTTATAAAAAAGAAAATAACCACATTCTATCACGCTACTCACATTATTTCCAATAAATTCAATATTCTATTTGGTTTTTTCTGTTGTTTTTGTTTTATTCTCTTTTCCCAAAACATCTTTTTACTTTCTTTATCTGCGTGTCTCATGCTATATACATGTTCTATTAATGTTTACCAATCATGAAATGGTTATTGATTTCTTTCTAGTTCCTGCTTTTTCTTTTGACATTTACTGGATCATAGCAAATTGAATCAAACAGTATTTTATATAGGGTACTGCATTTGATGTGAACTTATAAACACAAGTCTGAAGTTACAAAAATGGAATTATGCTAAGCTAGTAAAATGTAATTTTTTTATGAATTTTAATTTTTAACATCAATTATACAATTTTTTTGTATGAGTTATTCATATTTTTATCTATTAGCATTTACTTGGTAAGAGATTTTATGAAGCTATCAAAACAATTTCAACAATAAAGTAGCACTGGGTTTGGAATAGATCAGTTCTCTGGCAATGTCATCAGAGTTGGGAGGGATTGTGACAAAGAATATTCACGTGGAAAAGTCGACTTTCAGAAAGAAAAGTTTTATGCTTCTACGAGGTTTGGCAGGCGTATGTTATTTGATTCAATGTTTGTCCCTGGGTGATATATTCTATTTGGGGAAGATAAAGAGGACGGGGAGTGACAAGTCAGCTCGTCCTATTGAAAGTTATACGTGAGGCGTGGAGTAATCTTGGGCGGTAACCCCCCCCAGGGAGGGGAATGATTGAAGAAAGGCAGGCGTTCTCCCTTGCCAAAACCCCCCCAGAGACGAGAATCCGCCCCTTCCCCCCCTCCACACGCTTCTTTCAGTTTTATTTAAATCACATCCAATAGCGTATGAGAGCAATCAGGATCAATCCTGGGTGACGTCCCGTCTTCAAAATGGAACTGGAGGAAGCGGGAGGCGGGGTGTCGTTTATTTGTTTGATTTGTGAGAGAAAAACGGTTTTGAATCGTATCATCGTCTAGGGGCTGTGAGCACGTACCTCTTTCTTCCTTTTCCCTCTGAATATATTCTCCTCATACATGAATGTACGTAGTTATATACATTATTAGTTCATGTTCATGTAGGTACATAGTTGTTGATAGTTCATTCAATTTTGATGATCTTTGTGCATTGCATTTTTCTTTCCCTTCAGATGGAGCAATCTCACAGGTTGGAAAATAAAAATGTAGTCCCACCTCTCACAGATTTTATTTTTTCATGCTAGTCGGCTTTCGAGGTTGCCTTCATCATCACGCAGTCTATGAAAACCCATCATTTAGTAAATAAGAAGGCATTATTCTAGTTGCTAAAATACGTACATAATAAATATTATATATATGTATTAAATAAATATTGTATATAATATATACATATACATATTATGTATTAAATAAATATAATAAATAAATTAATTCGATTAATAAAATCAATAAAAAAGTGTCAAAAAAAATTAAATTGAAATAAAATGTTTTCTAAAATAAACATACTAAAATTTCTAAAAATATTCTAAAATAAATAAAAAAAAATATAGGAAATTATTTTTAAAAAATGTATCAACATTTAAATATTAATAATAATTTATTAAAGAGGGGATAAGCTGTCCAGCCTCACACACTCCGTTCTCTGAATTGAGACTGAGATGGGGAACCGGAATAACATATATGTCCCCATCAATCAAATTGATAATAATTTTTTTTTTTGAATAGTTTAATAGTCTTTAATTTACTGGAAAAGTACGAGTATATCAGATATACTGATTAGATTTTTGTCTGTTCATTTTTAACTATTTTAAATTATGTTTTCTTAATTGTTTTACCAAGTATGTTTATTTTAGAAAGCTTTTTATATCTTGTATATTTATAGCTATCGAAAAATATATATTATTATGTTACAAGAAATATTTAGTTAGTAAGATACTAATTAAGTATAAAAACTAACTGACTATACTAACTATAATAAGTAACTGACTAACTATAGTTAGTTATTGTGACTCATGTCCGGGCTTTAACTTCAAAGTAACCTACTGTCATAGCTTTATTTCTTGGCTCTGGTGGACATGAGCCCGACTACTGTGAGAGTCTTAAATTTTGCCTAACCAGTTTTAGTTAGGTCCCATACCTCGCCTAACGTGTACCTGACATCGTACAGGCTACAGGGACCACTTAAAAAACTTAGGGGTCTCAGCCCGCGATTTTGAGTTCAGTCGGCAAGCACGGTACCATCTCTGAGTTACCGGCGCCTTCAATATATATTTGCACAAGACTTTCAATCCAACAACAGTCATCCAAGGAAACCTTCAGGGATTTACCTTAAGAATCATTTTCGAGACTTTATTAGCATTTTTATTTTTCCAACTTGATATCTTTGGTGCCAAATTAAAAAGTACTTTTCTATTTCATTTTATTTTTTTGTTGTTGTATTTCACAGTAAAATAAATCGTCTAAGTTTAATGGTACAGGTTTAAAATATATGGTTTGCTTTTAAAAGAGCCTTAAAGTTCTTCCAAGTCCACTGGCCGAGGGGGGCCGAAAAGAAATAAATTGTGACTATCTCTAGTATTTAGGTAGGTAGGGAGAAGGATAAATTGTGGAGAAGTTTAGGGAGGAAAAAAAGCTTGTGTGGAGGTAGAAGAGAGAGTGGAGTGGGAAAGCAGGGAGTCTTATTGTTGAAGTAAGAAATATATAGGTAGCGGTAAAGCTGTGTTGTGTGCTGACCAGACCTCATGGGGCAGGTCGAATCAATAGAGCTCCTTCGTCCACAGAGGATAGGCAACCTCTCATACCATACCTGTTATGTCACTTTAATTGCCAGATTTCTGAAGGGGCTTATATATGTTGGGTAACTTTGGTTCCAATCAGGCGTACTAAGAAGCTATATGTAATCGATCACCTCTTCTAAAAGTTCAGGAAAATAAGAAAATAAAAATAAATTCCTAATAAAGAGCTAATTTTTGGAGCATTCACTTATTTTTTTCTTTTCTCACAACCCGTAGCAATGAACTTGAAAGATATGAAAATGTCACATGTCCAAACTTACGTAGATCTGATTAGATTTTCGCTGTAATTGGACGAAAATTGAGACCACTTTACTACGGGGCCTAAGTACATTCTTCAAGATACCGCTTGTACTTACGATCAAATCAAAAACTTTAACAAATAGAATAAAAAACTGCTGACGCCAACATATTACTTCCATAAAACCACAAAAGTGGTTGGTATAAGAAACTTCTATAATGGCCACATCATATATATTTTCTTTTATGGAGCTGTCCCCAGCATCACATCGTATCTGGCAATTATAATTGCAACTATAATTATATTTGAAATTCAAAATAAAAGCAGGTGTGCCTCACCCACATTAATCAATAAGGAATCAATAATTTTAATGAATTTTAATCATTTATAAATATAAATGGAGCATAATTATTCAAAATTACCATTATGTTGACTTTCTTTTTGCTGTATTTGTTTTTGTCTTGCACGGAGTTGTCGAACATGTTCCGTTGAAGTTTTCGGCATTTTTAACTATTTAACACTAACTCCGAATAAAACTAAATTTAATTTATAAACTAAATTAAATAAATTCAAATGTATTATTTTAACGCATCAACCGTATACAAACACGTAGCCCATATACAAACACAGCTGATGCTTCGATACGGACCTAACTCGTAATTGACTTGTATGCATACGCTACTCATCCCCCTTTCTTTAGCGTTTCATATTTGATTTTTTATGACGAGGCCATTCCGATTCACTAGTTTCGCTAAAGAAGTTTCACCTCAAAAATTAATTGACCTAAGGAGGATAACTGCAATCGTCACCAAACTTGGAAGTTTTTCTGAGTTATTTCTTCATATACTTGCATGTGTATAAGGTTTGATTCTATTGATTCCTTGCAGCTAGCTAATGTACACACAAGAGGATTATGGTTGGATGGCTGCCGAGTGTCCGGTTCACACAAGAGCTCGCTCTATTTCCAGGCTCATCAATAGACACTAAGCAGATGGCATTGACAACATACACCTCTATTTGCCTACTGTCCGTTCTGCCTACTAATGCTACCTGGGCAATATTCAACATTTACCGTGTTTATTTGTTGGCAATCACATTTAGTTCTCTAACGGCCCTAATCAGTGCCCAAGGTGCATAATGCAGTTCTCTCTTGTAATAAATAACATTTGAGATAAACGTTCTTATTCATCGTTATTCATTACTTTTTGAAGCGAGAGACATTTTGATTGAAACATTTTAAAAAAGTCGCTGAATTACTGGCAATGCATTTACCCTTTGGCTCTCACTTTTGCAACAATCGATTAGCGAAATATCAATAGATACAGGAACATATGAATCTTCATCCTAAATTTCATGTATTGACATTCCTTACATCGGAATTGTTTACAGTTTTTGTGTTAAGCTTCCTCCCTAATCTCCTTCTTCTCTTAGACTAATTTGACAAAGTCAATAGGTGTCATTCTCATGAGGTGTAGAAGTTACATAGCCTAACTTAGATCAGTTTAGATTTCGGACAGAAATTGAGACAACATTACTTCGGGACCTAATTACTTTTCACAGGATATCGCTAATAGTAAAGACCTAATCAAAAGTCTTCAAAAATGAAAGTTATAGAGAAAACTAAAGGGCACATTTTATATGAAATACAACCGTCCTAAAATTTCGTTTTGAAACATATTTTTTTAAACGTTTGCTAAATTTACTCGAAAAATGTTAGTTCTATCGAGAAATTAACGCCAACCAAAAATGTTCTACACTAAATTGCCAGTCGCCCCTGTGTTTCTTCTGTTTTGTGATAAGATCATTACGACTAAAGTTCTTCAACATTATTCTTCAATAACGTAAAATAAATTTCCGTAGGATATATTTCAAAGTAATTTTTAAATGTTTACGGATAGTAACGAATTTTAAAATTACTTTATTATTGGTAGTTTTTGTTAAAAAGAATCAGAAATAAAGAAAAAAATATGAAATGAGGCCATAAGAGAACCTCTTGTTTCAACTACGTTTTTACAGAACAATTCCCTTTTCCCTCTTAAAATCATACATACTAGCTTACTCTGGATTTCAGAAAGTCACTCTCAGAATTACACTGTACAAAGCTATGACACCAAAACATTAGTTCATTATACACAATAATGCCAGTATGAAATGAATGGGGGGTGGGACGGAATGTGGTCTGTAAAAAGTTGTAGCGTGCTTGGACAAAATCGCGGTTTCGAAACCCGGACAAGACTCATGATCGATGGCAGGTTCTCGTTAAAGACCCCTACCATAGGTTATTAAACGATAGACAAAGTTTAGGCTAACATCAACTCAAGCGACGAAAGAGCGCTCTGGAAGTAGATGATACGACCTCGTAGTTGAAGCCCAGACAGGAGTCACAAAAACAAACTGCGTTTTAAATTTTTAAAAAATTCAGTCGTGCTAAACAAAACGGACAGTTGGAAAGGAACAAAAGAGGTTGTCTGGAGAATCAGTGTTATTGTGAGTAGAGAAGGAGCCCTAGGCATTATGGATGAATTCATGTTTTCCAAAACAGACTACACATTAAAAATGTATCCAGCCCTCCATCTTGAGTCGTCTACGTTTTCTCAAATCCTTATCTGTGTTAGCATCTTCTCACATTTGCGATTAACTCTGAGTGCACACAACATATATTATTATTATTAAGTCTTTATTTATAAATAAAATACACATATACAAATAATTCGAAAATCAAAAATCATATACAAGACGACCTCTTGGTCAGATGACCGTGAGAGTGTAGTCGTCATAATTTACAAATAATGAAGAAATTAAGTAAATCTATCACTTAGCTTTCAAGAATAGAACAACAAAATACAATTACAACTTGTTTAAAAATCAAAATATACCTTCGCCTAAGTACGTAATAAATTTTACTTACGAACAAGAAAGGATCTTATCAATATAAATATATATCTTTGATCTTTAAAATTTAAATCAAAATAATCATAATCTTCTGGTTCGGTATAATAATATTAATTTCAGGTATTAATTGTGAATCATAAGATTAGAGTCTAGTTATAATAAATGTTATAAAATGATAATAAACATTAATACGACTTAAAAAGATTAATAAATGATAAATAATAATAGGATTAAATAGTAATAAGTAATATTATACCTATATAATATTAGGAAAAATAGAATAGCATTAAATCATAATAATGATATTTTTGAAAAAAAAAATTTTCTTCGCCACAGTATTATTTGTTTTAAATGGTGAGCGTCTAAAGGATATAGCAACTTATATCCATACTAAATAAGTATACATAATACATATATTATATATAGTCCATTATAATTTCAAAATACATTATTTTCGATTTGCGGTCATCGGTCTGGGGAATATTGAAAAATGTGAAATATTTTGTAATTCTGATTCCACCAATTGTCGAGTAATTTTCAGAACTTGTTTTAAAAGCCGAAAACTGGCAACAAAACAACATAAGTAGTTAGTCGAGAGAGAGAACGATCAAGGTGTGTAATGAAAACAGTTGCACGAAGTGAGGAGAGAGGAACCAGGGTTCTAGTCTATTTAGCGCCTTATAAAGAGTGGGTGGAAGCAATTTAAACGGAGGTGAGGATGCGGTTATTGTATTAAGAAGTGGAGCCAAGCCCCAACAACCATTAGCAAGTTTTCCAATCTGTGTAGAGGTGGGGGTGATTAATTCTCCTGATCGCAACACACTTTCAAAGGGAACCGAACGCTTCTGGTGGTGACGGTTATAAAACAAACCAACCATCACTGCCACTGCCACACGTCTTACCTTGTAACACTGGAGAAGTGCAGTCGGTGGCTGATAGTGAGTGAGAAGTGATTATTTCACAAGTTGTAAAATAAAAACGTAGTCTGACCTCTCACAGATTTTATTATTTGTGCTAGCCGGCTTTCGAGGTTTCCCTCATGGTCAGGCTGTCCGGTAAAATATTTTTTTGAAACTTAAAATTTTTTTTTGAAACTTAAAATTTTTTTAGCTGCTGCTGAATCTTCCATACATGCCTCTCTCACATTACAACACCATGTTACTCAAATTGAGAACTGGTGCTACATTTGGAAAATTAAACTCAACACGGACAAATCACAACATATAACATTTACACTAAGACGAGATACATGCCCTGCCGTTTTTATCTACAACAAGCCCCTCCCTCAGACTAACACCGTAAGATATTTGGGATTTACTTTGGACAGACGACTGACATGGAATCCTCATACAAGCCTCCTACGGATTGCACTAAACAAACGATTTAAAATGCTTTATTCTCTTCTGCACAGACATTCAAAATTACACTTAACACAAAAGCGTAACTGCACGCTCAACAGGCTCACAAATCTACGGTTCGGCAAAAATTTCTAACCTGAAACGTATCCAGGTTTTCCAGTCAAAGACACTCAGACTCATTACACAATGCCCACCATACGTAAGTAACAGAACACTCCACAATGACCTCATGATAAACACAGTACACAACACAATTCAGGACCTTTACAGACGTTTACATAGCAAATTGCATTTATACCCAAATCCATACATCCACTCACTTTCATCACCACACTTGCCACACAATCCTCCCAGGAGATTGAAGAAGAGGTGAAACCGTGACTTACTATAGTCCCAAATCGCAACCGCCCTCCTGAAACAAAATCATAATATCCCCATAATATTCATTGATAATAATCATTAATATTCATTGTTTTACCGCTGGATAGCCTTCCTCTCTCACGCCAATCAGGACTTGCACTATCTATCAAGTCCTCTTGTTGGCTGGTTGTTGCGTCATGGCAACAGTTGCGACCAACATTATTGAGATAAAAAAAAAAAAAAAAAAAAAAAAATTAAAAAGAATAAATAAAATAAAACTATGTATAATTAAACTACTTAAAACGGGAGTCCAAGAATTTTAAAACGTTTCGATATATTTTCTATTCCACAAAAAATATTATACTTAAACTACCGGTTTCAACATTACACCATAGAGAGAGGGAGAGGGTGATAGAGTGTGAGGGCGTCAGTAGCTCAGAAGTAGCGTGTTCGAAACCCGGCCGAGGCCCTTAGGTTTTTTATCTGGGAGGTGAAAAAACCTTGAGCGGTGACTTTAAGCGATGGCTGGGCAACGTCAGATACTAGTTTCAAGACCCTTACCCCGGTGAATAAACCTAGGTGGTTTTAGGACTTCCACACTAGAGTCGGACTCGTGCCCGTCAGATGGAATGGACATAATTCCAAAAAAAAAAGTTTTATTTTTTTTAAATTTTTAGAGATTTATTTATTGAACAGTTTTATTTTATTTATTTTGAGTGCAACCTCAAGTGCCGGCTAGCAAAAATGACAAAATTTGTGAAAGGTCAGTCTAAGTTTTTATTTTACAATCTGGGAAATGGCAATTATCTAAGAAATTAAAAAAAAAAGCAGATGAGACATAAAAAGTACACAATTTCGGGATCGAGAGCTTATAAGGTTTTTAAAAATATTTTCAGCGCGTTAATGGCGTCATTATTTCTTGATGCTTTGTTCACAACGAGAATTTTATAGGTGGGCATAAAACGTATCATGGATTTCTAAGAGAATTTGCAGTATCACAATCAGGAAGCGCTGAAAACTTCAGTTTCTCAATTGGTGACTTGACTATGGGTAATCGCTAAGACCATTAGAAATAAGAGTGGAGAGAGGAATAATTGTCAATTATTGCAAACAAGTTAGAAACACGTAAGGATTCTGTAAAGCGATATTCGATCTACGAAACCGTACAAGCCAATGGATGATCACCACTTCCTCACCGTTCAAATAAATTAATTAACATTTACAGACATAACAGACAAGCATAAACATTTACGAGTTAATAACAGAAAGTGTTGGACCGGTTGAACGGCTTCATTGAACTCATCTTCAGATACCATTGCACATGACGGCTTCATGAGTTTCCAATAATTAAATCTGATATACTCATGGCTTCATCCATATATGATAATTTTTCAAAGATGAGTTCATAATACTTCCCCAGCTATACGAAGTGTAGGGGAAGTTATGTAACCAGTCAGAAACTCCATGATGAGTTTCAAAGAAATTTCATGTTTTCCAATTTTCTGATTCCATAAATGAAACAAAATCTATCGGTGAGCACGATAACTCCCGATAGAATAAGTGCATCAGTACAACGTTATATATTTTTATCCAGAACCCTTTGAGAACGACACCTATTGATTTACAGTCAAATCAACTAAAAGGAAGGGGAATAAAGGGGAGGCTTAACACAAAACCTTTAATAACTGCTGTTGTAATGAATGTATTGACACGAAATTTCATATTTGAATTCAAAGCTCTACAGTGACGACACCTATTAATTTTTCTCGAGGGGGCTCAACTCAAAAATTCTAGTAACATGTTATGAATGTATCAATTTGAAATTTTATATTTAAATTCAAAACCCCATAAGGATGACTCTATCGATTTCTCGGAAAATTGGTCGAAGGGAAGGGAGGATCAGAGAAGTGGGGCGCAGTTCAAGTTCCCTAATAACTGAAATTTAGTATAAGGGTAAAGAAGGTAAATTTGTCGATAAAACTAAAAGGCTCATTTTATATAGAATGCATTTTTTCGTAAATCAATAATCGTCCTTAAAAAACAACTCAAAACTAATTTTTTTTAGACGTTTGTAGCATTTGAACGTAAACGGAAAATTGATTCTTACAAAAAATGCTTACTATAAAATTTTCAGTCATACAAGTACTCCCAGATTCGACCAAACTAAGAAATTCATACCATTCGTATGAGTTTCCTATATCTAGTAATGCCAGTTTGAAATAAGAAAAAGAATTTGAGAGGGAACGAAAAATGATCTGTAAAAATATGGTGGGTATAAGAAAGTCAGAATATGGTCAAATAATTGACAAACAAAACAAAAAAAATGTTGCTTATATGGGAGCTTGAACCTCGTCACAGACAGACATCGGACCGAAAAAAACTTTTTGTACTTTTTTTGATATTTGACTTACAAAAAAAAAAAAAAAAAAGAATTATTCGCATTTTTTTAAATTAAAATAATGAATTAATAAATTAATAATTTGTTAAAAAATGGGAGACAGGAATAATGGGGGAAAAATTGATGGCTCACAATGTCCTGGAGTAGCCAATTTTACCGGTTCAAAGTTCGTTAGAGATTAATGATATTTGGTATGAAATATTTAAATAAATGAAAATAAAATATTCGCTAACAAAACGTTTACTAAATAATTTGAATAACGGTGAATACAGTATTAAAAAGGGTATGTTACGATTAATGAGGATTGAATGTTATCGACCAATAACTGTTGGTCTCCCGATTAATTTTAATTGTTGACTTTCTATTTTAATAATTCTTTTATTAATGGCTCGTTGGAACGTTGAAATGTTTATGTTAACTTGAATTTCGATAGAGTCATAAATATATAATGGAATTTATAGTTTTTGAGGGCGCCGGTAACTCAGAGGTAGTGTGCTGGTAAAGACACTTGGGTTTTTTTTATCTGAGAAGTAACAAACATTGAGAACGCCGTCCTTTGGATGGGACGTTAAGCGATGGTGTTAGGTACTCGTTAAAAACCCCTACCCAAGGTGAAACCTAGGTAGACGAAATTTAGAACTCCCTCAGTAGAGTGAAGTTATGTCCACCAGGGCTACGAAAGAGCGCTCTGATAATAAACGAAATGAACTCGTAGTTAAAGCCCGGGCATAAGCGACAATAACTAACACACCTTGAAAGCTCTTTCTATTTAGCTATTTAAACTCCATCCAAGCAAATTTCAGGTCTTCTATTCTTCATCACCCATCTTCTCCTTCCTGCTCTACATTAATCCTTCATGAGTGCAGGGGTGTCATTTCAATTGACATTTGTACAGATAGATCCAAAGCCAATAATAGTCCTTTGAACCAATTTTATGTTTACATGAATTTCGGTAGAGTCATAAATATATATTGGACCCTTACCATAAGTAACTAAACCTCAATAGACAAAATTAAGGTCTCCCATAGTAGAGCTAATAGGGAAGAGTTAAGGGCATTCGATGTTTTTTTTTTGCCACCTAGATATAAACACCAGCCCTTCCAGTATATCTAGTTATTGTGGCTCTTGCACGGGCTTTAACGAAGAGGTCATAATCGTTTACTACCAATCCGCTCTTTCGTCGCTTTGGTGGACATGAGCGCGATTCTTTTCTGGAGTCCTTAAATTTTGCCTACCCAGGTTTATTCACCAAGGGTAAGAGTGTTTAACATGTACCTGACATTGTACAGGCTCGCGATCATCGCTTAATGTCCCATCCGAAGGACGGCATGCTCAAGTGTTTTTCACCTTCCAGATAAAAATTGAAACGTTCCTAAGAATTTTCAATATATTATTATCTTTTCCTCCTAAAAATTTAATAATAATCGTGCAAGAATCCGAGATCGAGTTTTCTACAGAATTTCACGTTTCAAGGTCCCCTGAACATTTTTTGACCATTTTCGCGATGACGTCTCTCTGTCCATCTGGCATTGTGACTGTAAGATCTTCCAAGTTCAGATCTTCAATGGACTCACCTCTCTTCCCATTTCAATCCTGCCGCTCGACTCCTATCATCCCTTATCCATCCAAGCAATCCTCCCTTAAGACTGAGGCGGTGCCAGCCGAGAAACCTGCTGATATAGTTTGCAAGAATCTAGGGAGTGCTAGTAGTGACTAGTTTCTCCCCCATGTGTGGTCGAACTTCCAGATCTACAATCCACATTGGTCTGCCTCCGCTATTGGTCTGCTAGACAGATCAGGATTAAGTTTTATGTATATATTTTATCATTAGCATGTAACTATATTTTTAAATTTTAATTTATTTAAGTTTTTCCTTTATTGTTATTTTGTACATAGTTTGTTTATTCTTTTACTGTCTTATTATGATTACTTACCTAACTCTGTACTTTGTTACCATATTATGTTATCGTTTTTCAAATTGTCAACAAACTTACTAATGATGTATACCGATTGTAAATATTCTTAAATAATAAAATAATTTTAAAAAAAAACAAAAAAAAACTTAAAATTATAACTCCTTATAATATTTTTTGAGGTCGACTCCGCTCTACTGACCAGAGTGGGATTAGGGTAAGACAACCCCATGACAAGACTCAAAACTACAATAGGAGCTCTCAGAACATAATTGAATTGTCGGTGAGTAGCCGAAGAGTGGAAAGTAAGGTGTATAAATAAGATTTAGTAGGTATGTGGAGGAGTGAGTGAGTGAGTGAGTGAGGGCTGAGGGACTGAGGGGGACCCAGGAGGGTGATGGATATCGACCTACCGCCGGCCACTGTCCACTCCAAACAAAGGATTACCTCCTTTTCTCCTCCCTTCTCTTTACTTATTTGTTATTTCATCTTAGCCTCCGGCCTGGGCCTGTCTCTCTTTTCGGAAAACTCACTTTCCCCGGGAAAAGCTCCCTCCTACCCCAGCGGGCTAAGCCCCCCGAGGGCCTCTACAACAACACCCACACTCTCTTTTCTCTTTTAAAACTTTAAAGGAAATCAATCGAAAAGTTACTAGCTTTGTTGATTCTTCAAAATACAATCCTCTTCTCTGTTACAATTGTTTTTAAAATGTGTTGAAAGTCAGTCTGAGTAGCTTTCTATTATCTTCATGAGATTTACTAAGATTTGTACATCAAGAGAAAAACAAGAATGCCAATGACGCTTGCACAGTGGACTTTTTTAGCCAATGGAAGAAAGAGTGGTTTGGCACAGAAGCTACCATGGCCGTCCTAAAATGGGGACCGGGTTAGTATTCCTTTTGAGAGCAGGGTATTTGTAATATATATCTTCCTGTGCCCACAGGTTGACTTCCTGTAGCTGCATGTTGACCCCTAAACTGAAAAGTAATACTAACCAGGCGGTCCGCTACTGCTGAAGTCCCCATTTTAGGGTGGTCGCAATTTTCCACATTAGCTCATGTGCCAAAATACTCTTTCTTCCTCTTCTAAGTAAGATGAGATTTTTCTACTGAAGTGGTGTCAACGACATGAAGGACATTACAAAAAATAGTGGCTTCTGGAGTAGCGGCAGCTCAGCTTTGGCATGGAGTGAACTAAAATTTGTTGATGTCAAGAAAAATCAAGAAAGACAAGGTCAGAATGGACTAAAGCAAGAACTTCGTACAAAAGGAAGAATTTGAACGATACCCCAAATTTTATTCAGGGAAGCATGTTAGATGAAGGTGGTAATTTCCATAGGAATCACCAACCGAGTGAGGGCTTTAGCAGATTTTACAGAAGTACGTAAAAAGGGGAAAACACAAAATAACAGATTGATGATGTGGCTTATAAGCCAGAAACTTCTAGGTTGTCGTGGCTTTTCCAGTGGAGGCAGTAGTAGACAGGTTATAGAAAAGATCATTAATGCAACATTAAATGACAACATATTACGTTAGTATTATTTTTTTAATGCCTATTTCTATTTTTCAGTACACTATAATTGAAATATAAGGTGTATTTATTTATTGTTCTTACTTTTCAATTATTTACCTGCATTTTGAACCTATCATAGATTTTATTTAACAGGTATTGTATCTATATTTTTCGTTAATTAGAGAAAGCAATCTTAGAGATGTTATAGCTCAGTGAACGTTAGTTCTATATCAAATTTGGAAAGAAACCGTTAGAAATTTCAAAAGAATAAATTTTTGTAATATACTGATTCTAATTCATTATGAGCCGAATAAGGTACATATACCCGATTTCAGCTTTCTACCTCTATTAGAAGTGACTGAAAAAGCGATCGACAGATTTGACGTCACCAAACCAACACAAATAAATTAAGGTATACAAAAAAATAAACTTTTCTAGTGAGGATAGAATCAGTGACACACGGATCGATGAATCGTGGATCGATTTATTTTAATATTATTATTTTTTTCTTCCTCTCTTTTGGAATTTAAGTTCTCAGCTACTTTATAGATGAATCAAAGTAAAGAGAATATCCCTGCGCGAATTAGACGGACATCGTAACATGTCAGAAATAAATAGTTTTTCTTTCATAATCTGATCCCTCTAATATCAGTGGAAGTGGCCATCTTGCTCTCCTGTCTGTATAATGTATGAGTTCATAACTACTGTAATTTATTGTATATGTTGTGATGTACACTACGGAACATTTTTTTAATGAATATTTTAATGAAAAGAGGTAATTTTTTTTATTATAATCTAATATCATATATATATTAGATATATATCAAGGTGTTTGAGAAACAAAACAAGAAAACATATAAAAAACAGCTGTGAAATAGTGTTGAATGTAATGGAGTCGTGAGCTAGCTCTAAAACGGTGCATGTGGTTTTGATATGTTTTAAATAAAATGAAGTTGAACAATTAGATGAAAGTTGACTGGGGTGGAATTAAAGTGTGAAGAGTTGACGGGGTCTGGTTTTTGTGGTAGAGGCGTCGAGAAGGTACAATTAATAATATCTATTTTCAATATGCCCAAATAAATAAAAAAAAGAAATAGTTTTTTAAGTATTAATTTAAATGATTTTGTTGCTTTGTTTTTCTTTTGCTTAGTTCAATGTTTAGTTGTTTTTATTAGAATGTGCAAATAAAACAAATAACCCAAATATTTGTCCTCTTCAAATTCTATCCTATTCATCTTCCCTGTTGTCCCAGTAGTATCATTTAAAAAACCTTTGGATTAGAAATTAATATTATTTAAAATTATTTAAAAATTGGTATCTCCTTGTGAATCCAAGTGTAAAGTTTGTTTAATTGAATTTTATTTCGTTGTATACGTGTACTTTCTTAAAAATTGCACGTCTTAAATTATTGATAATATTTTTTTAGGGCAATTTTCGGCAAACTACTGTAGAAATCAAAATTTAAATAAAGAAAAGAGATCAAATTTCTACAGGAAATGTGGTAGCAAACAAGTTTTTATCACATTTTTGGCATATCCCTTGTGTGGACGATTTTCGCCACAAAGCCCCATCATATTTTGGCAAAACCTTGATGGGAGAATTTTTTTATATTAATTAAAGTAGGGAAATAGGTTGAAAAAGATGAAAAGGATAGAATAGAGACAAATAAGGGTTACATTTAATTTTGAGAAATAATATTTTTTTTTGCCAACTTCAAAAGAAGGTTACTATTTTATATAACATTGTTTTTGTTTAGTAATTATATATTTAGTAAAGTAAGAAAATGCCAATTACCAGAGGACTAGCGAGAAGATTAGAGGAGGAAAGTAGAGAGGAAGGGTCAAGTTCGGAGGAAAGATCCGATATGGAGTTATCGGAAGATAGAGAAAGGGAGACTCCAGCCGCAATGGAGTCCATGCAGGGTACAGGTGAGGAGTCGCAAGGGGAGGGGGTAAATAAAGATAAAGAAAAAGAGGGCATTGCTGCTCCTGATATGGAATGGCTCCGTGTTGTGTTGACAAAGTTAACTGGGGATATTGGAAATATCAATCAAAAAATAGAAGAACAGGGAAAAGAATTAAGGGGGGATATTGGAAAAATAAATCAAAAAATGGAAGAGCAAAGTAATAAATTAGGAAATTTAGAGACAAATTTAAAAAGGGAAATGGGGGACAAATTAGGAAAATTAGAGACAAACTTAAGGGGTGACATTAAAGATTTAGAGGTGAGATTAGATAAGCAGGTGGATAGCTTGAAGGATCAAATAGGGAGTTTAGAAATAAAAAATCAAGAGTTAGAAGACAAAGTTGATCAGGTAGCAGAAAGTTTAAAGGGGGAATTTAATCAAAAAATAAGCATTTTGGACGAGGGAGTGAAAATTCAGATGGAAGGAATAATCTGTAAACTAAGTGTTGCAAAAGAAAACTGTGATGAGCGGTTTCAAATTTTAGAATCGAAGTTGTCAAGAGTTGGGGAGGACAATAGCGTCCAAACAGCTGTAATTTCTGAACGAATAAGCCGTGTAGAGGGAGTTCACGAAGAAGGAACCAAGGAGGTTGTAGAGCTAAAAGAAACAGTAGAAACAAATGTTGAAAGGATTAGCCATATAGAAGGAAACATTTCGAAGTTAAAGGAATTGCAAGAGAGGACGGTTAAGGAACTACCTCAACTAGTACATGAACAGCTGTCTAGGGGAAGGGAGGCTCTCCCAATAGTAGATCAAGGAGGTGCAAATAGTGCATCCGACTCAAGCTTATCCCAATCTCTGTTTCTATTGAACCAGACATTGATGCAACAAAATTTATCGGGGGGAGGCACTTGTATATTTCGGAACAGTCATAAGGACAATCCCAAAGAATTTATAGAAAGCTTAGAATCTAAATTTTTTTTGTATGGGGGGAAATTAAAATTAAATGAATTTATGAAGAATCACTTAAAAGAAGAAGGACTTATTTTTTGGCAAATTAATTGTAATGAAATAGAATCTTTTGAGGAATTTAAGACTATATTTAAAAGAAAATTCTGGGAAACCAATTTTGACTCAATTGTCATGAATGAATTGGGTCAAGGATCATTTTTTAAAAAAGGGAAGGGGTTAACTCCACAAGAGTATTTTTCAAAGTTAGTGATAAGGGCTCGAGATTGTCAATATAAGATGCCAGAAGAATATATTTGTAGGAGCATGTCGGGTCATTTCGGGAGAGAAATTGAAAATATAATTATACACCAAGGGATAAAGACCATTGCAGGATTTGTTGAGGTACTGGACAGGGTGGGAGTTGACAGAATAAACGGTCAGGGACAAGGGTTCAAAGGGGATAAGTTTAAGGATGTGGAGAAGGGAATAGATCAGGAAGGTAGGAGTCACATGGTGGACCGAAATAATGTAGATTACAGATGGCAACAAGAGAGACATAAGGGATATTATAATGGGAACTCAAATCAATTCCAAAATAATGCCAATCAACCACCTACTCCTAGATATCCTCCAAATGTAAATCAAAATTATCAACCTCATAACATAGGATACTACAATAATAATCGTGGGTGTGGTTACCCTCCAGTTATAGACAATAGAAAATATGAGCCACTTAGGACAAATAGATATAATCAGGAATGGCGACAGATGAGTCGACCTTATGATCGACCACCTGGGCGGCCGACAATGGAAAACTCGGATCAATTAAGGACTCAGGAATTCCAAAATAAAAATTTTAAAGAGAATCTAGATAAAAAGAAATAGCTCGGAGGGGCAGAGAATCAGGGTCGCTCTGGTATTGAAGATAGGTTAGTGTCTTTACGAAGGGAATTTCAGGATTTATTATTGTATGAAGATCCATGGAACCAGGAAGAGAAGTTTAATTACTGTCCGGAAGTCAAAATTAAAATCGGGCAAGTTATTAGTAACGCTTTGATTGATTGCGGTTCTATGGTCAACGGTATAAACGAAATTTTTTTTAACATAAATAAGAATAAATTTAGCTTCGAAATCTTGCCAGTTTCAAATACAGTTATCATCACTGCCACCAATAAAAAATCAAAACCCATCAGGTTCCAAATCATAGCTAAAGTAGATTTTTGTAATCATTCCGCGAATATTCGATTTTTGATCATCCCCGACTTGAGTTATGATGTCATTATAGGAAGTGAATTTTTGAATAGTAATTCCGTTATTTTAAATTTTAAAGATCAATGTGTGCAGTTGAATTCAATTCCCGGGGAAATCATAGAAATTCCTTTTGTGAGAGAGGCTGACCAAAAGAAAAATACAACCCAGAAGTTGATATGTATGGACGAAGAATCGAACTTCGAATCCAGGGTTGACCCAATCGCCAACAAATTACAGGACATTAGAGCGAATAATGATTTTCTGCCCGACCAGCTGTTAAATGATTTTAAAAATCTAGTAATAAAATATAAAGATATTTTTTCAGAAAACCCCGGATTGATCCGAGGTTATCAATATCAACTAATAGTAAATAATCATGAGCCTTATTTCATTAAGCCTTATAAAATTAAGGAATATCAGAGGGAGGCTGTCCATGCTGAGATACAGGCAATGCGACAAAATGGTATCATAGAATATAGCCGTAGTCCTTACGTCAACCCGATAGTAGTTGTGAGTAAGTCCAATGGACAAATTAGGATATGTCTCGACGCCAGAAAACTAAACTCTAGGCTAGTCCCTGATTACGAGACTTCTCAAACAATAGACACAATATTACAACGTTGTGGAAACAAAAATTTCATAAGTACAATAGATCTTACTAAAAGTTTCTGGCAGGTAGAACTTCACCCAGAATCAAGGATATTTACTGCTTTCATGCACCAAGGAAAGATTTACCAATTTTGTAGAGTCCCATTTGGACTGTCAATCTCCTTAGCTGCTCTTAGTAGAGCAATGCAGTTCGTTATAAGCCAATTTTACAATAAAATACATCTATATGTCGACGACCTCTTATGCTTATCAGAATCCATAGAAGAACATTTAAATTTATTAGAATCCCTTTTTCTGGCACTAAGGAAGCATGGTGTAACAATTAATATAAAGAAGTCAAATTTTTTTAAAAAAGAAGTAAATTACGTGGGTTTTATATTAACTCTGGAAGGTATCAAACCTCAACCGGAAAAAATAGAAAGCATAAAAAAATTTCCAATTCCAAAGAATGTTTCTGAGTTGAAGGGTTTTATTGGGCTCACCAACTACTATCAAAGGTTCACGAAGGCATACGGTGAGCAGATTAGTAGGTTGTCTCATTTGTTGAGAAAAGGAATAAAGTGGCAATGGGGGGAAAAGGAAACCGACATTTTTAATGACGTTAAGGGAATTTTTTTAGAAAATGTCATGCTACACCATCCAGACTTTACCAGACTGTTTTACTTACAGACGGACGCTAGTGGATATGCCATTGCTGCTCAACTGTATCAAAGAGACCATGCAGGCATAGTGGGAGTGGTCGCGTATGCTAGCAGGGTCCTAAGAGCAGCAGAGAGAGCGTACACCACGACTGAACAGGAACTTTTAGCTGTGGTATGGAGTGTCCAAAAGTTCGAGACTTATTTGGCGGGCAGGAAGTTTATAATAGAAACTGACCATAAAGCCTTGACTTTTATTAAAAGTTGTAAGAACACGACGAGCCGACTTCTGAGGTGGTGTCTGCTCTTACAACAATATAACTTTGAAATTACTCACATTAGTGGAAAGGCAAATGTGGTAACAGATACACTTTCTAGACAAATTGGTACAGATAACGAATGTAATCAATTACATAAGAATCAAGAAATACAAATAAACAATATATTTAAAAACGTACAGCATCATCCAATAAACAAATTAATACAGTCATTTCACAGGGAATACACAGAACAGGATGTGCCCCACCAGTTACACATAGAATTAATTGATCATCCTGACACTATCATTGAATACAAAACACTAAAATATAAATACAGTAACAGGGTCATCTTAACACAAAAACAAAGCAAACCTTTTCGAATACTTGTACCAACCAAATTAACATCACAGTTCATTGAATTAATACACAACACATATTATCATATTGGCATACAGAAACTTTTCCAGCTTATCAACATACACTACCACATTGCCTACCTCATGGATGAGATCAGTAACATCTTGCGGACCTGTCACAGCTGCCAGCTAAATAAGATCCCGAACAGGACCTACTACTCAAAATACCATTGGATAGAAACCAAGGGACCACTGGAATTGGTTAGTATTGATTTCATGGGACCTTTACCGAGGGGTAGAAGGGGTGTAAAATATATCGTGGTCATGATTGACAATTTTTCAAAATTTGTTAGGCTTTATGATATAGGAAAGGCGACTACGCGGGCTGCATTGAGGTGTGTTGACAAATACATAAAGGACGTAGGAAAACCGACGAAAATGCTGATGGACCACGGAACTCAGTTCACAAGCCAGTTATGGCAACAGACATTAGAGAGACTGGACATCAAATATGTGTATGCCTCCATCAGACATCCCCAAAGTAACCTCAGTGAACGGACGAACCGAGACTTAGGGAACTATTTACGGACAGTATTGACTGACCGACACACAAATTGGCCCAATCATTTAAAAGACATAGAGTTCATTATCAATAACACATTCCATATGACAACAAAAGCCTATCCTTGTGAGGTAATGTTAGGGACCCAACATAGGACGCCGTGGTCCAACTTGTACCATCGAACAGTGGACAAAGACAGTGACATATTAACAGACGACACACACCTTAATGAGGGGTATTTACGAAGATTAAGGGAAAGGGTGTTTGACAATATTAAAATCGCGGGGGAAAAACACGCGCGGGAATTTGACAATAGTCATACAATTTATAAATTTCAGGTGGGGGATTTAGTACTGGTAAAATCGTTGAGAACATTGGACCAAACTCTGACTCAAGCAACAAAATTCCGAAATATATATGAAGGGCCGTACAGGATCAAAATTAGTTATGGGGACACGACATACTTACTTACAGACCCAGATAACTTGGACAAAGACAGAGGAAAATTTCATTCGACACTAATAAAGCCATATTTTAAGAAAAAGGGGGGGAATAGTTCATTAGGGATCTGAACCAAATTGAAGTATTGAAGGTATAGCAGAGTGGACAGACGAGCCCACTATTCAACTAGACAGCTGATTTTGAACGAACATAATATGGAAGAAGATCGATTTTTTTTTATTATATTTTTTATTACAAATGTTAGAAAGATAAAATCAGCAGGCTGAGAGATGCCTAGATCTCTTTGGAGACATGACGAACTTCCTGAGGCCGAGTCAAGGGGACAGATTTTCTGTTTCGGAACTGTTCAGCTAGGATACCGGACGTGACTAAATCATAATAATATTATAAATTAGAAAGACGAACGAAACTGTATAGAAGCCATGGAATGATAATATATTATATAAATTGTATGTATGCATAGGTTATTAAATTTTGTTATTATAAACTCTATTATTTAGACAAGTTCATTTATTATTTGAGTAACATGTTTTTTCTACGTAAATTTGTTTAATAGAGAGAGAGTAGATGAGAATGAGAAGAGTTGTAGGAGCAAATTATATAACTTTAGGAATAGGAACAAACAAAGGGTAATATTAATTAGAGAAGTTTTGAATTAATTGCTGATGACATTCTTTTAGACGTCGGGATTATATAGATTTGTTTGGGGAGAAATTATTTTTTTTAATCCTAGTAAGAGCTAGTGATTAATTGGAGATTTATATTTTTTTGATCTGCGAGAGATGATTTTTTTTGTGTCGACTAGAAAGAACTAGCGATATATATAGGAGATTTATGATGTAGTGTTGGTTGCCTACCTGAGATAGGAGGAACCGTATTTTTGCTACGTCAACGATGAAGTTATTATTATTAGGGAGTTATTAGTAGAGAAGGAAGTTGAAGTAAAAATATATGTGAGATACATTTTTTTTAGTTAGGAAGTATGAAGGACGTCTCAAAGAATTTAATACCTCAAAAGACAAGTACTATATATATATTAAATAAATTAAATTTGTATTCCTTATTACCCGGCGTGAGGCCTAATTTTGATTGTTAAGTAATATTTTGGAAGTGTGATGAAGTAAATAAAAAAGGATTTATTTAATTTTTATTTCAAGTAAATTTTTTTATATACAATCTTTTTATATAATTATTTTGAATATATACAAATGTTATATTGATGGTAAAGGCGGAAAGTAAAATTAATTGGCAATTTCTTAAATCTGCATCCAACTTGATTATTTCCAAACTTGAATTCATGACTATGACTGATCCTGTAAATATGTAAAAATTTAGTATTATATTTTTTATGTTCAATTAGTTCAAATTTTTATAAATTTAAGTTAACATTTTCTTTAGGTTAAGCATTAATTGTAAATTTTTAGATTAATGTTTGTTTTTGTTTATTAGAAATTAGGTACGTATATATATAAGTTTAATAATTGTAAATAGTTATAAAAATATAAAAAATGGGCATATATGTATAAAAAGAGCGTCGAATTGGGCATATAAAAAATAAAAATAAATCAGTGAGTGTAAGAGAGAGAGAGACTTCGATACATCGTTGAGCAATGAGTTGAAGACACCAAGGAGCCAGCCAACATGTGCGTTTGAGGAGGAAGCTAATCTACCTGTGTATTGGAGGAAGACGTTAATCCATCTGTGTATTGAAGGAGGAAGCTTATCATGTGGATTCGAGGAAGAAGCTAAATCAACCTGTGTATTGGAAGAAATTAAATCTGAAAGAACTTATATAAAAAAAAAAAAAAAAAATTTGTGAACAAACATTTTTTTTTAAAAAGAAGGAAAAGGCAAATGTGATGTACACTACGGAACATTTTTTTAATGAATATTTTAATGAAAAGAGGTAATTTTTTTTATTATAATCTAATATCATATATATATTAGATATATATCAAGGTGTTTGAGAAACAAAACAAGAAAACATATAAAAAACAGCTGTGAAATAGTGTTGAATGTAATGGAGTCGTGAGCTAGCTCTAAAACGGTGCATGTGGTTTTGATATGTTTTAAATAAAATGAAGTTGAACAATTAGATGAAAGTTGACTGGGGTGGAATTAAAGTGTGAAGAGTTGACGGGGTCTGGTTTTTGTGGTAGAGGCGTCGAGAAGGTACAATTAATAATATCTATTTTCAATATGCCCAAATAAAAAAAAGAAATAGTTTTTTAAGTATTAATTTAAATGATTTTGTTGCTTTGTTTTTCTTTTGCTTAGTTCAATGTTTAGTTGTTTTTATTAGAATGTGCAAATAAAACAAATAACCCAAATATTTGTCCTCTTCAAATTCTATCCTATTCATCTTCCCTGTTGTCCCAGTAGTATCATTTAAAAAACCTTTGGATTAGAAATTAATATTATTTAAAATTATTTAAAAATTGGTATCTCCTTGTGAATCCAAGTGTAAAGTTTGTTTAATTGAATTTTATTTCGTTGTATACGTGTACTTTCTTAAAAATTGCACGTCTTAAATTATTGATAATATTTTTTTAGGGCAATTTTCGGCAAACTACTGTAGAAATCAAAATTTAAATAAAGAAAAGAGATCAAATTTCTACAGGAAATGTGGTAGCAAACAAGTTTTTATCACAATGTAGATGGCCAATGTGCTCGCACAGCACATGGCTGCCTCTTATACCATCCTATCTTATCATGGATGTTTTTGACAAAGATTGTTTCAAGTTCCATTATTGATTTTTAATTAGACATTCTAAATGTAAATACCGTTATCTATTCGAAAAGGAACTTAAAGTGCAAATAAGGGAATGCAATTGGAGAAGTCACTTTCAGATAAATTAATTTGATTGTGCATTAACGTTGGTCAGTTCGAATGATTAAAAGTTTAGCCAGTCAAGTGTTGAAAGAAGTCTTGTGATGGTAAACACCGAAAAAAACTTTCGATCTGGTCAATGTACACATGAGGACTGAATTCTTGATGATCCGCCTCCAAAAAAAAAAAAAAAAAAGAGGCAAAATTCTTAGGAAGACCTTTCTCGCTCTCTGTGGAGGAACAGGAAAACCAATCTTCTTCTTTTAATGGGAGAACAGGGATGTTTACAGATGGAGGATGTGTTGACAAGTTGGAGGAGGAGCACAAAGCTCCTGTTTGAACTGACCAGGGTCCCTCCGAGGGTAGAGGGAATCTGGAATGTCCTTGGGGCATTAACCTTTCATCCGGAGGGAGATCCGCAAATCACTTTACAGGAAAACCCCTTTGAGTTTGATATTCAGAGCTAAGGAACAGGCCTAGGAAAGAAACATGAAGATGGAAGCTTCCTCAGCAAATGTCCTTCTTCTTCCACGTTCAGATCTTCAATAGACTCACGGAATCTTTTGATACATCTTTTATTCCCAATTCAAGATTCTAAGTAATCGAAAAAGGAATCTGAGTGAGTAGAAGAAGAAATATGGTTGATGACCATCGATTTATGGAAAGATGATTATAAATCAGTCAACGACTTAATAAATTAAGATGAAAATGCATGCTTTCTTATATTTTGAGCGAACTTCAGCAACCTGACTTCTTCAAGTACAAGGTTATATCGCCTACTACCAAAGTGCTCTTCTTTCCCTTCATAACTATCTAAAATTCGTAGTAAATGTCTCATAGAAACCAATTGGATGTCTACTAAGACTTTTATGTGGGAGGTGAAAAAAACTTTGAGAACGCCGTCCTTCGGATGGCACGTTAAGGGATGGACCCGAGTCTGGGTAGTTAACATTTAGGACTTCCATAGCGAAGTTGGCTGAGCGCGACACTAGAATTCTAAATTTTGTCTATCCAGGTTTCGTCATGTAAGGAAGAAGTTTTCAACGACTATCTGACATCACACAGGCTCGGGACCATCGCTCTATGTTCCACCCGAAGGACGGCGTGCTGATGTTTTTTTTTTTTTTTTACCTCGTAGATTAAAAAACCTAAGATCTTCGGCCGGGCTTTATCAAAGTGAGACGTTATTTTAGCGTTTTTCCTACTGAGGAAAGAGTTACATTCTGTGAGAAGAGGAAGAGCTCATAATGAGTTTTTAGAAGTTTCTTCTTCTTTCCAAGCGTGGGGTCGAGATGGGGGAGGGGGGCGATTCAATTACTATCGGTCCGAGAACTATTGTCTAGAAGGAAGGCTAGTCCGAGATAGAAGTTTGTAAGACAGAACAGGAGAGCAATGTGAAGGAAGAGAGTAAAAATGAGGAAGTGGAGAAACAGGGAACTAATCAAAGTTTGATGGAAAAGGGAAAAGTCTATAGGAGAGGTGGATGTGGAGGTGTCCGTATTGGGGAAGTAGGGGCCGCAACACAATCATCCGCTGACCCGGGACTCCACTCTCTCCATATTAGACAAACTTACCAAACTCTCCCGTCCATCCCAGCCCAGCCAACAACAACAAATCCACTGGAACAAGGAAAACTTTAGCTGGAGAGCTGATCGATTATCAAACTGAAGGCTGCCTAGCCAATAGACGGCTACATACAGTGAATATCAGAATAATGTTACCACCTGAAGGCTGACTAGCCAATATGCCATCAACACAGTGTATATCAGAATAATGTCACCACCTTAAGGCTCCCTAGCCAATACACCGCGCTACATACATACATCAGAATAATGTCACCATCTGAAGGCTGCCTAGCCAATAGACTGCCCTACATACATGCAGTGTATATCAGAATAATATCACCACCTGAAGGCTGCCTAGCCAATTGACGGCTACATATAGTGTATATCAGAATAATGTCATCTTCTGAAGGCTGCCTAGCCAATAGACCGCCCTACATACATACGTTGTACATCAGAATAATGTCACCACCTGAAGGCTGCCTAGCCAATAGACGGCTACATACAGTGTATATCAGAATAATGTCACCACCTGAAGGCTGCCTAGCCAATAGACTGCCCTACATACATGCTGTGTATATCAGAATAATGTCACCACTGAAGGCTGCCTAGCCAATTGACGGCTACATACAGTGTATATCAGAATAATGTAATCATATGAAGGCTGCCTAGCCAATAGACCGCCCTATATACATACGGTGTACATCAGAATAAAGTCACCACTTTCCTTAACATTTGAACGAATGGTTGTATCAAAATGGGATATGGTGTATATAGCCACCACAGGCACAGCTCGCACTAAAATTATAGCGTCCCCAAAATGTGCAATACATTTCCATAGGAAATATTTAAAAGTTATGTTTAAATGTTTTTTTTTATAAAGAGAATAGAAAATAATGAAAAAATAAAATATATCAAATATTTTATTTGTATATTACATATTTGGTTATAACAGGTTTTTTTATACCAACCACTTCTGTACATATCACTTTCCCTCCCCCTTCTTAAATTAATTTCGTACTGTCATTACTGGGTAAAAGTCACTTTTAAGAATTACGCTGATGCCATCGCATTACTTTCAATCACCCAGTGACAGTATAAAAAGAAATTTGAGAGGGGAAGGATATGGAGAGTGATCTGCACAAAAGTGGTTCTTATAGGAAAGTCCTTTATGGCCACATCTCAAACTGTTCATTCATGAATCAAATTTGAATAAAAGTTTGGGCATTGAGAACCAAATTGAAGATAAAAGAATTCAGGCAGCTTTGGGTTTCGAAGAAGAATTTGGAAAATAAATACAAGAAACTTTTATACGCTATAACTTTTCCATTTACGTTTTCCTTTGTAACATATAAATCACAGTGGCCGAAATTACTGCGATAGGGATGAAAGAGGGTGGGGGGCGGGGGTTATATATCCTGGGTGAAGGGGGCCAAGGGGGCGGTGCCTTATTATAGCCTTCCTTGAAGGAAAGCACTTTCATAAATCTAGGGCCTACCCTCGAATACAATCCTCACCCATTACCGCTCCTGCTTTCCTCCCTACGTGCAGATTGCAGAAATTTAAACTGTTTATTGCTCGCCTTCCAAGGAATATTCTCAGATAGAAGACTAGAGGGTTGGAGAGTATTTATGGTTATGTTGGAGAGATAATACAGACAATGGGTGAAGCGGCGGATTTATAGGGCAACTAAATCCAAGGAATAACCTGGGACCCTTCCGGCATAACACAATTATTCTACCCACCTTCCCACTCACAATTAGATATTCTCCTCACAGCTACCTTAATCTTAGGATTAGTGAGAAATTTATTTCTTTTGTGTTCATTAGCAACGAACTCCTTAATTCAACACAATTTCTCTTTTTGTATCATATAACTAATAGAATACCTCAGCACATCCTTCAGCACTCAACTGTCAAGTTTGGAAGAAATATGATGAAATACCTGGTCAAAAACCTAGTCTATAATGGCAACATTAATTCAGTACAGGGAAAGTTATGTATCGATCATGACTTCTAACCACCATATTCAAAAAAAAAAAAAAAAAAAAAAATGCTGTCTGTCTGTGAAGACGATAACTCCCGATATAATAAACGAATCGACACAACATTTTATATGTGTTTCGAAAACCCTCTGAAGACAAAACCTATTGATTTTCAGCTAAATCGACCAAGGGAAGGGGGGAGATTAAGGAGGAGGCTTAACACAAAAACTCTTATAACTGCCGATATTATAGACACGAAAATGTTATGTGTTTGTCCAGAACCCCATAAGGCGGATCACCCTTATTAAGAGGCTCAACACAAAAACGCAATAACTGCTGATGTAACATCATCGCGAACTGTTCAAAACGTATTCAGAGGATCATAAAACGTAAAAATTTGTTAAAAAATCGATATCGAATTTTGGCACGATTAAAATATTTTCTTATACTTATATACGTACAAGAAGGTAAAAAGGGGAAAAAATATTTCAAGAATATTTTCGAACAAATTCCTAACTGTAAAAACATGAAGATTTCTTGGTTGAAAATCTTTACCTACCTGATGTTCCTCAGCAAACTTATTTTTTTTTATTACTAAACCTGTCGAAGGTGAAGTGCCCAAACAGATAGTTTATGTTTTAAGTAGTAGTGGAATAGAAAACATTTCAAAAATAAAGTCTATAAGTCTGCGTCAACTTAGAAGTTCAAAGTAAATACTCATCTACTTGCTCAGTTATATGTAATATTGGGGAAGTTATGGAATCGACGCTGAGCTTTGTTCCATGAAATGCGTATGTTCCGGATGAAAAAACTGACGGTTTTGACCGAATAAACGATAATCGAATAAGCTGACTGATAAAAAGAAGCGATACAAGATTAGCATTTATCTCTTGCTAATGACAACGTCTATGTATTTAAATAGAATTAAGCGCCTTAAAAAAAAAAAAAAAAAAAAAAAAAAATTAATTGAAAATCATCAACTATAGATGATGTCATTTTCAATTAATTTTTTAAATACATAGATGTATTTAAAAATAAGGAAACATCAATATGCAAGAATTTGTTAAATAATGTTTAGCCTTGCTTCATACTTATAATAGAGGGCGCCGGTAGCTCAGTGGTATGCGTGCTTGACTTCTGAGCTCAAGGTCGTGGGTTCGTAGCCCGACCGAGGCCCTTAGTTTATTTTATCTGGGAGGTAAAATAAACTTAAGCACGCCGTCCTTCGGATGGGACGTTAAGCGATGGTCCCGAGCCTGTACGATGTCAGGTACTCGTTAAAGACCCCTACCCTAGATGAATAAAAATTTAGAGTAGGCAAAATTTAGGACTCCCACAGTAGAGTCGGGTTCATGTCCACCAGAGTGACGAAAGAGCGCTCTGGTAGTAGGCGATATGACATCGTAGTTAAAGCCCGGGCATGAGTCATAAAACCTAACCTAATACTTATAATAAATAAAATTAAGCCTCTTGTAAATTTACAGAAAATTAAATATATTCTGGAGGTCAGCACTTTGGTAGACTTTTTTTTTTTTTTTTTTTTTTTTTACAAGGGGCTTAATTTTATTTATATTTATTATTCCATTTATGGAAATTTCTCGAAATTAAAATAATTTCTAACGTATAAGTCAATCTCGTGTGCGCATGCGATAATGACTACATCCTTCCTTGAATATATTTCTATACAGCTACATTAAGAGTCACCCCATCTATTGTGGTTCTGATATTTCCAAAATGAATTAATTATCTAATAAGGGATGTTTTGTTCAGCTTATAGTGTTCAGTAGAAAGTGGAAGACATGCCTATAAAACATTCTGATATGAGTGTTATACTTTAGCCTGTCGACTATTGACAAAAGTTGAAGGGTGAAGAAGCTAATGAAGTGATTGTGATTGGTGGTGGAGTGAAGTGGAGAGCAAGCACGATAGCGGAAGTTATTATATCTAGAGGAGGGCTAAACGTGTCTATCAAGTTGGGCAGCACGCACCCCGGGCACACACCCCTCCTAGTTATGGTAAAACACATTATACCATCCACCCTTATTTCAGAACCACAACTCAACAGGTCCGCACAACACCATATCCGGTATAATCAACCACTGTCTTTGTAACAGCCACCATTATTATAGGGGAAGTCATGTAATCGTTCAAAAATTTGATGACGAGTTTTCAACGCAGTTTTATTTTTCTCGATCTCCAGATTTCAAATATGAAAAAAAAATGTCTCCCTGTGTGTCTGTGAACACGATAACTCCCGATAGAGTGAATGTATCGACACGATAATTCATATGTGAATCCAAAACCCTCTAATGACAACACCTACTGATTTTCAGCCAAATTGACCAAAGGATAAGAGGGGATTAGGGAGGAGGCTTAACACAAAAACACTAACAACTGCCGATAGAATGAATGTACCGACACGAAATTTTATATGTGTGACCATAAGGACAACATCAATAGATTTTCAGTCAAATCGGCCAAAGGAGATGTGAAGGGAATAATATAATAACATCTCTGGACGTTGGAGGTGACGATGTCGGAAAGGTTGGCTCGGGAGGGGATATACACTTGAGAGAGAAAGATTTGATGGTGTTGAGTCACTTTCAGAATTACGCTGTACAATGTGACATGATGTGCCAAAGATGACATTCCTGGAGGAAATCCACGGTACCAGACGTGTTGGGAGGCCGAAGCTGCGTAGGAGGGACGGTGTTGCGCATGATGCGAGGACCCTACTTGGAGTCAGGAACTGGAGAGCAGCTGCACAGGACCGAGACGACTGGCGAAGGCTGATCCAGGAGGCCTTGACTCAGAGATGAGTTGTTGCGCCGATGAAGAAGAATGTGACATAATATAAGGGGGTTGCATTATTTTTTGTACTGATGATCTAATGAACAATTTAGGGAAGGCAAAATTTTAGGATACCCATGGTAGAGTTGAGTCCATGTTCACCAGAGCGAGGAAAGAGCGCTCTGGTAGTATGCCATGTGACCTCATAGTTAAAGCCCGAGTATGAGTCACAATTACTAACTAACTTTCCATTATGCCGGAATTTATTTTTTATATATCTATTATTCATATTCCCACTCAACATCGATCGCCTGAGGAAAGAAAACGTTTATTTTCTACTTTTCAGGGTATGTTTGGGCCTACATTTGTTGTGGTCATGGGAAGTAGATAATCCGTGGATCTTACCCCAAATAGGTCCTGAGACCAGTTCGGCCGTAGCAGCCCACTCATGTGTTAAGTTCGGCCGTAGCAGGTAGCTGTATGTGTGGTTAGGCTCAAGAGTTTTTGTGCAACTCTTGTGTGAGTCTAGGACCAGTAGTGCCGAATTCGCTCTTGTGTGAGTAAGGCTCGTGTAGAGCAGTGTGATTTGCCTACTCAGTGTGTGTGAATTATCTTATGTAGTGTGCTTATCTTATGTAGTTTACATCGTGGGAAACCGTTCGTAGTGTGTTAATTACGTTTTCTCAGTTTATGTTTGCTTATAGACAAACGAGCAGTCAAGCCTTGTTCTATTTAATGTAAGTCTGGCCAGGCAATATTTCTTTTTTTTTTAAAAAAAGGCCAGGTAATATATATTAATTCCATATATCATTGTTTCCCCCTTTATTATGTACCTACCTTATAGATGCGGCAAACTACAGTATCAACAAGAGTTACACCTATCCGTGAGTACATAATAGTGTTTAAGAAATATTAACAGAAACACAGTTTTCATTATTTTATGTTAAAGTTAGTTTATCCATGTACTAGCACCTATCGGATACAGTCCACTCAGTGTGTGCCATGTTTATGAATATTGTGCGTAGACAGGATATTATAAATTAAATATAAGGTATATTTTTCATATAATTTTTTTTAATTTGAAACATTCAACATTTTCTGTGAATGACCTTCAGATGACTTTTGTAAGCTAACTAAAAGAACAAAAAACAATATAAATCGAAGGAAATTGGTTAGATGTTCCAGTCGATTAGAGGGTTGCCCCTAGAGAAAGTTAGGGCTTTTCTTCCGATATAGCATAGAGAGGCTTGGGCTCTGTGATTGTTACGCCCCCTCCCATAACGAGGAGGCTGTACTGTAAGGGTCCATCTATCTTCTGGTCAGTCTATAGAGGGAGGCAGCTCTGCCTGGAATACGGTATGAGGCCTGGAACTGGCCCGAGCTACATACTGATACCAGCCAGAGGCACCATTGTGAACAACCCTTCTTCAACAGCACTCACATATTGATATCCAGTCCCATCCCCTACAGATTCCTTCTCCTTTTAACCTTTTCTAGATTTCAATTATCTTTAATCAAGATCCTAGTTGTATCTTAGTTCACTCTCTGTCAAGATTTTCTCCATGTAATGCGTCTTCACATCTCACATCACTTTTAGATCAGAGTTCTTTCCCCATTGAAACCTATAGCTTCCATTGTTTCAAACCAGACTAGCGCCCTCTGGTATTCTGGTCAGCTGGCGTTGAAATATTTTTATTTATATTATGTATATTATGTGTTTACTAGTCTATAGGCAATGTTCTACTTTCCTCTTTGTGCTACTCGCTCCTGATGAAATAGCCGTTAGGAAGTTTGCAGGTAGGAAACTCCATAGTTTTAAGAGCAGCCTATAGGACCAAACTCTGGTCAACTCTGACACTGCCTTAAAGTTATTGAAGTGGGGCCTACTTGCAAGTAAAATTAATTGGGCTCAAAGTTGATTAAGTCAAGTTAAATTAAGGCTGGGTTTCAAAGTTAAAGCTAACGTGAAATCTGAGGTCTAGGATGACCCGTATTGGAAACCAGTGTGTAACTCTTGGGCCCCAAGGGGTAATATAATTTGTGAGTTGCCGAACCCACCCCCTAATCAAGGAGGCAGCTGGGTTGCTGTAATAACATTAGCTCGGGTCACGTGACCCCCCTAGGCCACCAATACCCATCCCGCCCCCGGTCTTACTACCCTTCTACTCGTTCGCCAGACTTTTATTTCCCTTACTCTATTCTTCAGGAAGCCTAATATCTTTGGTTCCTTTTTAATGGAAAAAAACAAAAAACTTAGACTAGGAGTTATGGATTCGATTTCCAGGAAAGAAATTTTTATTAACCAATTTAACTTAACAACAGGCTTATATCACAAGATATCGGTGGGGGCAAATAAAGGAGGCAGGCACCTCATTGCCAAGGTATCGGAAAAGGTGATCGGCTGCGCTCGAGAATGGCAGATTGCACCGGAATTTCATGTTTCCGAAACCCTGAATTTAAATATTTAAAAAAAAATGAATGAGTATCTGAGTGTGTGTCAATAGACACGATAACTCTTTATTAATATGAAGATGACTGTGAATGTAGTAAGAAGTGATTATTTCACAGGTTGTAAAATAAAATATAGTCCGACCTCTCACAGGTTTAAATTTTGCTTGCCAGTTTTCAAGGAGGTTGCCCTATTCATCAGGCAATCTACAAAAAAAAAACACATCATTTAGCAACAAAGAAACAGGCATACAGTTCTGTTCTTTAAAAAACAAAAAATATTGTGGTGATAAAATATTAGATAAATATTAATAAATTACATGAATAAAAAGTAACAAAAATTAAATTAATATAAAGAGTTTTAAAAATAAACATACCTGATAAAAAAATGTTGAAAACAAGGTAATTTTTAAAAACAATTTAATAATTTAAAATTTCATGGGTGGGGACAGATATGTTATTCCTGTTCCCCATCTGAGTCACAACTGGGAGAACGGATTACATGAGATTGGACAAATTTATCCCCGCTCTAGATTTGAGGAGGAGGGACTCTCCCTTCTCCATTTCCAACTTAATTTCTATACTTTCTAAGAAATCTATCCTTCTACATTTTTGGATATGGTGTAGCAACGAGGCTGAGCCGGCCTCATGTCCTGTGTTTTGGAGGTGTTGGGAAAATTGGGAGTCGCCCCACTTCAAATGTTCCCCCATTCTAGTCCTCAGCTCCCGGCCCGTCTGCCCAAGATAAAAACAATTACAATCTTTACAATTAATTCTATACACCCCGGATTTGTCAGGGACTAATAACTCTCTATAAAATTAACGTATTGACACGAAATTTTATATCTGAACACAGGACGCACTAAGAACGGCATCTATTGAATGCACATATATACTGATGATCAGGAAGCATGAAAGGAAGGGATGCTGCAATCAAAAACACTAATAACTATCAATGAATATGTGTGTGTGTGTGTGTATGTGTAACGAATGTATCTACACAAAATTTTATATGAGTATGAAAAATATCTGAATAAAACACCTATTAATTTTCAGCAAACTCGGTTCAATGGTTTTGGAGGAAAAGCGAAAACTTATTTGATCATTTGACACTGGGGAAGTACATTGCCAGATACTCACTGCCGACTTTTTATGAGCATCGAATCCTTGAAAACTTGAACATTTTTCCATTGAAACATGATGTAGATGTGGTGATGTTTATATCCAGTTTATTTTGTTTATAACAAAAAAAAGATCCTCTTTGTAAATAATGAGAACATTCAATTATGTGAGATAAAGAATATGTTTAAAATTTATTATATTAATTATCTCATGAAATGTATTTAAATTGGGATAGGTTATTTATCACAAATTAACTTGACTAAACGACAGTAAATAAATAAATAAGGGGACATATTTTAAATAAAACGCTGACAGTGGGTCTTTAAATTACCCAATTTTATCAATTAAATTAAAAAATTTATGCAACAGGTGATTGTCAGGATTAAAATTTGTATGTACTTAACCGCTAAAAAAAAAAGTTAGTACTTCTGCTTTGGCTAAACTATTTATTAACAATGTGCATTTAATATTTTTAGAATTGCAATTTTTGAGGGGGCCACTATAACTCATACTGGTCCCTTTTCAATTCTAAAAGCACATCAATAATATGAAATGTGATAAGGAACATGTTTGGTAAGAGCCAATTTTTTTATAGGACTACCCGTTTTTGTGTAAATGGAACCAACGTCTAAAAAAAAATGGGTTTCAAAACAACATATTAAGACGTGTTTCGGTGTTTATCTCACAAACCGGGCGAACTGCGAAAAATCGTATTCATTCATAATTTGTCTTTTAGTTTTCTCTACAACTTTCATTTGAAGAGGATTTTGTTTAGGGTCATAAATATAAGAGGTATCATACAAAATGTCCCGAAGTCACGAAGTAATGTGGTCTTATTTTTATATGATTTCAGCCAAAATCTTATCAGATCCAAGTTAGCACATCTGACACTTTCATTTCAAATTCAAGTTCATTTTGAGTTAAAGCGCTCACAAACATGTTGTGTGATAATTAAAATTATGTATAATTAAAGAAATAAATATATAAATAATAATTGAATAAATAAACTAATAATAATTAAATAAACAAATACAACTATCACATTTCCTGTAGAAATTGTAGATGGTCTTTTACTAAATTTTGATTTCTACAGTAATTTCCAAAAAGGGCCCTAAAAAATATCAAAAGTACAAGACGTGCAATTTTAAAGAAAGTGTAAGTATTTAAAAAAATTTCCATTAACAAACTTTTCATTTGGATTTATTTTAAATATAATAATGAGATGTCATAGGTATTGTTTTTCTAAATTTTTGCAAAAATGTTAATTCCAATCCAAAGGTATAAATTATCTTACTAGGTTAACAGAGAAATTAATAGCATAGAATAAGAGAACAAATATTAGGGTTTATTTAGTTAAATCTACAATATAAATTTGTTAACTAAATATTGAAAAATAAACAAAAATGAAATTAATTTTTAAAAAGAAATCTTATAAACTAATTACTTAAAACTAAACTATATTAAATGTTATTTTTGTGCATATATAGGTTGGGTTAGGTTAGGTTTTATGACTCATGCCCGGGCTTTACCTACGAGGTCATATCGCCTACTACCAGAGCACTCTTTCATCACTCTGGTGGGCATGAGCCCGACTCTAGTGTGGGAGTCCTAAACTTTGTCTATCCTAAATTTTTATTCACCTAGGGCAGGGGTATTTAACGAGTACCTGACATCGTACCTATAGGCTCGGGAGCATCGCTTAACGTCCCATCCGAAGGACGGCGTGCTTAAGTTTATTTTACCTCCCAGATAGAATAAACTAAAGGCCTCGGTCGGGTTTCGAACCCACGATCTTGAGCTCAGAAGACAAACATGCATATCATTGAGCTACCGGCGCCCTCTGGGCACATATATATTGTACATATAAATAAATGAAAGTACCTCCTTTGCGCATCTATTTCAATGTTATTTCACACTTTTTGGTTCACCACAACTTAAGCTTAAACACTTTTCTCACTCCTAGCCTGTCCACCTTCACATCTCATCTCACCTCCACAACCCAACTTAGACCTCTCACCTCCACCAAACAACTTGGATTCGTCCACACCATTAAGAACAGCTGTTGGTCGTCTTTTGTTCCTCACTCATTGGCTCGTTCCAAAACAAATGTGACTTCATATAATTATTCACCAATTTAGTTGTTTCTTTGTTTTTAAACAAATTATATAATTAATTTTTATAATATTAATAATTTGAATTTGTTTAATTTTATACATCACAGTTGAGGGGACCTGGAAACATAAAATTTTGTTGAAAACTCGATCTCGGATTTTCGCATGATTACATTAAATTCGTCCTTACTAATGGTATAAAAAAGTAAAAAATATGATTCGATTTTTTTTTTTAATGATGTACTTAATATAACATTAAGCATTCTAACTCATTCAGAGCGTCATCGGGTACAACCCGACGGAAATATGTAAAATGCTATTGACAAAAGATGCCGTGTACCAGCGACGGAGCAATTACCGGTAAGTGGGCTTCTAAGGGTAGGATTTGATTGTGGATGCAGAATGCATGAGAGAACATGGTTAGCTGTGTAATTAGTTACAGACTATCAGTAGGTAAATCTATGTACCTGAGGACCGTAATAGGGCACGCGATCAGGTAGGTATGTTGGATACTGATTAGGATTTGGTTGGGTGATAAACACCTAGGGCATCTGCGCCCTCACATCATGCTATAGACTTCAGTATATGATATAGTCATCTTGCGCGCTTGTATACTGAGCTCAAGATCACGGGTTCCGGAACCAAACCGCGGCCTTTCGGTTTTATATCTGAGAGATAAAAAACCTCGAGCACGCCGTACTTCGGTTGAGACGTTAGGTTATCGTCCTACCCTGGGTAAATAAAACCTGGGTTGGCAAAATTTAGAACTCCCATAGTAGAGTAGGGCTCATGTCCAAAGAGGACTCTGATAGTACAGTAGAACCTCTTTAAGTCGAACCTCGATAAGTCGAAAACCTTCAAAATTCGAAAAAGAGTTTTGTTCCTTTTCCTTCAAGCCCCAAAACCTCCATTACTCGAAATCTCAACCCTCTATTAGTCGAAATAATCAGTGAGTCCCTACAAGCCATTTTGGTACATATTTTCCCTTTACAACTCGAAAAAATAAATTGGACCTCTGTATCTCGAACATAGCAATGTTTTATTTTACAACCTTTACAACTCGATTATTTGAAACTTATTACCTCTATAGCTCGAAGAAAAATAAATTACCGACTTTAAGAATTTGCCGACAATGTACACCATTCTTTCTTAGAAAGCCCTAAATTGTTTTCTAAGAAACAATGGTGTACATTGTCGGCAAATTCTTAAAGTCGGTAACTTATTTACAATAAATAGGTTTACCAATTATCTAAAGCAAAAAAAAAATTACTGACTTTTAAGGATGTTTTGAAATAATGTTGATTTATAATAAATATAAATATGTTTGTTACCTCTGTAACTTGAATTTTTATTTATTTCACCTCTGTAACTCAAAATTAGTTAGAATGAATCTTAATCTCTACAAGTCGCATCAAAATCCGCCTAAGTCGAAATCCTCCATAAGTCGAAAACTCTATAACTCGAATTTTTGGCGTCTCCCTTGATGTTTGACTTGTAGAGGTTCTACTGCATACGTTATGACTTCGTAGTTATGGCTTGGGCATAGATCACATTAACCAACTAAGTTACTAAAGCTATCCTATATCCTCTTATAGTTCTGAATAGAGCAAGAAAGGCGAGGAAGGGGGGACCGGAGGCTCTTAAAGCACGCGAACAGCAAGAGACACGGCCGAACCACCTCAGATTCATTACAACTGCAGTTATTAGAATCTCTCTCCTAATCTCCCTTTCCTTAGGCCGATTTGGCTGAAAATGAATAGCTGTCGACGAGTAATTGTGATTCATACTCGGGCTTTAACTACGAGGTCACATGGCCTACTACCAGAGCGCTCTATTCTCGCTCTGGTGAACATGAACTCAACTCTACCATTGGTATCCTAAATTTTGCCTACCCAAAATAATGCAACCCCCTTTATATTATGTCACATTGTACAACGTAATTCTGAAAGTGACTTTCTTATACCCAGTAATACCAGTATCCATCCCACGTGACACTGTTCTTCTCAACACCATCCAATTTTCCTCTCTCAAGTGCATATCCCCTCCTGAACCAACGTTATCCCGCGCCAAGCTTTCCGACATCGTCACACCCCCAAGGTCCATGAGATGTTATTATATTATTCTCTTCACATCTTCTTTGGCCGATTTGACTGAAAATCGATTGGTGTTGTCCTTATGGTCACACATATAAAATTTCGTGTCGGTAGATTCATTCTATCGGCAGTTATTAGAGTTTTTGTGTTGAGCCTCCTCTCGAATCCCCTCTTATCCTTTGGTCAATTTGGCTGAAAATTTGTAGGTGTTGTCGTTGGAGGGTTCAGGTCACACATATAAAATTTCGTGTCCATACATCCTTTCTATCGGGAGTTATCACTTTCATAGCACACAGACAGATTTTTTTTTTTTCATATTTGGTATCTGGAGGTCAAAAAACAAAACATTTTGGACCGATTACATAACGTCTATACTTCGTACTGCAAAAGGTAATCTGACCTCTCACAGATTTTATTATTTTATGCTAGCCGGCTTTCGAGGTTGCCTTCATCATCAGGCAGTTTTGTAATACCAAAAAATTTTTTTATAATTTTTAAAAGTGAATAAATAAGATATAATTTTCCATAAATAAAAAATATATAAAACTATTCAAAAAAAACTAACAGTTAAAAATCTCAAAAATTCAATTAAAAAAAAAATAGTTATAAAGTTAATTATTGTAGTTCTCTCTGGACTTGAGCCCGACTCTACTGTGGGAGTCCTAAATTTTACCTAATCAGGTTTTATAACCTAATCTAAGGTCTTTAACGAGTAGCTATGGAAAATCAAAATTGTGAGTACAATGAGTTTTTCATAAGCTGACTTATAAAATCTTAATTATCTTTTCTCCCCAATTTTTTTTCTTCAACATTCGGATGTTGCCTCTTCATGTCCTTGTATAATGTAAAAGCTCCCTGACTCCAGGGATCGAATAAGATACATGTTTTCCAATTGAAAAAATGATGATGAGAAAGAGTCGATAAGAGCTCTCAATCGGAGCCCAGCTAATTAGCTGCAGGACGAGTTCTTTTATTATGGACAACCTTCGAAGGGTGAGGGAGAGTTTCTGGGAGGCAAAGAAAAGGACATGCTACATTCGGCACCAACTCTTCTGATTATTTATTTCCAAAGGTTTCTACTGTTTTTTTCTTTTTTCAGAGGGAGCAGGACTCCAAAAAAAAAAGAAAGGGCTGTGATGCCTGTCAATAAGGGCTGTTGAAGTTCCTGAAATTCTGCTTAGGACACATATTATTCATTACTTCCTGTATTTTCCTAGATAGGGTACCTATACATTTATACTTGAGAGGTGAAAAATGTTCTCATTTCTAAATATTACTATAGTTAATTACATTTTACCTACCCTAAATTTTTATTCATCAAGGGTAGGGGTCTTTACCAAGTACCTGACATAGTACAGGCTCGGGACCATCGCTTAACGTCTTAACGGCGTGCTCAAGGTTTTTTTTACTTCCCAGATAAAAAACCTAAGTACTTTGGCCGGGTTTCGAACCCGCGATCTTGAACTCATTAAGTAAGTAGGCTCCTCCTGAGCTACCGGCATTAATAAATTTATATATATATAACAAAAATCTTCATTCCAATTATTTTGTGGAGGTTTATTGTCATTATATGGTTTAACCTTATCATTGAGTGACGTCAATCTTTTTTTTTTTTCATTGGCTTCATGAACGATGCATATTAGCCATGTCTCTTTATAACAGTGTTATTTAGTTATGTACAACAGTCGTGACTTCGGGAGGGAGTTCTATCTACGAAATAAAACTCTCCCCGGACGGGATTCGAACCCGCAACCATCGTGAGACCTACGCTCTAGCCCTTACGGCCACCAAGGCCCCTAAATAAGGAGATAACCACTTGGATAATTATACTTTTGGGAGCAATATGAGAATGCCTATTACACCTGAAATGTTAAGATGTGGCTCGAGAAGAGCATATAACAGTCGATCGATAACGTTCATTGGAACTAAAACAGAGAAAATCTGATGATGTGATGAGAAAGATCAGGGAGAATAAGGGGAGGCATCTCGGAGGTGGCTCCGAAAGGACGTAGTGAGAGTGATAGAGAAAGAGAGTGTGAGACAGTGGGATGAGGGGGCGGTCAAGGGGCCTGCGCCGCCCCCACTCCACCCCAGATATAACACACAATATTGACGTTAGCTTGCCTGGGGGGAGGGGGTGGGGGGGCTCTTCCCAATTTATATCTTCGAGTATGTGGGGGGTAAGAGGATGGAGAGGGGGGGAGGGAATAAGCGTTTCATTGGCTTAAGTAAAACCAGGCGTGAATTACAATAGGAGCTACCCACCCCGAGAGCCTCGTTTTATCGTTGAGCCCTATGCTATGTTCGACTCCTATAAAGTTTGGAAAGGCCTTTTTACGAGCTCTACGCTGTGAAGGAATTTTATGTAGTTTCTGCCCTTCCCATCTTCTCTCTACCTTCATAATGGATAAGCGATAAGGCACAAGAATCCCTAGGTTAGGAAGATCTTCCAATTATGGATTCAAAAACATCACAACATTTCTCTTTTATTTTTAAACAAAATAGTTAAAACGATAGAATATATTGTAGCGTTCTATATGACCGTACATGGTTTTTTAAAAAAAAAAAAAAAAAAAGTAAATAAATAAAAGAAAAAAATACGGGAAGAGGGGAGTAGGTGCTATGAAGCATGACCACGCCTACATTAGAGAAGTAGTAGAAGGTTATATACAGGTTACACTGTCTACTATCTTTAATGAATAAATAAATTATTGATGATTGTTTAATAGTCAAAAACATTTATAAAAATAATGTAAAAGTAAAATTAAGAATTATTGTAATAAAATAAAAAAAAGAAAGTGTAAGTGTAAAAAAATGGCATTTGCTAGAACTGACCAATCAGATGTTTTTTGCTAAAAAAAATGGCGATAGCGAGATTTCGCAAAGGAGAGTGGTCAGTCGATGTTCAGAGGGAGAGAGAGGCGATATATGTCGAATGTGGAGAGGAGATGTCTGTAGTCCTGAAATGGTGAGTTTTTTTTTTTATATAAGATGAGTGATACAACCAAGTGATGAGTGGAGCAGTTGGACAGAGGTTGAAAGCAGAGTAAATTGGTTTATGAAGAAAGACAGGGACAGCAACGTGTGAGGAAACAGGAGAAGTTGGACCATGCGGTATCCACCAAAGGTTGATGGAACAAACCGATGTCTAACACGAGTCACCGCATGAGACGAAAAGACACTAGGAACCACTGTTGGAGCGGTTGATTGCATGCAGGTCAAATTTTTATCATTAATTATGTATTGTTATATTGTTGTATCCATGTGAATTTTTACTAACCCTAGATATAAAAATATTTTTTTCAATTTCAAACATTTTTTTTAAATACATTTTTATTTATTAGTTATGACATTTTTTTTTTCTTTCAATGGTGTAAGGGTCTTGCTCTCTAATTTGATTGTAACTTATATTTTCTTTTATCCGTACAAGTACTATTATAAATAATGGCGCCCGAAATCTTGAACTTAAAATTTAAATGTTAACGAGAAGAGGTTAGAAGCACAGTTACAATATATATTGTTTTGTTTAATAGTATTTCTGTTCAATCCCTTTGAAGTATGAGGTGAGACAGCCGAGAAAAGACTAGGATTCTCTGAGTGAAACCACTCGAGGAGAACTCACAACTCCTAGTTTAGACACAACAGCAAATATTGGGCGCAAGAGCGTGCAAGAAGCCGGCAACAGACAGGACTCCTAACGGGACATGATGCCCGGGATATGCTCGGATATAATCATATATATAAAGCTGAAAATGTCTGTGCGTTGTACCGCTATAACTCACGAATGGCTTGATGGATTTGATTAATTTTTTTTTAAATTTGTTCGTCATCGTCTGTGGAAGGTTATAGGCGTATTAGTACCTCAATATCTGGTCCACGCAATTTTTGTAACTCAAAAACCACTGCAATGATTAATGAGGAATCTTTTTGAATAGATAAGTTTTATCTACCGGAAGGTTAAGGTCTATTTTTTAATCAACCCCTGGTCCATCCCAGCATCCACTCACGCAATCTTTGTAACTCGAAAACCATTGCAACGATTAATGAGAAATCTTTTTGAATAAATTAGTTTTAGCTCCAAAGCTAGCGTTACTACATTTGAAGGACTATAAGCCTTATTCCGTATGAATAATTGAAAATTATAACATCATGAATGTACTGTCGAGGAACTGAATAGCCTTATAGGAGATATTGGGAGAAAAGTCAAAGTTCCCCAGGCAACGCCGGGTATTACTGCTAGTTTCATATATTGCTGGAGATATGTTTGGAGAGGAAAATTTTAAAAGAATAGTCTTTAGATTTGTCAAAGAAACCAGGAGGCAAGGACTTTCGTGAAGGACTTGGTATCTTCAGATAGAGATAAGTCAAGATGACAAGGTGAGGAGGAAGCCGAGCGCTTCCAGGAAAGGAATAAGAGGTTCCTAGGTGCACGCTCCAGCCAACCTAGGATACACATATAGTTAGTTATTATGACTCATGCCCAGGCTTTAAGTACGAGGTCATATCGCCTATTACCAGAGTCCGAAATTTTGCCTAACCAGGTTTATTCACTTAGGATAGGCATCTTTGTAGAGGACGTGACATCGTGCAGGCTCGGGACCAACGATTAACGTTCTACCCGAAGGACGGTATGTTCAAGGTTTTTTCACCCTCTAGATAAAAAAACAATTAATAAGTTTCGAACCAGCGATCTTGAGCTCAGTAGGCTAGCTAGAAAGCTGTGGTCGCCTCTAGCCCAGCCAGCAATGATTCCGAGCACTCTTATCGCTCCAAGGAGTGCCGCAAATGAAATTAAGGTGGGCTGTGGTGAATTTCGCAGATGCTCTCTGGCGGTCGCTCTCAGCCGACCAGAGCAACAGATTTTTATTCTATAATAAACAGTTAAGCCCTTTTCCCCCGACGACTCGGCGAACGGGTGTTTTGTCCCCTACCGGAGTTCGGCTCACCAAAAAAAAAGAGGGCAGCTTTGTCATGCTATATTACCATCCGGTGGAAGAATATCCAACTAACAAGAAATAAGTTTGATAACAAATCGTGTTCTTATTCTGGCATGATGTCTCCCTCTGTCCAGTTCAACAAACTTTTCATTTGGATTTCTTTTAAATATAATAAGAAGGTGCCATATTGTTTTTTTTAATTTTTGCAAAAATGTTAAATCCAATCCAAAGGTATAAATTATCTTACTCGGTTAACAGGGAAATGAATAGCATAGACTAAGAGAAAAAATATTTGGGTTTATTTAGCTAATTCTACATTATTTTGTTGACTAAATATTGAAAAATAAACAAAATTAAATTAATTTTTAAAAAGAAATCTTATAAACTAATTATTTAAAACTATATCAAATGTTATTTTTGGGCATATATAGGTTAGGTTAGGTTTTACCTACCAGAGCGCTCTTTCGTCACTCTGGTGGGCATGAGCCCGACTTTACTGTGCCTACCCTAAATTTTTATTTACGCAGGGCAGGGGTCTTTAACGAGTACCTGACATCGTACAGCCTCGGGACCATCGCTTAACGTCCCATCCGAAGGACGGCGTGCTTAAGTTTAGATAAAATAAACTAAGGGCCTCGATCGGGTTTCGAACCCACGATCTTGCCTAATTCACCTAGGATGGGGATCCTTGAAGAGGACCTGACATCGTACATCTCTGTTCAGTTCACCCTTTTCCCTTGCCTTCGATCTCTGGGTACTATTGGTCATTATAAGGCTGAAGATGTTACATTTTTGCTGTTGCAATGAAAGCCTTGTTCAGGGAGATAAAGTAAGGGTTGAGGGGGTGCTTGGAATCCAGGGAGCTCTTCTAAGAAATGACGGATTTCGCAATTAAAAGGAGGGTTGGTCAGCTCGGCATCCTGCTAAGTGGCTGCTATCCATAAGAGCTGTTTGCCGTTTATACCTGAGTCTTCTGCTTACACTGTCCTATTATGAAGATATATGTTTTCGGACCCCCTTTACTAAATTGTTCCTATTAATAATTCTCACTCAACTCCATTCCTTTGTTGTGGTCTACCACGGGTTTAACTGTACACCTTAAAATTAATCATTGTTAAATTAATTTATTAAGTTAATCTATCATTATTGCCTTAAATGAATAAAATTAGTAGATTTTGTCTTAGGCTTCAGGTAAATTCAATTTTCATAGATACACTTGTTACTAGTAAAGCCTAAGGTAAGAATTTTCCCCTTTTTCTATTAGTTTGTTGACAATAACCTTATGTAACCTTTCGAGCCGAAATCTACCTATTGTAATCCTCTAGTTTCTTTTGATTGAAAGAAAAAAGATTTAGTTCATAATAATATATGCCCCGCCGTTTTTATCTACATCGAGTCCTCCCTCAGACTAACACCGTAAGATATTTGGGAATTATTCTGGACAGACGACTGACTTGGAACCCTCATACAAGCCTTATACGTTATACACTAAAAAACTATTTAAAATGCTTTATTCTCTTCTGCACAGACATTCAAAATTTCCCTCAACACAAAAGCGTAACTGCTACACATTTCTACTAAAAGCACTCTGGATGTATGGCTCACGGTTCGGCTAAAATTTCTAACCTTAAACGTATCCAGGTTTTCCAGTCAAAGACACTTCATTACACAATGCCCTCCATACGTAAGTAACAGAACACTCCACAATGACCTCATGATAAACACAGTACACAACACAATTCAGGATCTTTACAGACGTTTCTATAGCAAATTGCATTCTCACCCAAATCCATACATCCACTCACTTTCTTCACCACACTTGCCACACAATCCTCCCAGGAGATTGAAGAGGAGGTGGAACCGTGACTTACTATAATCCCAAATTGCAACCACCCACATCTTGAAACAAAATCATAATATCCTCATAATTATCATAATATTCATTGTTTTTAAATTTCGCCCTTAGGAGCTACCGCTGGGTAGCCTTCCTCTCTCACGCCAATCAGGACATCCACTATCAATCAAGTCCTCGTGGTAGCTGGTTGTTGCGTCATGGCAACAGTTGCGACCAACATTATTGAGAAAAAAAAAAGTTAATAATAATGATCGGACTGGAATCGTTTTTATTTTTTGTTTATTTCAAGGATAACTGGGAACAGCAAATTTCAGAGAAAAGATAAGTATTACTAATTTCCATATTTGATAGTGAGATGTTGTGGGTCGAGATTTTTCATATTAATAAGAGTCGTTATATTCCGACTGTTTTATTTTTGACCAGAACCGGTTTTCAACGCAACAGCGTCGTCGTCAGTGGCACAGGACTACTGACTAGTCTTTAGCCTCTACACTGTACTGGTGATATGTGCCACTGATGACGCTGTTGCGAAAATGAAACAGAGGCAAGACGTTTTTTATTTCTATGAAATACTACTAATTTATATTACCATTTACATTTTATTTTCTATTGTTTTCTCGTTTTTTTTTTTTATTTTGTCGGTCTCACGGTTTTTGTTCTTGTAATTGTTTATTTATAGAGCTTTGAAAAATTGTGGTAATAGTTTCATTACTTAATGTTTTTTTCCTGAGGTTTACTGATTTGTAAGTATTAGGGCTTGCATAAATTAATAATTGGAAAATTGTTTAACATAACTGTTCTGTGTATTTTTAACTTCTGATTCAAAACATATACATATGCTACTAATAATTATTATTAATAGCATATGGGTATTAAACATAACAATCCTTCCCCCCTAGGGAGGGGTGGGGTAGGTGAGGCGGGATGGTGCCCGTCTCAGCCTGGCAGACCTCCTCAGTGCAGGTCCCACAGCGGCAGGTTCGGGCACGTTGGAGCTGCAGGTGGCGGGAGGCCCCATCCATGTTGATATCCAGCTTCTCTCTTGATTAGCTTTGGCTTCCTGGCCCCGCTCCGGTGTCCTCTGCTTCTCATCCTGACTGCTTCCGTCTTCAACCTCTCTCATAGCTACTAATTGGTTTGCGTGCCTTCTCCATGGTGTGGTGTCACCTACGTCAACATGGTATGATCTCGGACCCAGCACTTGGACAACCTTCCCCCTTCGCCATTTGTTCCCTGATCGGTAGTCCCGAGCTAGCACCGCACACCCTACCTGGAGGTAACCATCTTGTTGGGATCGTTGCGCCACTTTTTCCTGGTTTTCCCTAACCCGCTGCCGCACGCTAGGTCTCAGCAAATCCAGTCTCGTGCGAAGTAGACGCCCCATTAGCAGAACACACGGTGGTTGCCCGGTCGTACTATGTGGGGTGATCCTGTATTTGAACAGCAGTCGGTCAAGTTTCTTTTGTAATTCCATATTTTCTCCCCCAGCAGCCAGTAGCCCCTTTTTCAGCGTCTGTACGAACCGCTCCACCTGCCCATTAGTTGCGGGGTGGTAAGGTGCACTCCGAATATGCTGGACATTGTTGCTTTTCAGAAAATTGCTGAATTCCGCTGACGTAAACTGTGGCCCATTGTCGGTAATCAACTGTTCCGGAATACCAAATTGGCTAAATAGGGTTCTTAAACAGGCTATAGTATTATCAGCTGAAGTACTCTTCATGATTTTAACTTCTGGCCACTTTGAAAAGCTATCTATAGTGATCAAGAAGTTAAACCCCAAAAATGGACCTGCAAAATCCACATGCAACCGCTGCCATGGATGCTCGGGGTACTCCCATGGATGGATTCTAACCTTCACTGGGTTGTTTCTCACATCTTGGCACCCCTCACAACCTTTTGCCCTGTCTTCAATGCTTTTGTCCAGCCCGGGCCACCATACATATGACCGCGCCAGCTCTTTCATCCTCCTTTCTCCCACATGTCCGGAATGTAGTTCGTCCAAAATTTCTTTGCGAAACTTGTTCGGTATAATTACTCTCCTACCCCACAATAATATACCCTCTTCGCTTGTTAACTCATTCTTCTTCGAAGCATATGGTGTTAACCGTGGGTCTTCTGTTTTCTCCCAGCCCCTGAGAGTAAATTCCAGCACCCTAGAAAGTACTGGGTCATTCCTCACGGCCTGACGTACCAACCTGCTGGTGATTACGCCATCCTCTTCTAATTTGTAAACAGTAAAACAACTGCCAGTGTCCTCGTTTTCTTCTTGAAGACCATTATCCACGGGCAGTCTAGATAAGGCATCAACGTTCCCATGGAGGTGGCTCTTCCTATGGGCTATCTCATAGCGGTGTGCTCCTAGCAATATCCCCCATCGCTGTAGACGGTCCGCCGCTGTCGATGGTATACCCCTTTTTGGATCAAAAATTGATCTCAGAGGTTTATTATCTGTTATTATTTTAAATTTTCTTCCCCTGAGATAATGGTCGAATTTCTTCACTCCCCACACTAGAGCTAAAGCTTCTCGGTCAATCTACGCATACCGCTTTTCACTAGCAGTCAACGTTCGTGAGGCAAACCCCACCGGTTTTTCTCCTTCTTCAGTCATTTGGGATAATGCTGCACCCAGTCCATAAGGCGATGCATCACATGCCAGGATTAGGGGTAATTCTGGATTGTAGTGGGTCAACACCATGTCTGAAGTAGCCAGAGCTTTAGACTTTTTGAATGCTTCAGCGCACGCCTTGTCCCAAACCCATTTCTTATTTTTTTTTAATAAATCATGAAGAGGTGCAAGGGTTGTTGATAGATTTGGCAAAAACTTGTGATAATAATTCAATAAGCCCAAAAATGATTTCAATTCCGAGCTATTGTTGGGTTGTGGAGCCTTCAATATAGCTTCCACCTTTTCCTCAGTCTTATGCAGGCCATTCCCGTCGATTATGTGACCACAATAACGAATACTCTCTTTCAAAAATTCACACTTCTCTTTATTTACCTTTATTCCTCTTTCTCTCAAAACCTTCAACACCTCCCTCAGATTAGTAATATGTTCTGACACAGACGAACCACTTAGTATAATGTCATCTAAGTAGCACATAGCCTGTGTGCCTGTTAACACCTCATCCATAACCTTTTGCCATATAGCCGGAGCAGATGCTATTCCAAATGGTAGCCGGTTAAACTGATAGAGACCTTTATGCGTGTTAATGGTTACAAGTTTTTTCGTATCTTCCTCCAGTTCTAATTGGAGGTAAGCGTCACGTAAATCAATTTTTGTAAATGTGTGTCCTCCACCGAGCTTCGCAAATATATCCTCGATTTTAGGTAATGGATACTCTGGTACCTTCAGACAAGGATTTAGCGTAACCTTAAAATCTCCGCATATCCTAAGCTTCCCAGAGGGTTTCATTATTGGCACAATGGGCGTGGCCCAGTCACTGTGCTGAACTTTCTCTACTACACCATACATTTCTAAACGATCTAATTCCTCCTCAATTCCCTTCCGTAACGAATAAGGGACATTCCGAGCTTTCATATAAACCGGGGTAACGAATTCTTTTAACGCAGTTTTAGCTTTAATGTCGTTAACCCTTCCGAGCTTAGTGTCGAACACATCGTTGAATTCTTTCAGAACTCTTCCTAGTTCGCTATCCACACAACTCGAGGAGACTGTTCTGATAGCCCGCCAAGCAACCGGTATTTTTCTCAACAGATCTCGTCCAAATAAGGCTCTGCCACCGCCCTCTACAACGTACAGTTCAGCCTTATATGTGGTCCCCTCATAATCAAGACTCACTACGATCTTACCTGCGGGGAATATTTTTTCTCCTGTATACGTTGTCAGTACAATTCCCGTTTTCACCAGCGGTACTTGTCTACCCTTGAAGATTTGTCTTGCGTCCATTAAGCTCACGATGCTTACCGAGGCTCCCGTATCAACTTCCATAGTGAGAGGATATTTGTTTATCCTTACATTAATAAGTAAAGCGTCTGCTTTCGTACCTGAAGCAAAGTTATTGCAAACTTGGACATGGTGAAGGTCTTCTTTCTCTTCGTCCTCGCTCAGATCTTCCTCATTTATTTGCTTCACAACTCTCTGCTGTCTACAAACTCTGGGAACGTGGCCTATTTTTTTACAATTCATACAAACATTATTTTTGAATTTACAAACGTTTCTTATGTGGCCTTCTTTGCCACAAGCAAAACAAACTATATTATTTCGTGTTGTGACTTTCTTGTTCTTGTCTTTTTTTATCCATTTGACATGTTCACCATTACTGTCCGACATGATAATATCCGTTTCCTTTGAGACACTCTCTAGTGATAACGCTATGTCCAGGGCCCTAGTCAGGGATAAGTCCCTTTCACATAAGAGCCTCTGTTGGATTGCTTCTGAACGTAAGCCCAAGACAAGTAAGTCACGCAACATATCCTCTAAAAACTCTTTATATTGACAATGTAATGCAAGACGTTTTAATTCACAATAGAAATCATTTATAGACTCACCTTCTAATTGTCTTCTTTTTAGCAATCTGAACCGTTCCGCAATTATGATCGGTTTTGGACAAAAATGACCTACCAAAAGTTCCTTAAGTTCCGAGAAGGTCAGCTCATGAGGCTTCTTGGGGCTTGTCAGAGCCCTCACCTTGGAGTAAGTCTGTAGTCCGATGTGCCCCAGCAGAAGTCTACTTCTGGTAGGCTCTGGCACTTCTCCAGCTTCAAAAATATTTTCTACCACTTCAATGTACTCTTCAATCGAATGATCTGTACTAAAGCTCGGTATACTTACAATTTTATTAGCCATTTTGCTTTTCCTCGTTCGCCAATTTATTAGGGCTTGCATAAATTAATAATTGGAAAATGGTTTAACATAACTGTTCTGTGTATTTTTAACTTCTGATTCAAAACATATACATATGCTACTAATAATTATTATTAATAGCATATGGGTATTAAACATAACAGTAAGAAATTGAGTGAAGACGTTCAAAGCTATCAGATATATATTGACTTTCTAAAATCGAAGATGAAATCGACGTAGACGATCTTCCAGATGAGTGTGAAGATCTCAACTATGACCCTAAGCTTCTCATAAATAGAGTTTAGCTCAACGAGGGAATGTTCAAACGTCAACTGTAAAAGAAAAATTTGATCTCGTCGTTGATGGAGATAACTTTTCGAAAATGAACACCATTCCGAATTCCTAGCTGCTGTATCGGGAATAAGAACTTTTCCACATGTTATGATCGAGCAATGGAAAGCATTCTCGAGGGAAATTAATGACTTGGCAGATAAATGCAAAAAATGGGCCCGCTATCAAAGTATGCTTTAAGCCGTAGCAATTGTGTTTGGAACACGGTAGAACAGGACACCTGTTTTTTTTTCATAAAAGTTGTTATGTACAAAAAATTAACAATTTTTTTTTCCACATTGCTTAAATCTGAATATTAAACGCTAACTGGACAAAAATAAATTAATAATAGGAATAAAGGATGCATGTAGAGGGAAAAAGTAAAAAATCACAACCCTTCCGTGTCGGATATAAATAATAAAACAGAACTGAATGGGTGCTCGGTCAGTCAAAAATACACTCACTATTGATTGCAGCACAAAGAAATTATTTAAAAAAAAATCATAGAGAAAAATACACTGGAAACAGTTCAAAATATGAAAAGTACTTTTCTTTTTAATTACAAAAATGTTTCTTGTCGGTTGTATGTTTGTTTAACTCAAGAAATGTGTAGAATTGGAGGCATGTGGTAAAAGCCCTGGACTGAAGAGAGAAGAGAGAGGAGTGTAAGGCGGTTATGCGTTGTGGTTCCAGTATCTGGATCGATGGAAGGAGGATGAAGGCCTCTGTAATAACGAGAGTGAAGGAAAAAAGAAAAAAGGAGAAGAAATGGCGAGGAGAGAAGAAACATGGAAGCTATCCCAGCCGGCCATTCCGTCGGGGGGCCCACCCTTAGGGCAGTTTTGTAGCCACATAAATAAGATTAATGCTGCGGGGAGGAAGGGGATAAAAGGAAAGGTTATAGTTGGACGAGGGCATCACTCTTGGGCAGCCCACACCCCCAGGGCAGGCCAACACTTGGCCAGGATTAGGAGAGACCAATCCATACCGGCCAACTATGTGTCTCTCTTCAAAATCGGCATCGCGTTGACGAAGGAATATTATAGTTGGATGACAGTATCACTCTTGGGCAGCGCACAGAGACCAATCCATACCGGCCAACCATGTGGCTCTCTTTCAAATAATAATCTCGTTGCCGAGGATAAAAAAAAAATGTTATAGTTGGACGAGGGCACCATACTTGGAAGCTCCCACAAGGGTAGTCGGTGGTCAGAGAATCCCTACGGGCACCTCCACTCGTACGCACAAACGCAAACACGCATGCACACATGAAGTCATGAACAAAGGCCTCATTATGGACTAAAGATAAATAAATAGGTAGACGATTGAGCTAGTGCTTGGACGCGCAGTGTCTCGAGCCGACCTCCTTTTACGAATATCCGAAGGGCGTCATCGGCGCCCACCCATGATAGCGAGCGTTGAAAGTGGGATCCACGCGCTGCTGTGGGATCCATCGGAGCTGCTGCATATCAGTTACATTAAGGACTGGAGACCCATATGAGAGTACATCACTAGCGGATAGCTGACCGAGGTTAGGGAAAACAAATCTATGAACAATTGAGAAACACCAAAGCCTCCTTCAGCCGATTGACCGCTCTAGAGCGAAAATAATTGACAAAAGGAACTAGAAAATAAGAGGAGAGATGGAAGAACCCTGAAACTGAATCAAGAAAAAAAGACACTTCCTAATGGACCGGGATAATGCTGCGTTTTCTGAACATCAAAGGGATATCGAGAGAACCTTAGAACTGTTTCCCTTTTCTTATTCTAAAAGACAAATAAGATGTGCCGAACCAGTGAAATGTGTAAGAAAATTAGCCAATACTTGAGGGGGCCCTTAGAGAAGAGGATAAGAACCGAATATCTTAAAAAGCGGAAAAGGTGACCAAGAGTAGGAAACCTCACATAGCACCCAGGGGTTTAAAGATCTCTTTTCAGATGGATCTGCGCTGTGGAAATGTATTTTACGATACCTTTTAGTCTATTAAATCAAAGTATTATTATACATCCAAGATTGAGGAAAGATTTAGTTAAATACAAACACTTGTTTGGCCTTTAGGTCTCCCAAATATATATATATTTGGGAGACCTAAAGGATATATATATATATATATAAATATATATATATATATATATATATATATATTTTTCAGTTAATGTTGCGATTAATTCAGGCATAGTAAAAATAAAACATAACAATTAATAATTGTAAAAAAATTTAAAAACATAAATACCTACAAATAAAAAAAACAATAGAAATAAGTAAAATTATAATAGAAATAGATTTAGACCACACAATCGTTTAAAAAAAAATTATGGCCTCCAATGTAATGGAATATTATCAACAAGGAGAAAATATCATTGGTTACTTGATGTAGATTGCTTAGACACAATTGTTAAAAAAAAAAAAATCAGGACAATATATAATATTATATTGGATATTATGGAAATGTAAAATTAAAATAATTATTTTAAACACAGGAAAAATGTATGTCTATTCATGTTTTAAACGACCCTGTAAGATATAGTATAATTATCATTAATTAATATTATATATATAATATTTAATAATAATAATATTGTTATGTATATAATGAGTATTACTGTTAATTAATCAATAATATTTTTGTTATATAGTATTGAAAATGCTTGAATTGGCTAAAACATTAAGTGAAATAAAAAAATATATAAAAATTATTAAAAAGCATACTTTTTGTATTTAAACACCTTTATGAAAAAATATGTATTATTTTTATGAGGAGGGAACACATTTAATTTTAAAAATACGTAATTGCAATATAGAGGACACTTTGTTGTACTTTGGAGCAATTTGAAATGTGAGATTTATTAAGTCTCCGCCGAAGGAATTGGATTAGGAAGGAGGCACTGTTATTAGCTGAGTCTAAGTTGTGCGACATAAGGGATATATATGGGTCGTGCTCCTGTTGTTTATTAGTTTGGGAACTGAACACCAGGGGGAAGCAATCCTGATCATTAGGAGGATCCAAAGAGGGCAATAACGAAGATCCATCGGTTTCAACTGAGACGGATGGGTTTTCTAGAGCTACTGCTTCCACCTCGTCCATAATGGCAGTCACAGGTTGATCAGGGGGTATGCCTGTTGACCTCTACTACTTGAGACAGCTGTCTTATGAGGATCAACCAAAAGAGTAACTTAATCACCAATAGTTAATCCAATTCATGTTGATGGTGAATAGTCGTGAATAAGAATAATGCACTAGATATATTCTCTTTTATTGTGAGGAATCCAGGAGACGAAATATTATTAAATGGGATGAGCAGTTTTGTTCTAGGAGTGAAACATTTAATTCATGATAACTTTTGGGAAAATCCATTGATTTGAATATTTCTTTATGCTAAATATTTGTATTAATGAGGACTCAAGGCTAATTAATTTTTGGTACCAATCGTATCAGTAGTTTTGGAAATATGCACAATTTCGCAGATATTTTTTACACATATTCTAGACAACTATTTTTAGAATCGGCTCTCGATACCGATATTTTTATATATTGTGAAATTATAAGAATGCACAGTTTCTTAGCTTGGGTCAGCGGGCAGCGATAATGGATTTATCTATCAGAATGAATTTAAATAATATGATATTTCACAGGGTCTAATGATAACGTATTTCTGGGTTCCCCATCACCAATCTAAATATAAAAATATAATAAACATAAGTGCAGGTTGAAGACGAAGAAGAGACCTTAACTCTTTGCAAGTTGCCAAGTATTCATCTGACATGGTTGAGGGTTTTGTCTTCCTGGCTCATATATAGACCGGTTACATTGACCTCCAGTCACAATTTAAATCCCAGCTGCACCCCAAAACGCTTGTATGGCCAGTCCTGATATACGGGTCGGAGGCGTGGACCCTGGATGTGGTGGAATAGGCGTTTTGATATCATTGAGAGGAGAATACTTCGCAGGATCTACGTTCCCACCCAGGACGAGGGCGTTTAGCGAACCAGGAGTTCTACACACTTTAAATGGTGCCAAAGTTGTCGCGCTGGGTTGGAGTTGCGAGACTCCTTTGGGTTGAACATGTAAGGCGGATGAACAAGGACCAAGAACGAGAAGGAAACTTTTGAAAGTGACACCGGAGGGTAGGAGAAGAGTGGAACGACCCAGAAGAAGATGGCTGGAGACCGTGAACAGAGATGCCTGTGCACAGGAAAGAGCTGCATGGGGACATTTCCTGGAGGAGGCAAAGGCTCTTGATGAGCTGTACCGCCTACAATGGTAATGATGTTGATTCTAAAGAATAGCTTTTTTAACAGGATTTAAAAGATGTAGTATATCTCAAACTGTTTTTCTTAGTACAGGCTAGCTGGCTTTCGGGGTTGTCCCATCATCAATCTCGTTAAAAGAAATTTTTGTTTTTATATCAGACTATACTTTATTTGACACTGCAAAACCTAAAGAATATTAAAGTAGACGATTTTTTTCTATTCACTTCATCCGAGTCAATATATTTGACAAATTCAATCTGAAATAATTATTTAAATTGAATTTTAGGAAATGGAAAAAATTTCATGATAAAGGGGAAAAAATAAAATAAAAAAAAAAAGGTCTTGTTGAGGGATGAATAGAATTTATCGCAAAAGACAGTCTTCTTTCGATTAGGGTTGGCAGACAAGAAAAAAAAAAAAATTAATGGAAATGATCAGGTACAGATGGGGAGGTTTTTCAAATTGGGGTTAGGGCGGAAAAGCCCCCTCCTCTCCTCCCGCGACCCCTCATTCCATTTTCATAATGTAAGAGATGCTAACCTCGAGATAGATCTTTGGGGGGCCGGGGTGCCTATTAGGGATTCCAAGGGGGCCATCCTCTAAAATTAAATTTTCCAAAATAATTCCGGATGACAAAGTGTATTTGAAGAAGAAGATTAGAGACACCCCTTCTGAATATGCTTATATTCAGAACTCTCTCCCCTTCCTCCTTTATAGCCTGCGATTTATAACGTTAAATGATGCTATGAAACTGAATTTTCCGCTTACTTAACTCTCAGTGGAGAGTGGGGGGTGCTTTTCCATATAGGGATTAGAGCTTTTAAACCCGTTATATAATTCACAAAGTTATAGCCTAACTTTAGACTAATTTAATTACTTTAAAATTTGGAGCTTCGCTTGAAAAACTATTATAAAAGTAATTAAAACTAATTTCATTATAAAATCTCTTGGGAAATTTAGACATAGCATATATAGTGATATTATCCACCGAAAGCATGGGCAAGCTAAAAACTTAGTGGGAGCCTTCAACGCTGGGTTAACGAGATCTATGAAGGATTCTCGGGATAGATGTGAGCAAACGTTCATTTTCATATATGTTTTCATAGTGTAGCTCTGCTCACTCAACAACAGGAGGACCTCCAACACAGCTGATGTTTGAAAGGGATAGCAATCCATCTGATGAAACTGGAAGCATGGAAGGAGAACATGAGGAGCCAATTGAAACAGCTCAGAAGGAAGTGCTGGGTCTGCAAACTTACCTGCGTACCAGGGAGAGTCGGGTGCGGCGGCAAGTTGAGCAGCACCGAGAGATCCACACCATTGTGTTCTATAGAGGCAGCAGAGTGTGGGCCACAGACTACAGATGGACCAACTGCAGAGGGTGGACGGAGGGTGTTGTGAAAGAAGCGCTGGGTCTGCAAACTTACCTGCGTACCAGGGAGGGTCTGGTGCGATGGTAAGTACTGCAGCACCGAGAGATCCGCACCATTGTGTTCTACAGAGGCAGCAGAGTGTGGGCCATAGACAATAGATGGACCAACTGCAGAGGGTGGACGGAAAGTGTTGTGAAGGAAGTGCTGGGTCTGCAAACTTACCTGCGTACCAGGGAGAGTCGGGTGCGGCGGCAAGTTGAGCAGCACCGAGAGATCCACACCATTGTGTTCTATAGAGGCAACAGAGTGTGAGCCAGAGACTACAGGAGAGTGTTGTGAAGAAAGTGCTGGGTCTGCAAACTTACCTGCGTACCAGGGAGATTCGGGTCCGGCGGCAAGTGGAGCAGTACCGAGAGATCCGCACCACTGTGTTCTATAGAGGCAACAGAGTGTGAACCAGAGACTACAGGAGAGTGTTGTGAAGAAACTGTTAGGCCTTCAGACAGGACTGATAAAGATGAACAGGGTCTATTATAGAGGCGGCCTGAAGTCGAGGGCGGCCCAAGATGATGAGGTTCCTCCCCATACCAAAATCTCACAGCTGATCTCTCATATGGGAAGTTGTGTGATGGACTCAAAAGATCAAATATTATCATAGTTTTACTTTCTTATACCTATGTAATCGTGCGAAAATCCGAGATCGAGGTTTCAAATGATTTTCACGTTTCAAGGTCTCTTGAATAAGTTTTGACCATTTTCGCAAAGTTGTCTGTCTGTGCGTGTGTATATGTGATTGAAAAGTGGTGTGCTCTCCACCGCAAAAACGATTGTAGCTATAAACTTGAAACCTGGAATGAAATGTGTGCAACTTAAATCTGATTCAACTTTACTTAATGGCCTAAGTACATTTTACAAGATACCTCTTCTGTGATACTGCTTTATCACAAATCTTTTCAAGTAAAAGTTGTAGAAAGAACTAAAATATATATTTTATATTAAATACAATTTTTTTCAGATTGTCCGGTTGTTGAAATACATGCTGAAAATCGTTGTGAAATGTAGTTTTGAAACAAATATTTTTAGACATTTCCTTGGTTCACCCGAATACAGTTAGTCCTATCGAGAAATTGTTTCTTACCAAAAATGTTTCGTATTAAATTTCCAATCGCTTGTAGGCCCTCAGGGAGAGAAAGAGAGTAATCTGTAAGAGTTATTGGTATAAGAAAGTCCTGTAATGGGCACATCATTTTTATTTTTCTTCATCAGCCAGTTATACAACTAGTTTGTAATTTTAGACTTCTTTGAATTCTTCATGATTCACTTTAACCAGTTGTCTATTATTAAACTACTCACTTTCATTAACATGTCATTAGGAAAAATTAAAATGATGCCAACTTTTCACAGCTAATTTACAGACAAGAGAAAACAACAGATATTATTAATTACTCGTTTATGAAGAACAAAAGATAAAATTATATCTAATGAGTTGTGACATTAAAAAATATGTCGTTTGCAGTCCCAAAACAATCTTTTAATTAATAACAAAATATCTTTTAATTTATGTTTGTCTTAGTCCAAATTTTGAGCTAAACGAACCATAAATTAGTTATTATAACCAGGGCTTTGGTAACAGGTTTTAAAAATATGAGAGTGAGTCGCCGACTAATCTAGACACACAAGTTCAAAGGAATTATTAAAAACTCTGAGAATGATTAATTTGACATTGGGCACTCAGAACGAAGGAGACACAAGAACAAAAATAAAATAAATAATTAAAGTTAGTATAAATTGACAATGGAATTTAGGTTGGGAAATGATCGACTAACAAATTAAAAAATAATTATTTCGTATAGCTGCAGGACACTGGTGCAAGAAATTAGTTCTGTAATGTGAGATCAGAGAAATTAGTTCTGTAATGTGGGATCACAGAAATTATTACTCAAAAAATGTACTATAAACTCACATGTATATAATTCTTTATGCTGCAAATTCTGTAAAATAGACATATTTTGATATTAACTATCGGTCTGAATATTTTTATAACTCTGAAGATAAATAAAAAAAAAAAATAGAATAAGAGGAAATAAGGAATAGTAAAAAGGAAATAAGGAAAATAAAATAAGAAATAAATTTGAATAAAAAAAAAATGAAATTAAAAAATAATAAATATAAAATATTCATAAATACAAATTTAATTGAATTTAAATAAGGAGAACAATGAATAAAATATAGTTAATATTATCTCCTTGTATGATATACTCTCCTGTTAAGTTTGTTATTTAATAATATTAACATGTTATTCCGTTAATCCATAACATGGTAATATACATACAAAAGCATACAATGAATACTTTATTAATTAGATATATAAACAATTATTACATTTTATAGTCGGGCATAAAACTGATTAGTAATAATAATAATACTAAAAAATAAAATAAAGAAATTATTACATAAATGATAGCAAATAAATGAGTATTAAAAAAAAAAATACTAATAAATACAGCAGATTTTTATTAACAACTTCTAAGTTGAGAAACTTTTAGAAATTTTTATTATGATTTAAAGGGCAACATTTAAATGAGTTTGATATTTCTTTTAGTGTTTGTTTCAGAGTCAGGTTGGATTGGAAAGTTAGATGATCTACTCTGTACCAAAGGAAGATATGAAACAAAATGCACATGAATCTGATCTGGCGCCAATCTGCATAACAATAGTGTCGCTAAGATTCTGAAATCAGCGCCTAATTAAGTCCATTTGAAGGCAGAACCAAAATCCACTGAAACCCGAGTTATGTCTGGATCTATTGTTATCTATCCACCAAGTCAGCAGCTTCCTATATATACCCCCACCGACTCTACAGAATCATCTTCAGTAGTCAGATAGGACTTATAGAGTTAGTATCATAGACTAGTTTTGTATTTTAGAATAAGGTAAAATAAACTTTGCTTTTTAAAAAACCTTTTATTTATAATCAACACTTAACTGGCGCCCAGCGAACAGGGACCGCAGTGAGTCAGTGCGATATATTGTGACCATTTGTTCCGATAATCTTTTGCCTTTTGTGACCAGTTGTCACCTTCGTTCGCGAAGAAGATTGTGCGCTGACGTAGACTTAGTCTTTTACCTGCGGTAATCAGACCTTGTGAACAGTGATTGTGTTAAGCCCGAGGTGTGGTCACTTCCCCATCAAAAGGATTAATCATCGCTACATAAGAAGACATCGTAACTGTGAGTCAAAACTATTTGAGTACTGTCGTTTTAACATCTTAACATTTTAGTGTATTCTTTTGTTGTACGAACTCATCAAAATTTCACACTCCCGAAATATTTTGAGACCTGCGGTTCTTAGACCTAACATGGCCGCAATAAATCATGACCTCAGACGTGAGGATTATGATCATATCCCGAATTATGGCGGGAACCCAACAGAACTACTATACTTCATTTCCGCTGTAGAAGGGGTTGTTTCCGCCGTTTGTGCTGAAAATGTAGCCCAACGAGCCACAAATCATTTTTTGTTACTAAGCAAAGTTAAGGCCAGACTTACTGGCTCAGCCCAATCGCTGATACTTACCCACCCCGTGAATTCCATTTCCGAATTATTAAACCTATTACGAAGAAACTTTGCAGACTCCAGAACACACGAAGCTCTCAAAGCCGAAATATATAGCTCAAAACCCTATCCAAGGGAAACCCCCACTGAATACTTAAATCGCCTGGAAAACATAAGACACCTGATTTATGCAAAATATAGTATAGACAGAGTGGCTGAGAACGTTCTAACAGTCTCGATGTCGTATGTAGAAAAGGAAATAATAAACCACATGTATTCTAATCTCCCTTGGCAACTTACAAACCATATCATGTCATTTAACCCCGAATCGTTAGAAGACATGCGTAGAATTTTGAATACAAAATGCTCCTTTATTATAGAGCAACTATATAGAAAGGGTGGCAGCTCCCAAAAACCATTTGAACCCAACATGAGACGCGAGCCTAATCACGCAAGATACCAAAATCAAACTCAACCTCAGTTTACCCCCAGCTACCCACGACACGATCATATTCCACAAAACCCACAACATTTTAGACCACAATATGGCCCTCCACAGTATTCCCCCAGACCGCAATATCGTCCCCCACAAAGCCAACAATCTTTTAGACCTCAATTTAATGCACGACCCCCCAACGGTTTCCCACCTACTGTCTCCATGAGAACATGGAACCGCCCTAATGTCAAAAATTTTGTTTCCCCCTACGAGTTAACACACATTCAAGACTATGAGCAATCCCCAGAATATCAAGAGCCCACAGAAAATTCCACAATACAAGCATTAATGTCAAGGATTGAAAAATTAGAAATTGAAGCTAAATCCAGTCAAGAATCTTTTTTAAATTTCGGCAACAGTCAGAACTGTGTAAGCCCAACTCAGCCCCATTCGAATTAAATACAGTTAATAAAACTCTTCCATATTATTTGGATAATCATGGCAACACATGGTTAATAGACACAGGTTCCAGTAAAAATTACGTTAACCCCCAAATAATATCACACAACACCCGTAAATATAAAGAGAAATTTGTCATAATCACTCCAGCAGGAAGGAGAGAAGGAGGAGAATTTATTATAATAAATTTGAAAAAATACTTCGATATAGATAAATGGGTAAAAATGTACATCTTTCCTTTTTCTGACAAATATAATATTCTCTTAGGCAATGAGACCATGAGAGATCTTGACCTTAACATTGATTTTAAAACTAACACTTTGAATAGTAACTATAGGAAGTTTCAGCTTCATTACACTATGACAGAAAACCACAACAACAAAATAACTAGAATTAAGGATAATATTATCAATAAGGACACTATTAATAATAATAAGATAGAATTACAAGTAGGCGTAAATTATGTAGAATTACCAGTAAATAATAAGAATAATTTAAGGACGGGATTAATTAAAGAAAAAAAAAATAAAAATTTCGAAATACAAGAAGGTGTCTATGTACTAAATGGTAATAAAGTTAAATGTCGGGTCCTTTCTCAGGAGCTCATGACCATTTGTCCCGAGCCAATGGAAACAGACGAAATTGACATTCTTAGTGACGAACTCCATGAAAATAGTAATCAAATAGAAGAAATAAAGAAACAAATCCCTACATTAATTAGAACAGAGCACATGAACATAGAGGAAAGGACTAAATTAATCAACTTACTGACAGACTTCCCTGAAATCATAAAGAGAGAAGAGGACCAATTAAGCGCAACCAATTTACTAACACATTCAATAAAAACTAAAGACGACATCCCAGTGTACTCTAGAAATTATCGATACCCTCAAATCTTTCGGGAAGACATTAGAATAGAAATAGACAAACTTCTTCAAAATAAAATAATCCAAGGGTCCACGTCTCCCTATAATTCCCCGATATGGGTTGTACCTAAGAAACCAGATGCCTCAGGGAAAAGAAAAGTTAGGATGGTTATTGATTACAGGAAGTTGAATGAAAAAACTATTGACGACAGGTTCCCTCTACCAAATATTGAAGATCTATTTGGGAAAATAGGGAGAGCCACTTATTTTAGTGCAATAGATTTGGCTTCCGGTTTCCATCAGATCCAAATGGATCCTGAATCAATACCTAAGACCGCCTTCAGCACCGAAGACGGGCATTTCGAGTTTTTGAGAATGCCCTTCGGTCTTAAAAACGCGCCTCCAACTTTTCAAAGGGCCATGAATTCCATTTTCGCAAGAATTCCAAACGTTTTAGTATATATGGATGACATCATTGTTTATTCAGATAGTCTCGAAGAACACATAAAACACCTTCGGACAGTATGCCTACTCCTTAAAAAGCACCATTTAAAAATACAATTGGACAAAACAGATTTCTTTAAAAAGGAACTGCTATTTCTGGGTCACATCATATCAGAAAAGGGCATCCAACCTAATCCAACAAAATTAAAAGCTATCAGTGATTTCCCTATTCCTCAAAACCAAAAGCAAATCAAACAGTTTTTAGGATTGACTGGATATTATAGGAAAATGATTCAAAATTATGCAAAAATTGCCAAACCCGTTACAAATATGCTCAAAAACGATACACAAATAAACCCAACCGACAAAGAATACGTTACAGCTATACAAACTCTCAAAGATATGCTCCAAAACAACCCTATACTTCAACTACCAGACTTCGACAAGACTTTCATATTAACAACTGACGCATCAAATTACGCAGTAGGAGCGGTACTTTCACAGAACTTTGACGGAAAGGACCTTCCTATAGCCTACGCTTCTAGAACACTTAACAGACATGAAGAAAACCTAAGCACAATAGAAAAAGAATTACTAGCCATCGTTTGGTCATGCAAACATTTTCGGCCATACATATACGGACGCAAATTTATAATACAGACTGACCATAAACCATTACAATATCTGCACAACATGAAAGAACCAAACGCAAAAATGCTCCGATGGAAATGCCATCTAGCAGACTACAACTTTGAAATAAAACATGTAAATGGAAAAGGTAATTACGTAGCAGACGCTCTCTCTAGGAATCCTCCCCAAGAATGTAACGCACTTGACACTAGTACAGACAATGAAATTAACCCCCAGGATACAGTAGATAACTTCCTTGAATCATTAGACAACCCTCCTGTAGAAACTTTCAATGATGAGGATATAGAACAGTTCGCTAGAAACCTCAACATAGAAATTGAAGAAGAAATCTTAGCCCCGGAAACTTGCCCAGTAGCAAACAATGACGACTCAGACAGCCTCGTAACAGTCCATTCCCAAATGAGCTCAAACAGCCAAATAGGAATTATAAATGACCCAAACAAATTCGTAAATTTAGAAAAATATCAAATTATAATTAAGAGAGGTAATCCCAACTTGACGAAACGCATCCCACTATTTAACTCAACAAAAAAACGACTCATATGGTACACGGCCTGGCCTTACGTAAAAGACTTAGAGAAAAGTTGCTTAGAATATCTGGATCCCAATATAACTTACGGTATATATTGTTCTGACGCAAAGCTAGCTATAGAAAACGATATTTTAGACGAGATTTTCAAACAATTCCACAGTATAATCGAAACCAGCTATCCTACTGTCAAAATTAAGAGATATCTCCATATGGTTGAAGATATAGAAGACCAAGAACAACAGCAAGAACTAATAATCGCAAAACACATAGGTAAAACATGTCATAGGGGAATCAACGAAGTCTTTACATCACTAAAGAAAAAATATTACTGGCCAGGAATGCTTACGGAAGTTACAAAGTACGTAAACAACTGTCACATCTGCAAAACAACTAAATACGAACGTCACCCCCCTAAGCCGGAATTTCGAGTTACTCCAACGCCTAACAAACCCTTCGAAAGACTACAGATGGACACTTTACATTATCAAAACCAACTGATACTGACTATTATCGACTGCTTTTCAAAAAAATTGTACGCTTCCCTTATCACTAATACTAACAGCCTCCAAATTATTGACAAACTAAAAATTTATCTCAGTAACTTCCCAACTCCCCTAGAAATTCAAACAGATAACGGTCCAGAATTCGCCAATAAGGGGTTAGAAAACTTTCTACAATACAATGACATTAAATTACGCCTCACTACCCCAAATTATCACAACTCTAATGGCCTAATTAACAGAGCTCACTCCACACTCATCGAGTTAATGAATCTAATAAAAACCCAAAATAAAAACTTTACATTGTACAAAACCCTGCAACTTGCCCTCATAGCCTATAATAATACTCCAAATAGCAATTTAAAACTAACTCCTAACGAAATCACTTTTGGAATAACAACACCTTCTAAAATATCTCATGATTTCATTTTGGAACAAAAAACAGAGGAATACCATAAGGAAAAGCAAACTATCCACAATGCAATTAAAACCCTAATAGAAAAAGAAAAATCTGATAGGACCACAAATTTAAACGAAAACAGAGAAATCGTCTCAATACCTCATGGCAATATTTACATACAGACAAATGTAAGAAACAAAGCGAAAAACAAATTTAAAAGAGTCATCTATGATAGGAATAAACAAACTGCTAAAATCGGTAGAAATAAAAACATTAAAATTCATCCCAGTCAAATGAGGAGACCCAGAAAATTTGAAAATAGGAACACTAATTCTTCAACCCTCTTCTTACAGGAAAGAAGACAGAATGAAAGCACCGATCCTGCAGTCGCTCCTGATAGCTCTCCTCAGCCAGGGCCTTGCCACTTATAAAGTCACCGATTTATCTAAAGGACCAGGAATTATTCCCGTAAAAATTCAGAGTTCCTACATGATCACCAATTATTTTACATACGTACATTCGATCAATATAACAATATTACAAGAAGAACTGACCAATATTCTTGTAACACTCAACTCAGTAGAAAAATTAAATGCAAACGATTCTTATATAGCCTCCCTAAAAAGTCATCTTTCTGTTGCTCAAGTAGAAACACTCAAAGCCCATCTCTCTTATGTACAGGATAAACTAGACCATATCTTTGCAAATACTCGAGTACCCGCCAATCATAATCGTGGTAAAAGGGGCCTTGTTAATGCCCTAGGAACTGCCATCTCTTGGGTAACGGGCAATTTAGATGCCGATGATAAGGAACATTATGACAAAATTATTAATAAAATAGAATCCAACAACTATCATGTGGAACATAATGTTGAAAATCAATTAACCATTAACACGAAATTAATTGATGAGTTCAATAAGGATTTAGATGTAATTAAACAAAACAACTTTAGGATTAAGAAGTTACTAAACTATAATATAAGTAGTATTTTAGCATCTACTCAGCATTACATGCTTCTATATTTTAATATTGCCCTTTTAGCTAATAAGATTAGTGATTTAGATACATCGTTAGAATTTTGTAGGATGAATATCATCCATAATAGTATTATATCAAAGAACGAATTGAGATCTCTAACTGTTAAGAATGATATAAAATTAATTTCCGACTCTCCAGAAATATTATGGCAGATAGGAAAAGTTCAATGTTCCATCACTCCTACACATTTGCATTATTTCCTAAAACTTCCTCTCCAAGTTCCCCTTACCGAAACTTACTTTCTCCTGTCATATCCATATCAGAAGAACGATAACCAAATACTCACCATTCAATCCAACCCTCCTTTGGTTCTTAAACCAAATGTAACATACGTAGGTGCATGCAAATTCATTTTAGACTATTATTATTGCACAAATGTAACAGAAATTGTCAATCCTTGTATTACCACTCTCCTAGTTGATAATAATAACAAACATTGTAAAACATACAGTATTTCTAAACCTAAACCATTTATAAAATATATTAATATTATAAATCAATATCTTATATTCAATACACCTATATTATCTATATATAAAAATAATATAACATTCAATATTAATATTAAAGACACAGTACTCCTTAAGTTAGACTCCAACGAAAAACTCGGTAACTATTCACCAATGTACCGCTACACTGAAACAGAACCTCTTCAAATTCTCCCACTTGATACCCAAGTACTCTCATTGAATTTAACCTTTGAAGAACTTCACATGCTTAATCTTCAGATGAAACCACTTGAGATCCTCGATGAAGAAGACCACATAGACCACACCTTATATATATATGCACTAATAAGCCTATTGTTCTTCATCTTATTCACACTCATATTAATTAAACTCAGAAAAAAGGTTTGCAGGTGGATCCTCATCAAGGCCGCAAAGTCAGCAATCGAACAACAACAAGATGAGGCCCCTCATGAATCTTCAGTCTACCCAGCTCTTCCCCTACACACCACGACGTGAGGACACGTCTAAATTTACGAAAGGAGGAGTTATGTCTGGATCTATTGTTATCTATCCACCAAGTCAGCAGCTTCCTATATATACCCCCACCGACTCTACAGAATCATCTTCAGTAGTCAGATAGGACTTATAGAGTTAGTATCATAGACTAGTTTTGTATTTTAGAATAAGGTAAAATAAACTTTGCTTTTTAAAAAACCTTTTATTTATAATCAACACTTAACTCCCGTACCTACTCTCAAACCACCATTATATGTTTTTGCAAATTAAAAATGTAGTCTGACAGATTTTATTATTTTATGCTAGCCGGCTTTTGAGGCTGCCCTCATCATCAAAGTATGATAAAACAATTTTAAAATCATAATTTAAAATTGTTCAAAAGTTAATAATTATAATTCAAAAAATATATATAAAACTCACGGTCCCACGGAGAATAGAATTAACATATCTTATTTATTAGCTTAAAATAAAAAAAATTATTGTTTTACCAGACTGCCTGATATTGAGGGCAACCTGGAAAGCCGGTTAGCATATAATAATAAAATTTGTGAAAAGTCAGACTACATTTTTATTTTGCAACCTTTGAAATGTTTATTATTAATTTTTTTTTTCTTGATAATGGGCATTCCTATCTTAGTAGCTATGGATGCCCTTTTGCAATACGGAGTGAGTATAAATAAATCCGAATTCTACAATTAACTAATAAGGAACGAATTGTTTCATCTCTTCCAACGTTGTCTACTTTTTTTTAAAGATATTTATAGTAAATTTCTCGCCCCTTTCGATCGTTCATTCGTTCATTGTACTCTGAAATATCTTTGGAAATATGTGGGACACCTCTGCCGGAAATATGAAAAAAAGATACACATGAACCTAATTTAGAACCAATCTACAATAAGTATAGAGGGCGCCGGTAGCTCAGTGGTATGCGTGCTTGACTTCTGAGCTCAAGGTCGTGGGTTCGTAGCCCGACCGAGGCCCTTAGTTTATTTTATCTGGGAGGTAAAATAAACTTAAGCACGCCGTCCTTCGGATGGGACGTTAAGCGATGGTCCCGAGCATGTACGATGTCAGGTACTCGTTAAAGACCCCTACCCTAGATGAATAAAAAATTTAGGGTAGGCAAAATTTAGGACTCCCACAGTAGAGTCGGGCTCATGTCCACCAGAGTGACGAAAGAGCGCTCTGGTAGTAGGCGATATGACCTCGCAGTTAAAGCCCGGGCATGAGTTATAAAACCTAACCTAACCTACAATAAGTATAGTAAAATTGTATAATAAGTAAATATCTTTTTGCAAGAATAATATAATGGTTCATACATAATTTAATTAACTTTGTAACTTAAAGCTCTTAAAATGCATTAGAAACAAGTGATAATTTTAACATAGATCATTGGGAAGGCGACAAACCCTTAAATTTATTTTTTCTCCCCGGTTTAAGATTACATTCGAAATGAAACTGCTTTAAATATTGTCCCCTTCAGTTTTTTTTTACATTCCACAAAAGAGCGGGGGGACCTGTATTTACCAAGCGGGAAGTTTATTCGAAATAACTCTTCAATAAATGAAAAAAAAAAAAAAAAAAAATCGAAAAGAAGTCTTAAGCGCCCCTCCCTCATTTTAAATTCAGATATAAGGGCTGATTGTGGAGAAAAAATTAAAAGTTAGATTCTTCTTCATTAAGGATTCATGTAAAAGATGTCAGCCAATAATTTATTTAAATCAGACTAGAGTCCTTCGTTTAACTTCGTCTTTTATTCCCTCTATTTAAGACTTCTTCAAAAGTGTGGAGCTTTTATATTTTCAACTTTTCTTCTTGATATTTTCTTCAAAATTTCTTATAATTATAAAGTGCGGATAGCTCAGGGGTAGCGCGCTAGCATAACATATTTGTTACACAAAATCCTCAACTGGCGGTGGCCATATTTTTTGGCTCTTAGAGTATGTTAAAACCCAGGGCCGGATTTAGAATTTTGAGGCCCTGGGGCCAGCGCCCGGTGGAGGCCCCTTAAAATTGGGAAGAATGAACTTAATTATAAACCCAATAAATTAGAAATGTTTATTTTCATAGTTTTGCTTACATAAAAGTTTTAGAAGTAACCGAAAAAGTGGTTATAAGCTCATCAAAATTTAAATTACGAAAATGTCCTCTTTCTAAACTGAGGAGCATGAGATTTGTTCGGCCATTTTGATTCAATCTGTTTTTGATGAACTTCAGTTTCGAAAAAGATCGAGCTATTTCTGCATTGTAAAAAGTAGATTGTACGTTATTTTGGAAAATTATAATATAACTCTCCAATGCAAGTCTCTTGTCCAGAATATAAAAACAAGTGCAGAGAAATTAATATTCACCAGTTAAATATCTCAGAAATGAACCTGCTTGACGTAACTATCGTTGAGGTTAGCTGCGTTGACTAGAAAGAGAAAAAAGTACTTTTAAAGCTCTCCGGAACACAGCAGTTCAAACTAATCGCGCAATGTCTTAGCGAACGAAAAGTAACATGTGATTGGTATCACGTGAAAATTTTAATAAGAAACTGAATGACGGCAATGGCAGCAATATCTAAGATATTTTTCAAAAATGTGCACAGCCATCCCCTTAGAATTTATAAAAATTAGAAATATATAACATTTTAGGTATTCACCCTTTAGAAGTGCATGTAGGTATGTGTTTTTGTAAATAAATGAGTATGATATGGATGAGAGAGGGGTGGGTCGAGAAGCGGGGTGGCTGATATATGTGTTAGCCAGAGCTTGGCTATTTGTATCGGCTGATATACCGGACCCCAACACATATCCACGGATAAATTGTGTGGGGGTCCGCTCGAATATTGGGGGCTATAACTCACCACCGCCCCCCCCCCCCCCCTCCCCCTCCATGAAATGAATAAATAGTCCCATGCTCTCACCAACTAACTTAGAAAATGTGTACACCAATTGTTATATTTTGTTATAAAACAATGGTTGGATGCTATATAACCACTCCAATCGTAAAATAAAGTCGTGAATCACCGGAAATGTACTTCCCCAGCGCGAATTAATCAGTTAAATTTTTCCTCTCCCTCCAGAACTCATCGAAGGTTTGGGTTAAAATTCTACAGCTGACTTACACAGGGGTTTCTGATTCCAAATGTTGTGATAAACATTACATCGGGATTTATCAGGCTCCTCCTCTGATCCTTCTGATTGTGTGGACAATTTAAAGATACTGTCCATTCATTATATCGGGATTTGCTAGAGTTTTTGAGTTCCTCCTTTGATCCACGCTTTCCGGCCGATTCACCTGAAAATCAATCGGTGTCGTCCTTATGCGGTTCTGGAAAATCATTTATAATTTTGTATGCCGTGCACCTAAGCACCCAATGCTGTTATCCCTTCCTTATCTAGTTACCTAGTCCTACACCTTACTAATAACATGTCCTTTATGAAGGACCTAGTCTCTCAGTCTCCTTAGCGAATCTAAGATTACTTCCATATAATGTTCTAAAATCATCTTCTTTGACCTCATCCCTTCTGAGAATGCACATATAAGAGATGATCAAAAAGTTCCAGGACTTTTTGAATTGCGCTCCAACGGAGCTCAGCTGTTTTTGTAGATTCTCTACAACCTACTTTGTTGTAAAGTAACATACGTTTTTCGTGTTTGGCTTTCTTGTGATTTTTTATCAAATGAATCAAAAAGAAGTGCAAAGCGTTTGTGTCAAATTTTATGTGAAGTTGGGTAAGACTTTTACAGAAACGTTTCAGATGTTGCAAGAGGCTTTTGGAGATGAATGTCTGAGTCGATCAAGGTGTCATGAATGGTACAAGAGGTCCATAGAAGGCCGGCATTTTGCTCATGTCAAGAAATTTCAACTGAACAACTGCAGATGAGCCGAGTGGCGGCAAAGTTTGTACCGAGACTGTTTGTTGACCGAGGATCAAAAACGAGTTCAGGTTTGTCAAGAACTTTTTGAAATGGCAAATGATGGTGAAAACGTTTTGAAACGTGTCATTACTGGAGACAAGATTGACGAATGAGACGAAGACAAAATCCTCTCCAACACCCAAAAAAGCTTATCAAGTCAAATCAAATGTCAAGGTCATGCTCACTGTTTTCTTCGACTGGAAGGGTGTTGTCTACTACGAATTTCTTCCACGAGGTGAGAAAATTTTCGTTACCTTGAAACCGTGAGACATTTGCGCGAGGCTCTGAGGAGGAAGAGAGCTGACCTGTGTGGAGTGAGTGCTGCACCATTACAACGCGCCTGTTCTTCCTGCGTTGCTCATTGGAAGGGGACAATCTCCAATCAAATTTAAAAAAAATTAGTTCTGGAACTTTTTGATCATCCCTCTTATTACCCATGAAGTGATTCTTCTCCTCCACATCTTTCACATTGGGACTGTCCTTGACTCCTACAAAATGTGCGGGTCTATTGAACGGACCATGTCCTGTGAGGATTCTAATTTCTCCAAAAGTTCTCTTGTCCATTTTATGTAAGTCTCCCTGGATATTTCTAGTACTGGCTCTGGCCTCACGAAGGGGAAGCCTCCTTCAATGGAAAAGCCTCAGGGGCCCCAAAACTGTAGATCCTTATCAATTTTTGAATTCAGCTGCAATGGTTTACCCTTAGTCCCCCCCACTCTTGTACAAATAGCAGGAAGGTTTGTGCTTGCTGCCCCCGAGCATAAAGCCTGTTTAATTCCTACCCAGAATAAAGGATCTTCCCCCATTTACATTTCTGATTTTCCGCCACGTCAAATGCATACCTCTTCCATCTGAACCGAGCTCCTGCGTTCCAACACTAATTCCGATTTGTCTGCTTTTTATTTCATCTTATATTTTTTTTTTTTACCTGAAAGAAGAAAAGAAAAAAAAAGTTGGAACTTTCCTTGAATCTCATTTTGCACAAGTGAATTATGTGGCGGCTAAAAAAATACAAGCAAAAAGAGTTCTAGAAATAATGAGATAACTTCTCAGTATTCTCAAAAGGAGATAAGTTTTATTTTATATTTTTCCCCTTCTCTTCCATTTATTAAGGAAGTTTTCTCCGTTTTTTTTATTTCATTACTTCGGGGGTTTGAGAAGTAAGACTTGAAATGTTCAGTGCTTTAGTAAATGTTATTTGAAAAATTTAGCTATGTTAGAAGGGAGTATCTGAGGCATTCACTTGAAGAATATTCGACATACTTACCAGCTAAAAACAACTAAAAAAAACATTTAATAACAAATAAATAACATATTTATTTAGATCTTACTCTGCCAAACCTCATCCAAAATATTTTCCTCAAAAAATTTCTGAAGGGGGTTTCCTCAAAACTGATCAATCATCACTTTAGACTGAAAAGAAAAAGTGGACTTTCTTATAACAATTACTCTTTTGCAGAGCATTCTCTCTCCCCCCTCTCAAATTCATTTCAGTAACGCCAGTATGGGAGAGAGTGGTCTGCAAAAGCGTGGTTGGTATAAGAAAATCATGTTTTGGCCACATCACATATATTTTACTGATTCTTTATTTTTATCTCTTTAATAAAAATCTATCTATAATAAAAATATAGGTTAGGTTAGGTTTTATGACTCATGTCCTGGCTTTAACTACGAGGTCATATCGCCTACTACCTAGTCCTAAATTTTTATTCACATACGGCAGGGGTCATTAACGAGTATCTGACATCGTACAGGCTAGGGACTATCGCTTAACGTCCCATCCGAAGGAAGGAGTGCTTAAGTTTATTTTACCTCCCAGATAAAATAAACTAAGAGCTTCGGCCGGGTTTCGAACCCACGACCTTGAGCTCAGAAGGCAAGCACGCATACCTAACCTAACCTCGACCAATAATAAAAATATATTTTATAATTCGGTGCTACGCTATGCAATTTAAACAACATTATTTCCTACGGAAATCTATTTTCCATTTTTTGAGGCGTTATTACTTTGGTTGTATTAGCCCTACCTCAAAAATAAAGACACATTTTCGATTGGAAATTTTATAAGGAGCAATTTTGGTCAGAACTACTTTTTCGATAGGACTTACCGTTTTCGTGTAAATCGAGGAAACGTCTAAAAATAGACGTTACAAAACTACATTTCAAGAATGTTGACCTGTTGTGAAAATCTGTTGATAATTCGGTCTCAGAATTTTGTGCGAATACAATACTTTTTTACACTATAGGTATTCAAAAAGTAAAATGGTTTTAAAAATTTGAGGCTCACACAACCTTAATAAGGTTTAACATACTTAAGGGGAATTGAAGAATTTAATTTGAGAATTTCGCTTTTGTGCTACTGGAGTGTTATTGAGTAAATGGTTTAGATGTGAAATAACAAAGGTATGATAGGACTGTGTGTACTTTGCCGCATGTTCCTGCGGTGATCCACAGTTAAACATCTGGCAAAACACATTCCGAGGTAATTAAGTTGGGTAACTCAATACGTCTAGCTATACACACAGTGTAAGGCATCTCTTTCAGTTATTCCCAGCCCAAACCTCCCTGCTTCTTCTTCGTTATCTCTAATTCTGATACGGATAACACATATTGACATAGTGGCACAGATGAGGTATAGTGCAGTGGCGTGGGGGGGGGGGGGGGGGCAGAGGAGGCGCCCGCTGTGTCGGAAGAGGCGTGGTCGTTATCACTATTATATAAGATCGCCGCTGTCGATCAAAATCTTGTTTTATAATTATCAATTTCTATATGATGTGGGGAAATTTTTTAATAGTCTCTACACAAAAAGGGTCAAGAAATATAAATCGTCAAGTGTTGTACCAAAAGCTCTTTGAATTGAAGCATTAAAAAAATCTCATCCTGGTGTTTCGGGTGCAACTATACAAAACAAGCTCAATGACCTATGGCGAAATAAATCAATAATTTTAAATTTTTCCCTTGATTTTGCCTTAATATGACTTGTTTTTGGCTTGCTAAAGTAACATGATCATTTATTAATATTAGAATTCAAAACATAGATTTTTTCTAGTTTTCTAGTTCTAAAAGTATTCTAGTTTTTAAAAATTTTAAATTTTGGATAAAAAAATTTTTTACTGAAAATTCTCAAATTTGCAGCTAAATATTTTATTCGCTCTATCTTTATAATAATCATATTCTCTCTTAGTGTATGGATGAAGGGGTGGGAAATTTAGCATTTGCCGCGGGCGGCAGAAACCTATTCAACGCCACTGATATAGTGGTATAGCCCGGGCATAAACGACAATAACTCTTCTCAATGTATACTTGGTTAACATAGACGATAAAGTAAACACTTTTGTAATATACGGGATTCCATTAGTTACATGTACATTTGTACCAAAATTGCAAAAACTGTAAAAACGTGGTTGGTATACAAAAGTTCTGTTATGGCAATATCAACCCTAAAAACACTTCTCTCTCTAGACTGTCCACAACTCTCCTTAGACTGTTTCACACTATTTAAAAGAGCTGATCGTCGTCTTTTGTGCCCCATTCATTGGTTGTTTACATTTCGGTTTAAAAAAAAAATGTGACTAGTCCATCTTTGTATATTAATTCACTAATTAAATTACATCACCCCTAACAGCTGTTTTTATACAAATAATAATAATTTAATAATAATTTAGTCTGAAGTTGGGGGAAATGTGAGGAGGCACTCAATAATAATTTGGAAGAGTGAAAAGTATATTGAAGAGAGAAGTGTCAGAGTGGGCTTCACTTGAAATGATATATAGCTGTTGGGAGGCAACATGAAAAATTGTTTCAACAAATGAGCTGGCTGGATGATAAGTTGAGGTGAGGTCTCAACCACCCACCCGCACCCCGTCCTATTAATGTACTACTCAACATCACTGTATTTTTTATGTATTGAGATATACTTTTCAAAAAAAAATTTTAAAAAATAAATATGAGCACGTTACTTATGTGCGGAACTGTTGCCTAGAGCAGCGTTTCCCAACCTTTTTTGGATTGCGTACCACTTGGTAGTACATCACCACTTCGGAAAAATGATTGTATTTCGTGAAATTTGTTATTGCGAGTGTGTTATTTTATTTTCATTATAAATTTTATAGGGTGACCATGTATTCACATAACATAATGAGACAAATTACATTGAAACACGCCTAAACGTCATGCCAATGTTTCATTCATCACAATATTTTCTCTTAACGCCTCTTTGAAGAACTGAAGACTGCGCGATTTCAACTTTTTGCACCGAATTTTCAGACCTATCATTTGTAGAACTCGGCAATACATCACTGTTCGTGTCTTGCTTGAGATTTTGGCACGTCCCGGTTCTTCTTAACCACTGATCCATGTGTTATTAAAAAAAAAAATCAATACGGGAATCAATGAGTTTTTATAAACAAAGACGATACAATCACAAACAATAACCTGTCACTTGTAAGCCACGCGGTGAAGTGAACGAGAGTGCAGCGCCATCACAAACGGCTAAATTTAAAAGTGCACTCCAAAGAAACGATATCGATTGCCGGATTTTCAATCATCGACTGTACAATCATTAGTGTACATATTAGCAACTTTACTGCATAATATTATTTATTAAAATAATTTTTATGAATTATAGAAAAAAACCTTTCTATGATATTTTTATGATTTTATTTATTTTTATTTTTTATGTCCGCCATTATTGATTATTTTTCGTGTACCACCAACCAGCAACGCGTACCATTGGTGGTATTGGTGGTACGCGTACCACAGGTTGGGAAACGCTGGCCTAGAGCTACAGGACTAGTGCTTCCATTATGATTAACCTCCTGCCTTACCAGTTTTTTCACAAAATGCGTTTCAAAAATGACCCATTTTTTAATGACTAATTTATACTGCTTATACCATGTAAAAGAGAGGCCTCTCACATTTTTCAAATTTTTATTTATGTAAAAAATGGCGTTCCAACAAATGTTAAATTATTATCACGAGTCAACTCGGGCAGGTCAAAAAATACAAGTTAAAACCAAGTGGAATGTTTTAATTATTCTGATGAAAGTGCATAAAACTTAAACTAAATTAATAAAAAAATTATTAACTAAATTAATTAAATTACAAATTGGATGTGGTATGTTTTGAAACACGGCGCCACACACTTCGCAACCTGACAGTCAGGGGAGAAGTATCGCAATTCTCTTCGAATGGGTTTACCTCTTTTTTTTACTTTTTGCAAAATGTCTCTGTCATTCTCAGGGGGTGCTTGTTCACGAGTCCCGCCTTCTGTCGGCATTAGACTGAAGGCGGGACTTTGGCACTGTATGTGTCATTGTGAAGAACTACAACGAGCAAACACGAGATAGTACACCCAAATAAACAAACAAATTGAGCCCGAGTTAACTCGGGATAATATTTAGATTCAAATTTGCAAAACGCGAGATATCTCGTGATAATACGTCAGAGGGTTAAATTCATTTTAGTCAAAATAAAAAACTTTTTTAAAATGTATATTGTCTAATTCCACAAAAATTAATACATATATTGTGGAATTTGTTAATTGGGGGTATTTTAAAAATTGGTAGTGACTTGTATGTAATTTTTTTTTTCTTTGGTTTAAACATTAGGGAAACATAGTTTACTTGAGGTTGGGGACACCCAAAACTGTGGATCTATCACTTGTTACAGAAGATAGTGTTTTTAGTAGCTAAAAATGGTAAGGCAGAGTGCGGCCTTTGGGGCGGGCGAAACGGGCAACTGCTATCGAACGGCCTCGCACAATCATAACTTTAAACTGTTGTTATCCTTCATTGTTTGAAATTGGGAAAGTTACAAATTTCGGGAATAGTTGTTATTAAAATGCATTACATGGAGAAATCCGCTTTCAATTTATATTTATCAACAATTTCTCAGCTTAGCCAAATATTTGTGATTTATATAGTAAAGGTTCTAATTATGGCTAAAACAGATTCCGGGGCAGACAGACATGGACACCCGGGGACAGGCTAACGTGAACATATGGAACTAGACCAGCTTTCTTCCCTCCCCTCATGCCAAAGCCTTCTCAATTCAAAATCATAATTAATTATAAATTATTTAATGTTTAATTTTTTTTCTTATTTAAAATAATAAGGTCCTACCTACCCCTAATTTCAGACCATTACAATATACACTTGATTAAATTAAATGTTTTCAGTTCGAACTTATATATGAGGAGTTTGGAGCCAGAGCGGACCAATCCACAATTTTTCGGAAAATGAGTTATTACCATCCTGATGTTGGCATAGGTTCCCTTTTTCAAAACCAGTGTGGATCACTTAGTTTCTTCACTTCAGTGATAGATAGCAGCACTTTAAGTTTACAACTTCTAAGTTGAGAAACGCGGACATATTGTGGAAACTTGTAATAAATAAATAAAACAAACTTATTTTTGAAACATTGTCTATTCCACTAAAGATATATATACATATATAACTACCGGTTTCGACTTTATACCATCGTCAGGTCTAGTTATGAACTAAGTCAGTTTGCAGAGAGCGACCCTTCAAATACATCTCAGGTCAAAGGGTGCTATTAAAACTTGGGAGTCCCCCGGCTGTACCGTTAGCTAACTCATGAAATATTTCTTAACAAAACCTAGTTCTAAATTTACATAAAACAATGTCACTAGACTAATACGTGGAAAAATAACAAATAAATAAGTACAAATACAAGTAAATAATAAAAATAGAAATAAAATTAATAATAATGTTAAGATTTAGATAACTTGAAACATATATGTGGAACCAAATATTAATAACAGATAATACAAACATATATGTGGAAACAGAACTGGTTTAGGGTGTTAACAAAGGGGAATAGTTGAAATAAATTTGGTAATCTGGTAAACAAAGGAACATTTGTATGAATGACCAAATTTATTTCAACTATTCCCCTTTGTTAACACCCTAAACCAGTTCTGTTTCACATATATGTTTGTATTATCTGTTATTAATATTTGGTTCCACATATATGTTTCAAGTTATCTAAATCTTAACATTATTATTAATTTTATTTCTATTTTTATTATTTACTTGTATTTGTACTTATTTATTTGTAATTTTTCCTCGTATTAGTCTAGTGACATTGTTTTATGTAAATTTAGAACTAGGTTTTGTTAAGAAATATTTCATGAGTTAGCTAACGGTACAGCCGGGGGACTCCCAAGTTTTAATAGCACCCTTTGACCTGAGATGTATTTGAAGGGTCGCTCTCTGCAAACTGACTTAGTTCATAACTAGACCTGACGATGGTATAAAGCCGAAACCGGTAGTTATATATGTATATATATCTTTAGTGGAATAGACAATATTTCAAAAATAAGTTTGTTTTATTTATTTACTTTAAGTTTAGTCCACAAGTATTTTGTGCATATATTTTCAAAGGCACAATGGATCATATGGCCTTCAAAAACTTTATAGAACACAAAAAGGGATCACTCATCCAATACTATTCTAAAATTTCAAATATAAATAAATATTTCGGGCCCATTTATGGAGATAAACACAATGTACTCAATTTTCAATTGCCATTTTCTACCTGTTCAGTTTCAACCAGTTGGTCCGCTCTGGCTCCAAACTCCTCATATAAATTGACGAATTGTAAGATCACTTTTATTAATAACAAGCTAAACCCGCCATGCGTGGCAATGGCTATTTTTGTAATAAAAAAAAAATTAAAATTAATAGTTGTCAAACCACTTTTTAAACCGTTCCAGTGATGTGTTAAACATAACCCATGAGTTTGAGCGCAATAGCTTCGACAGTTTCCCATCCTATAAGCCTCACACAGACGGACATTCATTTTTATATAGGTTAGGTGTGATTTTATGGCTCATGCCCGGGCTTTAGTTACGAGGTCATATCGCCTACTACCAGAGCGCTCTTTTGTCGCTCTGGAGGACATGATCCCGACTCTAGTGGGGGAGTCCTAAATTTTGCCTACCCTAAATTTTTATTCACCTAGAGCAGGGGTCTTTAATGAGTAACTGACATCCTACAGGCTCGGGACCATCGCTTAACATCCCATCCGAAGGACGGCGTGCTTAAGTTTATTTTACCTCCCAGATAAAATAAACTAAGGGCCTTGGTCGGGTTTCGAACTCACGATATTGAGCTCAGAAGACAAGCATGGATACCACTGAGCTACCGGCGCCCTCTGATATTAAAATATATTAATATAATAAATAAACTTGTTTGTACCTAAAAGGGCCCCGCAACGTTACACAATTCCTAAGGCTGCCACTGGCTACAATAAATAAAATATATTATACAGCATGTTGAAAACACAAACAACGGAAACACACATCAATTAGCTCGTAGGAGGTTCATTAGAGGGAACAAACCATCATATCCATATTTCATAGGTAGAGTAGGATAATTAAATCCAAAGAGGCTGGCACACAGCCCAGAAAATTTTTTCCAAAATCTCCAGCGAAACGTCATAAATCCATGGCGGAAATAGTCAGTTAGACGCAAGTGCAGTATGTTTCCAATGATTTACCGAGCGATAGATCACACAAGTATGACTAAGAAAGTCTACACAAATAGACACCACTAATAAGCTAGGAAGGGACCCTGGGTTCAGCGTTATCTATATATCTCTTCTCTTAATGCATTATTATTACCGGTGTCTCTGGCTTAGTTGTTAGCGGCTTTGCATTCAAGACTCAAAAACAAGGTTCGAATTTTTATTGATATTTTTTTTCGTTGCGTGCTCTTGGATTGGAATACAGGTGGCAACCTGTTGAATTTGGCAGGTTACCAAATAGGAAGTCACTAATAATAACATCAGTTGACAAGATAAAAAAAAAAAAATGTCTGAATAATCAACTATGCTTCCGCTCTCCCGATTTGAAAATTAGTTATTATGACTCATGCCCGGGCTTTAACTACGAGGTCATATCATATTATCTATATAATAAAAATGACTGGCTAATTTTGCTAAGCGCAAAACTCGAGAACGGCTGGACCAATTCGGCTAATTTTTTTTTTCAAATATTCGTTGAAGTCCTAGGAAGGTTCTTATGAAGAGAGTTCTTAGCGGTCAACTGGAGGGGGGGGGGGGGGGGGGCTAAGCACAAATAGCGCATTAACGGATGGACGGATTATCATGAAATTTCACATGTAGTATTCTTAAAACCCAAGTTAAAAAATAGGCTATGTGGCGTCCATAAATTTTGAACGGTAGGGGGGGTTGTAAGGGGGGCCTAAATATAAAAGTGCTAAGTCATTCACGGATGATCGGATTGTCATGGAATTTCATATGTAATTTTTTTAAAGGCAAAATAAAAAAGTAGGGTGTATGACGTCACAAAATAGTGAACGTGAGGGGGGGGGGGGGGGGGGTATGGGGGTAGGCCTAAATATAAAGATAGTGGTGTCATTAACGGATGATCGGATAGTCATGGAATTTGACATGTAGTATTCTTAAAGGCCAAATTGAAAAATACGCTACGTGATATCTCAAAATTTTGAACGGGAGGGGGGTTGTGGGGTAGGCCTACATATAAAGATAGTGATAGGTCGGCCAAATTGAAAAATACGCTACGTGACATTTCAAAATTTTGAACGGGAGGGGGGTTGTGGGGTAGGCCTACATATAATGGTAGTGATAGGTCTTTAACGGATGATCGGAATGTAATGGAATTTCACATGTAGTATTCATAATAGACAAAAACAAAGAAAGGATATGTGACGTCTCAAAATTGTCAACGGGAGGGGGGTATGGGGGGGGGGGGGGCAAGCATATACCTAAATAGTAGTTTCAAAAGCAATATTTTAAATTGGCTGTGACCCTTTGGACGGGAGGGCCGGGGGTGCATTAATGCAGAATGAATCTCACATGGAGCTTTCTTAAATATGGGATATAGCTCAAATTTTAATATGGTGGGTTTCCTAAGCATGTATTACCTAGGAGGTCCACCGTTGCACGGTAAATAATAGCTCCCACCAGCGTTCTTAAGCACAAAATGCCTAGGGCATCCGCTGTTACAAGGCACATACTAGCTGCGGTGCCCTGCGTTCCTAACTACATACATACTATCTGTGTTGCCTAGCGTTCCTAAGAACTTATTAATACCTGGTTGCACGGAGTAAGGTGCATACTATCTAAGGTGTCCGGCGTTCTTAGGCAGCATCCAGACACGAAGATGCTCAACCAAAGAAAGATTCAGATGTATCGGGAAAGTCCCATCCGAAGGACGACGTGCTCAAATTTATTTTTATCTTCCCGATTAAAACATCTGACCTAAGTGCCTTGGCTAGATTTCTAAATGGCGATCCTGAGCTCGGTAAACTCCATTCTTCAAATTTCTCGCTTTTAAACGGTTTTTAGTTTTAATATTTGTTAAAACTGATGAACAACCGCGTTATCTGAATCCTACACAAAAATCGAAATAAAAATGTTTTTCGAAAAAGTCGGGCGAAATCCCATTCTTCAAATTTCTCGCTTTTTAACAGTTTTTAGATTTAATATTTGGTAAAACTGATAGACAGATTCAGATATATCGAGGATGTCCCATCCGAAGGACGACGTGCTCAAGGTTATTTTTAACCTAAGTGAAATTTCAGCTACCCAAGTTTAGATACGTAACGTACGACTCATTATCGAGTACCTGACATACGAAAAGGCCCTCGATCATAGCTTAAAGCCCAATCCGAAGGACGACGTCCTCAAATTTATTTTTATCTTCCCGATTAAAACATCTGAGCTAAGTGACTTGGCTAGATTTCTAAATGGCGATCCTGAGCTCGGTAGACTCCATTCTTCAAATTTCTAGCTTTTAAACGGTTTTTAGATTTAATATTTGTTAAAACTGATGAACAACCGGGATATCTGAATCCAACACAAAAATCGAAATAAAAATGTTTTTCGAAAAAAGTCGGGCTAAATCCCATTCTTCAAATTTCTCGCTTTTTAACGGTTTATAGATTTAATATTTGTTAAAACTGATTCAGATATATCGGGGAAGTCCCATCCGAAGGACGACGTGCTCAAGGTTTTTTGAACCTAAGTAAAATTTTAGCTACCTAGGTTTAGTTACATAACATACGACTCATTATCGAGCACCTGACATACAAAAAGGCCCTCGATCATAGTCTAAAGTCCAATCCGAAGGACGACGTGCTCAAATTTATTTTTATCTTCTTGATTAAAACATCTGACCTAAGTGCCTTGGCTAGATTTCTAAGTGGCGATCCTGAGCTCGATAGACTCCATATGTATGATAAAATAATTTACCGTTTGGTTCCAACTAAAATTATCGAGGATGAAATGTGGAATATAAGTGGGTTTGAAGTACCGTTTTAACATATTTTCTGAAAAACAAATTAATACAGCTATGTTGGTAGATAGGCAGCATCCAGAAACGAAGATGGTCAACCAAAGAAAGATTCAGATGTATCGGGAAAGTCCCATCCGAAGGACGACGTGCTCAAGTAATTTTTAACCTAAATGAAATGTCACCTACCCAGGTTTAGATACATAACATACGACTCATTCGAGTACCTGACATACGAAAAGGACCTCGATCATAGCTTAAAGTCCAATCCGAAGGACGACGTGCTCAAATTTATTTTTATCTTCCGGATTAAAACATCTGACCTAAGTGACTTGGCTAGGTTTCTAAATGGCGATCCTGAGCTCGGTAAACCCCATTCTTCAAATTTCTCCGTTTTTAACGGTTTATAGGCTTAATAATTGTTAAAACTGATGAACAACCGGGATATCTGAATCCTACGCAAAAATCGAAATAAAAATGTTTTTCGAAAAAGTCGGGCGAAATCCCATTCTTCAAATTTCTCGCTTTTTAACAGTTTTTAGATTTAATATTTGTTAAAACTGATAGACAGATTCAGATATATCGAGGATGTCCCATCCGAAGGACGACGTGCTCAAGGTTATTTTTAACCTAAGTGAAATTTCAGCTACCCAAGTTTAGATACGTAACGTACGACTCATTATCGAGTACCTGGCATACGAAAAGGCCCTCGATCATAGCTTAAAGCCCAATCCGAAGGACGACGTCCTCAAATTTATTTTTATCTTCCCGATTAAAACATCTGAGCTAAGTGACTTGGCTAGATTTCTAAATGGCGATCCTGAGCTCGGTAGACTCCATTCTTCAAATTTCTAGCTTTTAAACGGTTTTTAGATTTAATATTTGTTAAAACTGATGAACAACCGGGATATCTGAATCCAACACAAAAATCGAAATAAAAATGTTTTTCGAAAAATGTCGGGCTAAATCCCATTCTTCAAATTTCTCGCTTTTTAACGGTTTATAGATTTAATATTTGTTAAAACTGATTCAGATATATCGGGGAAGTCCCATCCGAAGGACGACGTGCTCAAGGTTTTTTGAACCTAAGTGAAATTTTAGCTACCTAGGTTTAGTTACATAACATACGACTCATTATCGAGCACCTGACATACAAAAAGGCCCTCGATCATAGTCTAAAGTCCAATCCGAAGAACGACGTGCTCAAATTTATTTTTATCTTCTTGATTAAAACATCTGACCTAAGTGCCTTGGCTAGATTTCTAAGTGGCGATCCTGAGCTCGATAGACTCCATATGTATGATAAAATAATTTACCGTTTGGTTCCAACTAAAATTATCAAGGAAGAAATGTGGAATATAAGTGGGCTTTGATGTACCGTTTTAACATATTTTCTGAAAAACAAATTAATACAGCTATGTTGGTAGATAGGCAGCATCCAGAAACGAAGATGGTCAACCAAAGAAAGATTCAGATGTATCGGGAAAGTCCCATCCGAAGGACGACGTTCTCAAGTAATTTTTAACCTAAATGAAATGTCACCTACCCAGGTTTAGATACATAACATACGACTCATTCGAGTACCTGACATACGAAAAGGCCCTCGATCATAGCTTAAAGTCCAATCCGAAGGACGACGTGCTCAAATTTATTTTTATCTTCCCGATTAAAACATCTGACCTAAGTGCCTTTGCTTGATTTCTAAATGGCGATCCTGAGCTCGGTAAACCCCATTCTTCAAATTTCTCCGTTTTTAACGGTTTATAGGCTTAATAATTGTTAAAACTGATGAACAACCGGGATATCTGAATCTTACACAAAACACGAAATAAAAATGTTTTTCGAAATAGTCGAGGTTAATCCCATTCTTCAAATTTCTCGCTTTTTAACGGTTGATAGATTTAATATTTGTTAAAACTGATAGACAGATTCAGATATATCGGGGAAGTCCCATCCGAAGGACGACGTGCTCAAGTTATTTTTAACGTAAATGAAATTTCAACTATCCAGTTTAAGATACATAACATACGACTCATTATCGAGTACCTGACATACGAAAAGGCCTTCGATCATAGCTTGAAGTCCAATCCGATGGACGACGTGCTCAAGTTATTTTTAACGTAAATGAAATTTCAACTACCCAGGTTAAGATACATAACATACGACTCATTATCGAGTACCTGACATACGAACAGGCCCTCGATCATAGCTTAAAGTCCAACCCGAAGGACGACGTGCTCAAATTTATTTTTATCTTCCCGATTAAAACATCTGACCTAAGTGACTTGGCTAGGTTTCTAAATGGCGATCCTGAGCTCGGTAAACCCCATTCTTCAAATTTCTTGCTTTTAAACGGTTTTTAGATTTAATATTTGTTAAAACTGATGAACAACCGGGATATCTGAATCCTACACAAAAATCGAAATAAAAATGTTTTTCGAAAAAAGTCGGGGTTAATCCCATTCTTCAAATTTCTCGCTTTTTAACGGTTTATAGATTTAATATTTGTTAAAACTTATAGACAGATTCATATATATCGGGGAAGTCCCATCCGAAGGACGACGTGCTCAAGGTTATTTTTAACCTAAGTGAAATTTCAGCTACCCAGGTTTAGATACGTAACATACGACTCATTATCGAGTACCTGACATACGAAAAGGCCCTCGATCATAGCTTAAAGCCCAATCCGAAGGACGACGACAACAAATTTATTTTTATCTTCCCGATTAAAACATCTGAGCTAAGTGACTTGGCTAGATTTCTAAGTGACGATCCTGAGCTCGGTAAACTCCATTCTTCAAATTTCTAGCTTTTGAACGGTTTTTAGATTTAATATTTGTTAAAACTGATGAACAACCGGGATATCTGAATCCTACACAAAAAACGAAATAAAAATGTTTTTCGAAAAAAGTCGGGCTAAATCCCATTCTTCAAATTTCTCGCTTTTTAACGGTTCATAGATTTAATATTTGTTAAAACTGATTCAGATATATCGGGAGTCCCATCCGAAGGACGACGTGCTCAAGGTTATTTTTAACCTAAGTGAAATTTCAGCTACCCAGGTTTAGATACATAACATACGACTCATTATCCAGTACCCGACATACAAAAAGGCCCTCGATCATAGCTTGAAGTCCAATCCGATGGACGACGTGCTCAAGTTATTTTTAACGTAAATGAAATTTCAACTACCCAGGTTAAGATACATAACATACGACTCATTATCGAGTACCTGACATACGAACAGGCCCTCGATCATAGCTTAAAGTCCAACCCGAAGGACGACGTGCTCAAATTTATTTTTATCTTCCCGATTAAAACATCTGACCTAAGTGACTTGGCTAGGTTTCTAAATGGCGATCCTGAGCTCGGTAAACCCCTTTCTTCAAATTTCTTGCTTTTAAACGGTTTTTTGATTTAATATTTGTTAAAACTGATGAACAACCGCGTTATCTGAATCCTACACAAAAATCGAAATAAAAATGTTTTTCGAAAAAGTCGGGCGAAATCCCATTCTTCAAATTTCTCGCTTTTTAACAGTTTTTAGATTTAATATTTGTTAAAACTGATAGACAGATTCAGATATATCGAGGATGTCCCATCCGAAGGACGACGTGCTCAAGGTTTTTTTTAACCTAAGTGAAATTTCAGCTACCCAAGTTTAGATACGTAACATACGACTCATTATCGAGTACCTGACATACGAAAAGGCCCTCGATCATAGCTTAATGCCCAATCCGAAGGACGACGACATCAAATTTATTTTTATCTTCCCGATTAAAACATCTGAGCTAAGTGACTTGGCTAGATTTCTAAGTGACGATCCTGAGCTCGGTAGACTCCATTCTTCAAATTTCTAGCTTTTAAACGGTTTTTAGATTTAATATTTGTTAAAACTGATGAACAACCGGGATATCTGAATCCTACACAAAAAACGAAATAAAAATGTTTTTCGAAAAAAGTCGGGCTAAATCCCATTCTTCAAATTTCTCGCTTTTTAACGGTTCATAGATTTAATATTTGTTAAAACTGATTCAGATATATCGGGAGTCCCATCCGAAGGACGACGTGCTCAAGGTTATTTTTAACCTAAGTGAAATTTCAGCTACCCAGGTTTAGATACATAACATACGACTCATTATCCAGTACCCGACATACAAAAAGGCCCTCGATCATAGCTTGAAGTCCAATCCGATGGACGACGTGCTCAAGTTATTTTTAACGTAAATGAAATTTCAACTACCCAGGTTAAGATACATAACATACGACTCATTATCGAGTACCTGACATACGAACAGGCCCTCGATCATAGCTTAAAGTCCAACCCGAAGGACGACGTGCTCAAATTTATTTTTATCTTCCCGATTAAAACATCTGACCTAAGTGACTTGGCTAGGTTTCTAAATGGCGATCCTGAGCTCGGTAAACCCCTTTCTTCAAATTTCTTGCTTTTAAACGGTTTTTTGATTTAATATTTGTTAAAACTGATGAACAACCGCGTTATCTGAATCCTACACAAAAATCGAAATAAAAATGTTTTTCGAAAAAGTCGGGCGAAATCCCATTCTTCAAATTTCTCGCTTTTTAACGGTTTATAGATTTAATATTTGTTAAAACTGATAGACAGATTCAGATATATCGGGGAAGTCCCATCCGAAGGACGACGTGCTCAAGTTATTTTTAACGTAAATGAAATTTCAACTATCCAGTTTAAGATACATAACATACGACTCATTATCGAGTACCTGACATACGAAAAGGCCCTCGATCATAGCTTAAAGCCCAATCCGAAGGACGACGTCCTCAAATTTATTTTTATCTTCCCGATTAAAACATCTGAGCTAAGTGACTTGGCTAGATTTCTAAATGGCGATCCTGAGCTCGGTAGACTCCATTCTTCAAATTTCTAGCTTTTAAACGGTTTTTAGATTTAATATTTGTTAAAACTGATGAACAACCGGGATATCTGAATCCAACACAAAAATCGAAATAAAAATGTTTTTCGAAAAAAGTCGGGCTAAATCCCATTCTTCAAATTTCTCGCTTTTTAACGGTTTATAGATTTAATATTTGTTAAAACTGATTCAGATATATCGGGGAAGTCCCATCCGAAGGACGACGTGCTCAAGGTTTTTTGAACCTAAGTAAAATTTTAGCTACCTAGGTTTAGTTACATAACATACGACTCATTATCGAGCACCTGACATACAAAAAGGCCCTCGATCATAGTCTAAAGTCCAATCCGAAGGACGACGTGCTCAAATTTATTTATATCTTCTTGATTAAAACATCTGACCTAAGTGCCTTGGCTAGATTTCTAAGTGGCGATCCTGAGCTCGATAGACTCCATATGTATGATAAAATAATTTACCGTTTGGTTCCAACTAAAATTATCGAGGATGAAATGTGGAATATAAGTGGGTTTGATGTACCGTTTTAACATATTTTCTGAAAAACAAATAATACAGCTATGTTGGTAGATAGGCAGCATCCAGAAACGAAGATGGTCAACCAAAGAAAGATTCAGATGTATCGGGAAAGTCCCATCCGAAGGACGACGTGCTCAAGTAATTTTTAACCTAAATGAAATGTCACCTACCCAGGTTTAGATACATAACATACGACTCATTCGAGTACCTGACATACGAAAAGGCCCTCGATCATAGCTTAAAGTCCAATCCGAAGGACGACGTGCTCAAATTTATTTTTATCTTCCCGATTAAAACATCTGACCTAAGTGACTTGGCTAGGTTTCTAAATGGCGATCCTGAGCTCGGTAAACCCCATTCTTCAAATTTCTCCGTTTTGAACGGTTTTTAGATTTAATATTTGTTAAAACTGATGAACAACCGGGATATCTGAATCCTACGCAAAAATCGAAATAAAAATGTTTTTCGAAAAAGTCGGGCGAAATCCCATTCTTCAAATTTCTCGCTTTTTAACAGTTTTTAGATTTAATATTTGTTAAAACTGATAGACAGATTCAGATATATCGAGGATGTCCCATCCGAAGGACGACGTGCTCAAGGTTATTTTTAACCTAAGTGAAATTTCAGCTACCCAAGTTTAGATACGTAACGTACGACTCATTATCGAGTACCTGGCATACGAAAAGGCCCTCGATCATAGCTTAAAGCCCAATCCGAAGGACGACGTCCTCAAATTTATTTTTATCTTCCCGATTAAAACATCTGACCTAAGTGCCTTTGCTAGATTTCTAAATGGCGATCCTGAGCTCGGTAAACCCCATTCTTCAAATTTCTCCGTTTTTAACGGTTTATTGGCTTAATAATTGTTAAAACTGATGAACAACCGGGATATCTGAATCCTACGCAAAAATCGAAATAAAAATGTTTTTCGAAAAAATTCGGGATAAATAGGTACCAATCTTCAAATTTCCTGCTTTTTAATGGTTTATAGATTTAATATTTGTTGAAACTGATAGAAAGATTCAGATATATCGGGAAAGTCCCATCCGAAGGACGACGTGCTCAAGGTTTTTTGAACCTAAGTGAAATTTTAGCTACCTAGGTTTAGTTACATAACATACGACTCATTATCGAGTACCTGACATACGAACAGGCCCTCGATCATAGCTTAAAGTCCAACCCGAAGGACGACGTGCTCAAATTTATTTTTATCTTCCCGATTAAAACATCTGACCTAAGTGACTTGGCTAGGTTCCTATATGGCGATCCTGTGCTCGGTAAACCTCATTCTTCAAATTTTCCGCTTTTAAACGGTTTTTAGATTTAATATTTGTTAAAACTGATGAACAACCGGGATATCTGAATCCTACACAAAAAACGAAATAAAAATGTTTTTCGAAATAGTCGGGGTTAATCCCATTCTTCAAATTTCTCGCTTTTTAACGGTTTATAGATTTAATATTTGTTAAAACTGATAGACAGATTCAGATATATCGGGGAAGTCCCATCCGAAGGACGACGTGCTCAAGTTATTTTTAACGTAAAAGAAATTTCAACTATCCAGTTTAAGATACATAACATACGACTCATTATCGAGTACCTGACATACGAAAAGGCCTTCGATCATAGCTTAAAGCCCACCCGAAGGACGACGTCCTCAAATTTATTTTTATCTTCCCGATTAAAACATCTGACCTAAGTGACTTAGGTAGGTTTCTAACTGACGATCCTGAGCTCGGTAAACCCCATTCTTCAAATTTCTCGCTTATAAACGGTTTTTAGATTTAATATTTGTTAAAACTGATGAACAACCGGGATATCTGAATCCTACACAAAAAACGAAATAAAAATGTTTTTCGAAAAATTTCGGCTGAATCCCATTCTTCAAATTTCTCGCTTTTTAACGGTTTATAGATTTAATATTTGTTAAAACTGATTCAGATATATCGGGGAAGTCCCATCCGAAGGACGACGTGCTCAAGGTTTTTTGAACCTAAGTGAAATTTTAGCTACCTAGGTTTAGTTACATAACATACGACTCATTATCGAGCACCTGACATACAAAAAGGCCCTCGATCATAGTCTAAAGTCCAATCCGAAGGACGACGTGCTCAAATTTATTTTTATATTCTTGATTAAAACATCTGACCTAAGTGCCTTGGCTAGATTTCTAAGTGGCGATCCTGAGCTCGATAGACTCCATATGTATGATAAAATAATTTACCGTTTGGGTCCAACTAAAATTATCGAGGAAGAAATGTGGAATATAAGTGGGCTTTGATGTACCGTTTTAACATATTTTCTGAAAAACAAATTAATACAGCTATGTTGGTAGATAGGCAGCATCCAGAAACGAAGATGGTCAACCAAAGAAAGATTCAGATGTATCGGGAAAGTCCCATCCGAAGGACGACGTGCTCAAGTAATTTTTAACCTAAATGAAATGTCACCTACCCAGGTTTAGATACATAACATACGACTCATTCGAGTACCTGACATACGAAAAGGCCCTCGATCATAGCTTAAAGTCCAATCCGAAGGACGACGTGCTCAAATTTATTTTTATCTTCCCGATTAAAACATCTGACCTAAGTGACTTGGCTAGGTTTCTAAATGGCGATCCTGAGCTCGGTAAACCCCATTCTTCAAATTTCTTGCTTTTAAACGGTTTTTAGATTTAATATTTGTTAAAACTGATGAACAACCGGGATATCTGAATCCTACACAAAAATCGAAATAAAAATGTTTTTCGAAAAAAGTCGGGGTTAATCCCATTCTTCAAATTTCTCGCTTTTTAACGGTTTATAGATTTAATATTTGTTAAAACTTATAGACAGATTCATATATATCGGGGAAGTCCCATCCGAAGGACGACGTGCTCAAGGTTATTTTTAACCTAAGTGAAATTTCAGCTACCCAGGTTTAGATACGTAACATACGACTCATTATCGAGTACCTGACATACGAAAAGGCCTTCGATCATAGCTTAAAGCCCAATCCGAAGGACGACGTCCTCAAATTTATTTTTATCTTCCCGATTAAAACATCTGACCTAAGTGACTTGGGTAGGTTTCTAACTGACGATCCTGAGCTCGGTAAACCCCATTCTTCAAATTTCTTGCTTTTAAACGGTTTTTAGATTTAATATTTGTTAAAACTGATGAACAACCGGGATATCTGAATCCTACACAAAAATCGAAATAAAAATGTTTTTCGAAAAAAGTCGGGGTTAATCCCATTCTTCAAATTTCTCGCTTTTTAACGGTTTATAGATTTAATATTTGTTAAAACTTATAGACAGATTCATATATATCGGGGAAGTGCCATCCGAAGGACGACGTGCTCAAGGTTATTTTTAACCTAAGTGAAATTTCAGGTACCCAGGTTTAGATACGTAACATACGACTCATTATCGAGTACCTGACATACGAAAAGGCCCTCGATCATAGCTTAAAGCCCAATCCGAAGGACGACGACATCAAATTTATTTTTATCTTCCCGATTAAAACATCTGAGCTAAGTGACTTGGCTAGATTTCTAAGTGACGATCCTGAGCTCGGTAGACTCCATTCTTCAAATTTCTAGCTTTTAAACGGTTTTTAGATTTAATATTTGTTAAAACTGATGAACATCCGGGATATCTGAATCCTACACAAAAAACGAAATAAAAATGTTTTTCGAAAAAATTCGGCTAAATCCCATTCTTCAAATTTCTCGCTTTATAACGGTTTATTGATTTAATATTTGTTAAAACTGATTCAGATATATCGGGAGTCCCATCCGAAGGACGACGTGCTCAAGGTTATTTTTAACCTAAGTGAAATTTCAGCTACCCAGGTTTAGATACATAACATACGACTCATTATCCAGTACCCGACATACAAAAAGGCCCTCGATCATAGCTTGAAGTCCAATCCGATGGACGACGTGCTCAAGTTATTTTTAACGTAAATGAAATTTCAACTACCCAGGTTAAGATACATAACATACGACTCATTATCGAGTACCTGACATACGAACAGGCCCTCGATCATAGCTTAAAGTCCATCCCGAAGGACGACGTGCTCACATTTATTTTTATCTTCCCGATTAAAACATCTGACCTAAGTGACTTGGCTAGGTTTCTAAATGGCGATCCTGAGCTCGGTAAACCCCATTCTTCAAATTTCTTGCTTTTAAACGGTTTTTAGATTTAATATTTGTTAAAACTGATGAACAACCGGGATATCTGAATCCTACACAAAAATCGAAATAAAAATGTTTTTCGAAAAAAGTCGGGGTTAATCCCATTCTTCAAATTTCTCGCTTTTTAACGGTTTATAGATTTAATATTTGTTAAAACTTATAGACAGATTCATATATATCGGGGAAGTCCCATCCGAAGGACGACGTGCTCAAGGTTATTTTTAACCTAAGTGAAATTTCAGCTACCCAGGTTTAGATACGTAACATACGACTCATTATCGAGTACCTGACATACGAAAAGGCCTTCGATCATAGCTTAAAGCCCAATCCGAAGGACGACGTCCTCAAATTTATTTTTATCTTCCCGATTAAAACATCTGACCTAAGTGACTTGGGTAGGTTTCTAACTGACGATCCTGAGCTCGGTAAACCCCATTCTTCAAATTTCTTGCTTTTAAACGGTTTTTAGATTTAATATTTGTTAAAACTGATGAACAACCGGGATATCTGAATCCTACACAAAAATCGAAATAAAAATGTTTTTCGAAAAAAGTCGGGGTTAATCCCATTCTTCAAATTTCTCGCTTTTTAACGGTTTATAGATTTAATATTTGTTAAAACTTATAGACAGATTCATATATATCGGGGAAGTGCCATCCGAAGGACGACGTGCTCAAGGTTATTTTTAACCTAAGTGAAATTTCAGGTACCCAGGTTTAGATACGTAACATACGACTCATTATCGAGTACCTGACATACGAAAAGGCCCTCGATCATAGCTTAAAGCCCAATCCGAAGGACGACGACATCAAATTTATTTTTATCTTCCCGATTAAAACATCTGAGCTAAGTGACTTGGCTAGATTTCTAAGTGACGATCCTGAGCTCGGTAGACTCCATTCTTCAAATTTCTAGCTTTTAAACGGTTTTTAGATTTAATATTTGTTAAAACTGATGAACATCCGGGATATCTGAATCCTACACAAAAAACGAAATAAAAATGTTTTTCGAAAAAATTCGGCTAAATCCCATTCTTCAAATTTCTCGCTTTATAACGGTTTATTGATTTAATATTTGTTAAAACTGATTCAGATATATCGGGAGTCCCATCCGAAGGACGACGTGCTCAAGGTTATTTTTAACCTAAGTGAAATTTCAGCTACCCAGGTTTAGATACATAACATACGACTCATTATCCAGTACCCGACATACAAAAAGGCCCTCGATCATAGCTTGAAGTCCAATCCGATGGACGACGTGCTCAAGTTATTTTTAACGTAAATGAAATTTCAACTACCCAGGTTAAGATACATAACATACGACTCATTATCGAGTACCTGACATACGAACAGGCCCTCGATCATAGCTTAAAGTCCATCCCGAAGGACGACGTGCTCACATTTATTTTTATCTTCCCGATTAAAACATCTGACCTAAGTGACTTGGCTAGGTTTCTAAATGGCGATCCTGAGCTCGGTAAACCCCATTCTTCAAATTTCTTGCTTTTAAACGGTTTTTAGATTTAATATTTGTTAAAACTGATGAACAACCGGGATATCTGGATCCTACACAAAAATCGAAATAAAAATGTTTTTCGAAAAAAGTCGGGGTTAATCCCATTCTTCAAATTTCTCGCTTTTTAACGGTTTATAGATTTAATATTTCTTAAAACTGATAGACAGATTCATATATATCGGGGAAGTCCCATCCGAAGGACGACGTGCTCAAGGTTATTTTTAACCTAAGTGAAATTTCAGCTACCCAGGTTTAGATACGTAACATACGACTCATTATCGAGTACCTGACATACGAAAAGGCCCTCGATCATAGCTTAATGCCCAATCCGAAGGACGACGACATCAAATTTATTTTTATCTTCCCGATTAAAACATCTGAGCTAAGTGACTTGGCTAGATTTCTAAGTGACGATCCTGAGCTCGGTAGACTCCATTCTTCAAATTTCTAGCTTTTAAACGGTTTTTAGATTTAATATTTGTTAAAACTGATGAACAACCGGGATATCTGAATCCTACACAAAAAACGAAATAATAATGTTTTTCGAAAAAAGTCGGGCTAAATCCCATTCTTCAAATTTCTCGCTTTTTAACGGTTCATAGATTTAATATTTGTTAAAACTGATTCAGATATATCGGGAGTCCCATCCGAAGGACGACGTGCTCAAGGTTATTTTTAACCTAAGTGAAATTTCAGCTACCCAGGTTTAGATACATAACATACGACTCATTATCGAGTACCTGACATACGAACAGGCCCTCGATCATAGCTTAAAGTCCAACCCGAAGGACGACGTGCTCAAGTTATTTTTAACGTAAATGAAATTTCAACTACCCAGGTTAAGATACATAACATACGACTCATTATCCAGTACCCGACATACAAAAAGGCCCTCGATCATAGCTTGAAGTCCAATCCGATGGACGACGTGCTCAAGTTATTTTTAACGTAAATGAAATTTCAACTACCCAGGTTAAGATACATAACATACGACACATTATCGAGTACCTGACATACGAACAGGCCCTCGATCATAGCTTAAAGTCCAACCCGAAGGACGACGTGCTCAAATTTATTTTTATCTTCCCGATTAAAACATCTGACCTAAGTGACTTGGCTAGGTTTCTATATGGCGATCCTGAGCTCGGTAAACCCCTTTCTTCAAATTTCTTGCTTTTAAACGGTTTTTTGATTTAATATTTGTTAAAACTGATGAACAACCGGGATATCTGAATCCTACACAAAAATCGAAATAAAAATGTTTTTCGAAAAAAGTCGGGGTTAATCCCATTCTTCAAATTTCTCGCTTTTTAACGGTTTGTAGATTTAATATTTGTTAAAACTGATAGACAGATTCATATATATCGGGGAAGTCCCATCCGAAGGACGACGTGCTCAAGGTTATTTTTAACCTAAGTGAAATTTTAGCTACCAAGGGGTATATACGTAACATACGACTCATTATCGAGTACCTGACATACGAAAAGGCTCTCGATCATAGCTTAAAGCCCAATCCGAAGGACGACGACATCAAATTTATTTTTATCTTCCCGATTAAAACATCTGAGCTAAGTGACTTGGCTAGATTTCTAAGTGACGATCCTGAGCTCGGTAGACTCCATTCTTCAAATTTCTAGCTTTTAAACGGTTTTTAGATTTAATATTTGTTAAAACTGATGAACAACCGGGATATCTGAATCCTACACAAAAAACGAAATAAAAATGTTTTTCGAAAAAAGTCGGGCTAAATCCCATTCTTCAAATTTCTCGCTTTTTAACGGTTTATAGCTTTAATATTTGTTAAAACTGATTCAGATATATCGGGAGTCCCATTCGAAGGACGACGTGCTCAAGGTTATTTTTAACCTAAGTGAAATTTCAGCTACCCAGTTTTAGATACATAACATACGACTCATTATCCAGTACCCGACATACAAAAAGGCCGTCAATCATAGCTTGAAGTCCAATCCGATGGACGACGTGCTCAAGTTATTTTTAACGTAAATGAAATTTCAACTACCCAGGTTAAGATACATAACATACGACTCATTATCGAGTACCTGACATACGAACAGGCCCTCGATCATAGCTTAAAGTCCAACCCGAAGGACGACGTGCTCAAATTTATTTTTATCTTCCCGATTAAAACATCTGACCTAAGTGACTTGGCTAGGTTTCTAAATGGCGATCCTGAGCTCGGTAAACCCCATTCTTCAAATTTCTTGCTTTTAAACGGTTTTTAGATTTAATATTTGTTAAAACTGATGAACAACCGGGATATCTGAATCCTACACAAAAAACGAAATAATAATGTTTTTCGAAAAAAGTCGGGCTAAATCCCATTCTTCAAATTTCTCGCTTTTTAACGGTTTATAGATTTAATATTTGTTAAAACTGATAGACAGATTCATATATATCGGGGAAGTCCCATCCGAAGGACGACGTGCTCAAGGTTATTTTCAACCTAAGTGAAATTTCAGCTACCCAGGTTTAGATACGTAACATACGACTCATTATCGAGTACCTGATATACGAAAAGGCCCTCGATCATAGCTTAAAGCCCAATCCGAAGGACGACGACATCAAATTTATTTTTATCTTCCCGATTAAAACATCTGAGCTAAGTGACTTGGCTAGATTTCTAAGTGACGATCCTGAGCTCGGTAGACTCCATTCTTCAAATTTCTAGCTTTTAAACGGTTTTTAGATTTAATATTTGTTAAAACTGATGAACAACCGGGATATCTAAATCCTACACAAAAAACGAAATAAAAATGTTTTTCGAAAAAAGTCGGGCTAAATCCCATTCTTCAAATTTCTCGCTTTTTAACGGTTTATAGATTTAATATTTGTTAAAACTGATTCAGATATATCGGGAGTCCCATCCGAAGGACGACGTGCTCAAGGTTTTTTGAACCTAAGTGAAATTTTAGCTACCTAGGTTTAGTTACATAACATACGACTCATTATCGAGCACCTGACATACAAAAAGGCCCTCGATCATAGCCTAAAGTCCAATCCGTAGGACGACGTGCTCAAATTTATTTTTTTCTTCTTGATTGAAACATCTGACCTAAGTGTCTTGGCTAGATTTCTAAGTAGCGATCCTGAGCTCGATAGACTCCATATGTATGATAAAATAATTTACCGTTTGGTTCCAACTAAAATTATCAAGGAAGAAATGTGGAATATAAGTGGGCTTTGATGTACCGTTTTAACATATTTTCTGAAAAACAAATTAATACAGCTATGTTGGTAGATAGGCAGCATCCAGAAACGAAGATGGTCAACCAAAGAAAGATTCAGATGTATCGGGAAAGTCCCATCCGAAGGACGACGTGCTCAAGTAATTTTTAACCTAAATGAAATGTCACCTACCCATTTGTTTGTTTGTTCCAGCATCACGCCCAAACGGCTCGACGGGTTTTTATGAAACTTCACATGTAGCATTCTTATGACCCCAGTTGAATAATAGGCTATGTGGCGTCCCAAAATTTTGAACGGGAGGGGGGGTGGTGGGGATAGGCCTAAATATAAAGATACCGGCAGCTCAATAACTAATGTTCGGATTATCATGAAATTTCACATGTAGTATTCTTAAAGGCCAAATAGAAAAAAAGGGTGTGTGACCTCTCAAGATATTGAACGAAAGGGAGGATAGTGGGGGTAGACTTAAGTATATAAATAGTGATAGCTCATTAACTAATGGTCGGATTGTCATGGAATTTCACATGTAGTAATTTCAAAACAAAATTTGAAAATTCGTTGTGACGTTTCAACTTTTTGAACCTGAGGGGTGGGGTGCATTAAGCTGAAGGAATTTCACATGTAGCTTTGTCTTCTTCTGTACACCGGTATTAAGCAGATACTAGCTGTGGTGTCTGCCGTTGAAGTACTATAAGGCTTATTCTATATGAATAATTGAAAATTATAACATCATGAATGTACTGTCGAAGAATTGAATTGGATTCGAATGAGAGATATTAAGTGAAAAGTCAAAGTTCCCCGAGCAACGCCGGGTATGACTGCTAGTATATATATATATATATATATATATAACAGTTGTTTTATTTAGTCATCTGTTTGAATTGCTAACATAAGGATTTCTTGTAACTGAAAGTGAAGAGAAAAAAAGTTGCAGATAATGCTTCTTCTCTAGTCTTGCGACACAAAAAAGATAATCAAGAAAAATTCTATCGCCTCCTCCTCTCCCTCCAAAAAGTTTGGAATTGTGAATTTTTTTAGACTTTTAAGAACTTATTAAGAAAACATTTATTTCATACTTTAGTTACTCTAAACCACTCGTGTCATTTGTTGAAATTAAAAACATGGAGTTTGAATAATAAAATATAAAATAATTTTTAAACTTGGTACCAATATTATAATAAATAAACTCTTTAATTATCCCACTCCTGATACTGCATTCGTATGATTCTCTCTCAGTTTCGTTTTCTGAAGTTTTTCTTCTATCGCGTGTTAACTGCACACATGTTTTTTTTTTTATTATGTCTCTTGGCAAATTGGCTCTGCCACAAACATTCACGGAAAAATGCCATTAAAATTTTTAAACACTTTAAATATAATATATAAAAGTCAGAAATATAATAAATATAAGATTATAACTTTTTTGAATGATGCCTCCCTCTAATATTTCAGATGTAACATTCAAATTACTAATAAACTTGCGTCTTATATGTTTCACTGGTAGCAATACCTCAAGATGTCACAATGTGGTCGGTTGTAATTCATTATTTAAAATAGAGTCCGTGTCTCCTAAATTGTGGGAAATAAATGTGCTTCCATCAGACGTAACGTAATAAACAAGAAATATGGGTCAAATTTACAATGGATGAGCTGTACATCCTATTGGATCATCGCACACCTTATCATTCACTGGCAACTATATTTACAAGAGAATATTTCTCATGGTAATTTATATTTTCATAAGAGATAAATCACTAAAATTTATATACAACGGAAATACAGAAAAATAAAGGAAAAAAGATGAATACAATTTTGTTGCACCGTTTTAACTTTTTGCAGGAAGTACAACAATAAATATAAGAAGAATTTGATTAATGCATGAAGTATTAATATGTAACTAGGATTGATCTAGGATTTAATAGGAAGTTATTTATTTGTGACTCTTGCCCATGTAATATAGCCTACTACCAGAGTGCCTTAATTAAATTATCTTAAGGTAATAGTGGTCTTTATCGAGTATCTGACATCGTACCAGGCTTAACATCCGAAGGAGGTAAGGATGATGTAAATATAGGAAGCTTTTATGTTCATAAATAATGTTAACAATGGATTATCAGTTTTTTAGCTTCGTAATATAGCGTGTTTATTAGGGTGGTCCTTAAATATGCCATTTCGTGTCTTTAAGAACTACTCCAAGGCATGATTTAAATGAAATTATTTCAAAATTTCTCTTACAACTCTTTTTAAAATTGGGATGTGTTGAAATTGAATTTCAACCCGAAATTTGAGCTCAGTGACCGCGAAAACATATAAAGAGCGTTCTTAAACGGCTTTTTTGAAAATTGGAGCCTTGTTGACTGCGTTTTGACAGCTGTCAACTGTCAAAATCGACTTTTTGACAACGGCATCTTATTCAGCGACGTCAAAAACCTCTAAATACCATAAGTTTTAAGAATACCAATGAAAACCTAGCGAGCTAAGCATGCGTGAAAACAATAGTCGTTAAATTCCATTAAAATTTCAACCCTTGTGGGGCACGGGTTCTTTAATGGTATTTTTAATTTTTTTAGCGCCAAAAATTTTGTTTCGGGTTGAAGACATTTTCTAGGGTGCGCACGTTTCAAAATCGCGAAATGGCATATTTAAGGACCACCCTAGTGTTTATACATTCCTACTTCATAATACCGCGTGTTTTAAACCAACATATCTTAAAAATCTATTCATTATACTGAGTGTACAGAAATGCATTGTTTTTTTTTCAGTATTTCGAGTTTTTTACAAGGGACCAGGGCTTTATTTTGTAATATCGAGTTATATCCAGAGTCGACTGTATATATTATATATATACATATATATATACATATATATATATATATATATATATATATATATATATATATATATATATATTTTGACGGTTGACAGGAGCAGGTGCCCATATACTACACATATATACTATGAGTACATCTAGAGTCTGTCAGGTAGATTAGCCAGCCAGGTACCTGAGAAATCTGAGGATGCCCATTATATGTCTGCATGCGAGCCCACATCACCTCAATGTTAATAGCTGGTAATTCCTATTGTTTCAAATTACAATTATACTAACCTGGTAAGATTTACATTGAAAGACGATTCAGGTAGATAATTGCAGGCAATGGTAACATATTCAAATGAAATGGAAAAGGGTAATTCAAATATGGTTCAGAGACGTGCACGCAATCTTAACCATCGTTTAGATTTCTGTTTCATGTTAATCTCTTTTGTTTTACACTTTTTTATTTTGTTTTTTCTTCTTGAAACTCGGTAAGATTAAAGCACTTTTACGAGAAAAAAAAAAAAAAGATTCATCAATGAATCCCTAGCAATGTACTGCCGCCCCTATCTCCAAAATCAATCAATGGTTTGGTTCAAAAGTTTGGTCTAAAAATCAATAGTTAACTTACTCTGAATCCTCATTCAATTTCCTGTCGATTCGTTCATTACATTGCCAGCTATCGGGGTTTTTGAGTTGAACTGGAGAGAAAGAGCTCCAGTCGATTTCTCGAGAAATTTACAGGTGCCGTCCTTATGAGGTTTTGAATTTAAATATAATATTTCATGTAGATGTTGATTAGCGACTGTAGATTCTAATTGTAGGAATATTGAGGGTCAGTCAAAGATGGAAAAAAAACACTATTCAAATGCCAGCATTTCGATATATTTTATATCATCATCAGGGCCTACAAACATGGGGGAAATCAAGATTAGAATCAAAAATAATTTTGTTGATAAACATTACTGAACGTTAAAAATACATTATAACAAGTTAAAAATTGAAACTGACTTACTATGAATAATTACTAAACATTAAAATTAAATATGAATACATTACTAACCATAAACATTAATAATGGAAATAGATAAATAGGTGGAACATAATAAAGAGTAAACATTAAAATGACTTACTATGAATAAGCAGGGTTGGGGAGAAGACATGTACAGTCTTAAGACTCCATTCAGTGTACATGTCTTCTCCTAGGCAATTCCGAAGAGACGCGACGAATACTCAAGTATCTTGAGGGTATCTTAGAAGTCACTTCCTATGTTGAATGGTGGGGAGACACAAACGAAAACAAAGTATTCTATGCGTATCCTACTAGTCTCACGCTACCTGACAGGAAGGTCCCCCGTCCCTTCAGTCTCCTGCGTCGTGTCTTGAAATGGCTGGTGAACACGCGTTCAAGATAAAATTTGTGGGTGAAATTGTTCTTCTGCACTCACACATCCCCGCATTTGTGTGTTCCTCTGTCTTATGGATAGAGAAACAATGCCAATCAAGTGTAGGAATGATTCTTTTGTCATTCGGTAGAATTCTACGAACTTGGAATCCGACTTTTCCAGCTCTTCGGATTTTCCTTTTTTTATAATGATAATATGCAACAACGTCATCTTCATCACTTGAAGAATCTTCACTTGACATGGTGAACAACTCAGCTTCTCGCCACGGCTAGATGCAAACTGAAGAAATCCTAGTTGTTGCACAGTTTCCTGAGTGTGGGGAAAAAAAGTTGCCTACAGGTATCATAGCCACAGGCAACTCAAATTGATGATACTTGAGTATCCGTTGCGTCTCTTCGGAATTGCCTAATGTGAGGTTGGCTTAGCAGTTATAATAACAGAGAGTGGATATTGTAATTGAAAAGAAAATTATATTGACATCAGATAACACTTGAAAAATGATATCTATAATTCTAGAACACTGCACTCACCACTTCACTAGCACTAGGGAACGTAAACTTTATCTTTGCATTCTATAAAGATGCCTCGACATATCGATTTATTAAGACAAAGTGGATTGACAGAAGACCATCTCCCTAAAGAGGTACTTTACTCCAGGACATCAGATGCACCCTGTTTGATATTCCGTGAGTTTTGCTCCAGCTATTTGACGACAAGTCAACTGAAAGCAATAATAGATGTGTTGGTTTATTTTTCGGGGCACCCCTCTCTCTATTTATAAAGGCAGTTGTGTGTGTTGTGTTGTGCTGGTTATATTGGCCCAACTAGTCGCTCCAATATCAGAAACAAAAGCTGTGAGGGGATCCCTGGATTGATGTCCGCAATATAAGACACATTTATTATATAGCTCCTCCGACCCTCTCCCATTCCTCTCATAGCCATTTACTTCACGTCCAACGATATTGCCGCCTTCAATTTGAATTTGTTTTTTTTCCGAGTTCCATAGTGCTCAGAATTTGGTAGTGTTAGCACAATGTAATGTACCTAGATGAATTTAATGAATTTCTTTTAAATATTAACAAAAGATCAAAAAAAAACAACTCATCGGCAATGTTCTTCCCCAGAACGAATAAATAAAATAAAGTTTCGCTCCTCCTCCAAAAGCTTTCGCTAATATTCAACAGTTAACTTACATAAGACTCCTAAATCCTCGTACAAAATATGTGTCGATAAATTCATTACATCAGCAGTTATTCTTCTTCTTCTTCCTGTGGCGCTACGGTCCTGAAAGAACCCGGGCCTCCGTCACAATCCTCCTCCATTCGTCTCGATCCAAAATCTCCCTCCATCCTCTGATGCCCAACACTCGGAGGTCCGCCTCGACGTCGTCCAGCCAACGGAGTCTCGGTCTTCCTCTTCTCCTGGCACCGCCTGGCCTACCGTAGAGGGCTTGTTTAGGGAGTCTTCCTCCTTCCATTTTCTCTTGGTGCCCCAACCAACGTAATCTCGCCTGCTTGATCACGGATACCAGGTCGGGATCCTCGTAGAAGTCTCTCACCTCTCTGTTCTTCCGGAAACGCCATCTGCCGTTCTCGGAAACAGGTCCATAAATCTTTCTGAGTACTTTGCGTTCCCACAATAGCAGAGTCTCTTCATTTTCTTTTGTCAACGCCCAAGTTTCACCAGTGTAAGTTACAATTGGACGGACAATAGTTTTATAGACTATTAGCTTGGCCCTCCACGTTAATGTGCAGAATTTGAGTATTCTTTGGACAGCAAATAGACATATGTTCCCTGCAGCAATGCGTGCTCTTATTTCGTGGCTCACGTCATTATCTTCTGTGATCAGAGCCCCGAGATATTTGAATTCCTTGACTACTGGAAATTGGTGCTCATTGATAGAAATCACCTCAGGAGCGTCTTGCAGAGGGTTCCTTGAGGTCTTCATGTACACGGCAGTTATTAGGCTTTTTGAATTGAGTCCCTTCCGCTGAAAATTAATAGGTATTGTCTTTGTGGTGTTTTGGTCACATGTCGTATCGAACAATTCATTCTATTTGTTTGTTTGATGTTTTATGATGTTCGCCTTCTTGGTCATTACACCTAGGTACATGTTCACTCTTGATTGATACTACTAAACTCTTTGTCTCTGGACTACATGCACTCAGTATTTTAATGTTGTTTTTTGTTGTCTTTTTTACATATATATGTAAATGTATATACTACTACTTATATATTTTTTTTACATATATTGTACATGATATTGTTATGTTTCTAAATTCATTATTTATTTTTACTCTTTTTTTTCTTCTTTTATTTATAATAATATACATATAATTTTTGTTATTTTTTTTTTAATAACTTTTTTTATATATATTTATTTATTTTTCTAAAAATTTAGTTTCGACTAGATGTTATTAATCAGGTTTGCTTTCGTAAGAAATATTAGCGTTGGGTTGATACGCTGTTCGTCATCGTCGAGACAATGCGTGAGTATACCCAACCTATGTAGATGTTCTGCGTAGATGCTGCAGTCTTGAAAGATGTGTTTGATAGTGAGGTGGCTGTTGCAGGTATTTACATTCATTCTATCATCAGTTACTAGAATTTTTATGTTAAGCCATCCCCTAATCATCATCTTCCTTTTGGTCGATTTGGCTGAAAAACAATAGTTGTGGTCGTTATAAGGTCCTGGAATCACATATAAAATTTCGTGTCGATATATTTATTCTATCGGGAGTTATCGTGTTCACAGACACACACATTTTTACTTTTATATACCTATAATGTAAGGAAGTATTGTAACGAAAAATTATATAAGTGATTCACCTTTTTTCTACTCAGCTAAGGACTTCCTACATAGAATGACATAATATTATAAGCCCCAGCTAGGCTGAAAGTTGATATAATTGTACCAATAAGAAGACAGAGATTGGCTAGCTATAATTAACTATGCGGCAGTTTCTTATCTCCCGACCCTTGTTTACCCTATCTCCTTACAGAGGGTGGGTTATTGAATGAATTATATTTGTTTTGTTTGCCCAAAATGGATACCCTCTCTTCTAACCTCTACAATTTATATCTTAACATTTACCCATGGAAGACTCTAAATTACCTAGTGGAGAGTCAAGATCTTAAATGCAATGCTGCCTAAAAGAGGTACCCCACCAAATGATAATTCAGAAGACCACATGTAATATAATATTATTATATTTTAATTTCCATATATTTTTTCAAAACAGAATCGGGGAGACATTTTATTTGTTGTTGATGGGTTGTGGCGAGCTTCATATTGTGTGGATGTTCTTCACAACTCATAATGCGGTCGATCGTTGCTGAGCTAGCGTCCTCTTCTTTCTTCTCGTTCTAAGTTGCTATAAAATTGAAAAAAATGCAAAGATACGAACTTTTGGCAAACATCTCTCAAAATGAAGGACCTTTAGAAAAATTTATTCCGTATAAAATTTGCCTCTTATTATTCTCTACTACTTTTATTTAAAAATATATTTGATTAGATCATAAATATTGTAAAATGTACTTAAGCCAAGGGATCTGAGTAGTGCTTAAGTGAGGCTATGGTGGTCCGGGGGCGACCACCGGCCGATCAACGTGGCCGAACGGTAGTCGCCTCAGTCCGTAGTAGGAGGCAACAGCAACATACAAGATCGAATCTATGGGGGGGATTCCCGCTAGTACAGGGCTGCTCTCTAGGTCAACAGCGTCGCGGGGCAATGGCACCAGCCGGCAGCAGCATACCTTACTACGGCCACGAATACCTCGTTGTCTTACACGCAGAGTAACCGAAGCCCCATGTTGTTGTTTTTGTGACATGGCCGGGTTATGAGATCATATTGCCTACTACCAGAGCGCTTTTGTGGCTCTGGTGATCACTCTACTTTGGGAGCCCTAATTTTTTCCTATCCAGGTTTAATTATCTAGGTAAGGGTCTTTAACGAGTAGTTGATATCGCACAAGACCATTGCTTAAAGTGCAATTCAAAGGATGGTGTGCTCTGTTTTTTTACCTCCTTGATAAAATACCAAAAAAATGAGGTCATCATGTATAAAAAGAGGAAATGATCGGCGTCACCATAATAACAACTGTAGAACGGAACAGTCAATAGAGGGAATGATCTGCTATTCTGGGAGTATGCCTTCCGTTATATCCATGTTATGTCTTGAGATAGAATCAGACTTGAAGAAAGAACTGCATAAATAATGAAAGGACGGAGGAACAGACATTCTAGAGGGGAATGTGGAATCAACAGCCTATACAGCGTTATGCACGATGGTCGGAGTGTCTTCTGCTCTTACAATATGACTTATTGTGAACTTGCTTGTTGTCAGCATAAAAGTAGCCAAGAAGGGGGCCCAGCTCTTTCGTCGCGCTGGTGAATCACCGGCAATGTAGTAGTCCCAGAACAAATTAATTAAACGTTTTGCGGTCACACATATAGAATTTCGTGTCGATAAGTTCTATTGGCAGTTATTAGAGTTTTTATATTAAGCATCTCCCCTAATATCCCCCTTCCCTTTGATCGATTTGGCTGAAAAACAATAGGAGTTGTTGTTAGATGGTTCTGGATTCATAATAAAAATTTCGTGTTGATACATTCCTTCTATAGGGTGTTGTGATCACAAAGAAACAGACATTTTTTAAAATTTTTTTCTTATATTTGGAATATATAGGTCAGATAACATAAACTCAGTTGAAAACTCCTCTTCAAATTTTTCACCTCAGCCAAAAAATCAAACATACAACGTCTTCAATCAATACAATCCGTTATACTACGCCACATTGCCTATGCACCATTTTACGCTTCCAACCTCACATTACATAATGACCTCAACATCCCATTTGTACCCTCTGTTATCAGGAAACGCTATCAAAATTTTCACGACAAACTCCATCATCACGCCAATCCACTTATACAAGAATTATCTACAAACACCCTCCCCACAAATCCACCACGACGCCTCAAGCTGCTCCAGGACTAGCCTGGACTCCTCTTCGATCACGTACCTCAGCAGTACAGCCATGCACTTGACACTGCACTAGTTATCGCAATTGCTATTGGCAAATGTTATGCCGTTGTAAATATATAAATAAAATAAATAAAAATTGTTGACCGATTTCATAACTTCCCGTATACTTCGTAAGTAAATAGTTTATTGACTTCGTAACTCGACGACATACATTAGATTATTGTGACTATACAGAATCAGTTCTGAGGTAAATATATGATACATTGTCCAAACATGATTCAGACAGGAGAAGATACATAGAAAATCTTTAATGTGAATTCAGATTGAGAGAGAGAGAGTCTGGCCGAGACGCACAAAGGAACAACCCTTTCTCCATTCCATTCACTGAACTGTCTGCGGTTTTGATTGGGGCTCTTTGTGAATAGAAGAAATCAACATTATTTGAATTACCAGTTCTGACTTTACTTCAATGCTCTGGAATCTAATAAATGTTAAAAAAAAAAAAAAAATTGGGAAATAACTCGCTATATTCCTTTGTGTATTTATTATTGAAAAATTATTAACTTTACATTATGTGGTTAGGTTAGGTTTTATGACTCATGCCCGGGCTTTAACTACGAGGTCATATCTCCTACTACCAGAGCGCTCTTTCGTCACTCTGGTGGACATGAGCCCGACTCAACTGTGGGAGTCCTAAATTTTGCCTACCCCAAATTTTTATTCACCTAGGGTAGGGGTCTTTAACGAGTACCTGATATCAGGCCGATACAGGCTCGGGACCATCGCTTAACGTCCCATCCGAAGGACGGGATGCTTAAGTTTATTTTACCTCCCAGATAAAATAAACTAAGGGCCTCGGTCGGGTTTCGAACCCACGATCTTCAGCTCAGAAGACGAGCATGCATACCACTGAGCTACCGGCGCCCGGTGACGAAACGTCAATGCAATCAGTATAAAAATATTATAAATATATTTGAGACTTTGTTATCAAACTACTTTCATCAAATAAATATTATACATGTCTCAAATCAAGGATATATTTTTTCAACCTCAGATTTAACATTATGGCAAAAAAAAAAAAAAAAACAGAATTTTTTTAAACTAACCACGTTTTTGCCACCTTCCTTCTCTCGAATTCAATTCAATTCAATTCAAACTGGCATTACTGGGTATATGAAAGAGATGTGTTTGCACCAGCAGCTTTCTATGTTTTATTGTATAGCGAATGTGAGAGTGACTTTCTTATACCCAGTAACTCTAGTATGAATTGATTTTGGGAGAAGGAATGAGGGGAGAGAGGGATCTGTAAAAACGTGGTTGGTATCAGAAAGTTATTTTATAGCCACATCACATTTTTTTAAAATCTTTTTTAATAAAAAAAACTATCAATAATAAGAAGATATTTTTAAATTTTTTGCTTTGCATTACAATCTATATATTGCCCAATATGCGCTGGAGAGGATCCAGGAAGACTAAGCCCTTACACGGGCGACACGAGATACCGAGGAAGACGATGTCGTACCGGCTTTACGGAACTAAAGACGCGTCGGGAGGTGGCAGGATGGTGTGGGGAATGATGCGAGGAGCTTGCTTGGAGTCCGACACTGGAGGGCAGCTGAACAAAACAGAGATATCTGGCGGACCTTGGATAACACCATCTTGTCTTTTATTAGTAACCTCAAAGTTTGTCCAACTCCTGGGTCCACTTATATTCCGAGTTTCTTGAAAACAGGAAAATTGTCTAATATTAAATTATGTACATGATTCTGAGTATGGATAAGTTTTCGTGGGGGTTCGCGATGATTCTTTTTCTCCTTCTCATGGCTCTTCACCAACCACTGTCATTTGACACTTCGGCGCTTTTCCCACAACTCGCTCACAGTCTTTTCCTAGGTCTTACTTCATCCAGGGTTCCTTGATGCAGCCTTCTCAGGTCCAGACAGCTATGTCAAGCCCCGTTATCACAACCCCTAAGCCCTTTCCGGGCGGAATTTCTTTGAAGATATAAGACGATTTTTCGATGTAATTTCATATAATTTCCACATCAGACACGTTTCACTTATCGACATAGGAGATGAAGCAAAAGAAAAAAATGTAATGACATTGTGCATTTATTGTCATTGATAGTGGAATCGCACGCGTCAAGTTGAGGGTTAAGTAAATAGAAGACCATAGAATTATTTAGCATAACTAACTGTATCCTTTAGATGTACGGATGTATAACTTGTCAGAGAGGCGCATGTGTGTGTGTAAACAGAGAGCAGAGAGGTGTCAACACGAGCGAGAAAGGGGAGAGGCAAAGAGAGACGTTTGAAGTGGGTGAAGTTATTAAGGCTGACTAAACAGCGTGCGGTATCCATATCACGGATATCCATATCACTTAGTCATGGTAATGACGTTTGGCGTGAAGTGTTTGGACATCTGCAGCTGCTCGTCCCCTTCCCTCTGGTCCACTCACAATAGCTCCAACGCTGCGCTGCACATCATGTTGTTCTCATTTGCATCAACTAGCTTGTTCCCCAATTGATCAACACCATTTTATCATAGTCCCCTCCTGTCTAAATCATATTTTTCACTTGACCAAGCTCACCAGGAAGACTAATGGTACCGGGTGGTGATGGTGTCTATCTGCAACATGTGTCTTCTCCCCGCACCACACAAGGTTCATTTGCCCCAACTCCATACTCAGCCTCTCTCCGGGGGGTAAATGCCTTATGGCTCATTTTAATGATGATTCATTCGACACTAGAGGAAGTACAGACAACAAATCCACATATACCAATTCTCAGAATTGCCAGTGTAGAACCTGAAAAAATTAAAAATATGTGAGAAAGGAGATGCAATGTAAATATTGAGAAGTAACAGAGCAACAAAATAAAATAAAACCAGCTTACCACTCGTATAGTATGGTGTCTAAAGGAACACTCACTAATAGCTCAAAGAGGAGTGCTTTCAGGTTTATTCACTCCCTCGGTCGTAGGTTCGTAACCCGACCGAGGCCCTTAGTTTATTTTATCTGGGAGGTAAAATAAACTTAAGCACGCCGTACTTCGGATGGGACGTTAAGCGATGGTCTCGAGCCTGTACGATGTCAGGTACTCGTTAAAGATCCCTACCCTAGATGAATAAAAATTTAGGGTAGGCAAAATTTAGGACTCCCACAGTAGAGTCGGGCTCATGTCCACCAGAGTGACGAAAGAGCGCTCTGGTAGTAGGCGATATGACCTCGTTGTTAAAGCCCGGGCATGAGTCATAAAATCTAACCTAACCTACATATATGCAAATAAATACGTACTTAAACATTCATTCGAAACTAATATGATATGCACAATAAATATAGAATAAATGTCTATAACATTATTAAAATTTTAAAAAAATTAGCAGAATAAATTTACATATGTATGTAATATCAAAGAATTAAAAAAAATAAATGTATAGAATAAGAAACAAATAGTCAATAAAGTTGGGTCATTAAATCACTCTATATCCTCATGCTTTAAGATTTTTGGTAGTTATTTATCATTATTTGTATTTTATATGTATTCATAGATGTGTTACTGATGATGACGCAATTGTGCTGAAAGCCGGTTCTGGTTGGAAATAAAACAGTGGGGAAACAACTTCTTTTATTTCTATGAGAATTGAATATTTCGTTCAGATAGTGAAAACCAGAGAGTGGGAGACAGTTGCAGAAATAGAAGCCGTATTATTTCAAATTCCTGCACAAAATGTCAAATACTGTTTGATAATATTAATTAAATAACTGGCTGACAGACTTTCATGTAATTTCATGCTGGTCATCCAGACATGGAGCTTCTTCGGTTTGAATATTCATAATAGAGCGGATGTGAGGACGCCAGTAGCTCAGTGGTATGCGTGATTGCTTACTCAGCTCAAGATAGCGGGTTCGCAACATTTTTTATATGGGAAAAAACCTTGAGCACGCCATCCTTCTGATGGGACATTAAGCGATCCCGAGTTTGTACGATGTCAGGTACTCGCTAAAGAACGCCTTGGTGAATAAAAAATAAGGGTAGGCAAAAATTATAAATCTCATAGTAGAGTCGGACTCATGATCTCAAAGTTAAATGCCCGGGCATGAGTCCTAGTAACTAACTATTGAGTGCTTCTGTGACATTTTTAAAAGCAAACAATGCAGGCAAAGAAGAGGAGAGCAATTTGAAATAATGCTATTTACCATAGAGATCTATGACAAAAAATAAACATGGAAATCTGGTCTAGATATTTAGTAATCTGGGGACAAAGTCTTTTGAGCTGTGTAACAAGGCCAAATCTGGCTAAACGTGTCTAATTCTAATCCCTTAGCCTCCGCAGCCCCAAGAGGATTTTCCGCACGGGTCCTCCTCCCCTGTGGACTCTAAGGGATATTAATTTCCCAAGTAACTAACCGTAATTGTGCAATTAAACTCCCTCGGAGCTAGGAGCGGTAGGGGTGGGGGGCCCTCTCTCTATGAGTATGCACTTATTATCATGACAATACGACACCCTCACAACTCATCCGCTTCTTGCCCTCCCTAAATGTGTCGTATAATAGGGCTCTGGATTTAATCCTCCGCTCCTGCATAATCCCGCAGTTATCCCAGAGAGTTAAAGCTTCCAAGGCAAGGCGACAATACCTCCGCCAAACTGTATCCTATTTTCGAGGCCCTTTTTGTATTTTTATAGTATAAACCAAAGACTGTGTAAATTGCAAACAGGATTATGAAGTTACCAAAGTTGTTACTGATAGTTTAGTGTTTCAAATCCAATGGTAACATTCATTATCAGTAGATGTTTCGTTCGATCAATGTGTGGATGATGGCAAGTAATTTATGTACGTCTTTCACTTGATGTAAATATCAAAAAAAGCAAAGAGAAACGTTATAGACTGATATAAGTTTCTCCACACCTTAAAGATCAGTCGAATCTTCGTTTATGTTTAATCATTATTTTTCACTACTTGTGTACTAATTTATTTAATAATATAATATTATTATTTATATTAATTATATATTATAATATATATTATATTAATAATATATTATAATATATTATTTATATTATATATAGTATATTATTTAATGTATTTTTATTATTTATTTTATTTTTCATTATTATATTCAGAAAACATATATTATTATTTAAACAATTATTATTATTTTTTGTTTATTTGTTCTTTTTATTATTATTTTATGGATCTATTTATTGATTTATAATTATTTATTTATTCAATTATATATTTCTTATTTGTTCATTTATAATTATTTATTTATTCATTTATATATTTTTTATTTGTTAATTTAGACTTTTTTATTTATTCATTTATAATTGATTTACATATTTATTTATTTAATTTTATTTTCTTATAGGTATATTGTTATAATTACAATGTTTTCTTTTTCTTTTCTATACCCCGCGCATTGGAACCTGATGAAAGGACGTAAGAACGTCCCGAAATATCGTTGTGATAAAAACACTTCCGAAGAATTAAAAAAATTATCTTAATTTTTATTAAATTGAAAAATATATCTACTTATTATAAATGTATCTATGTATTAATATATTTTTTTTCTGGAAAGTTTGTTTCCATTCGTTAGTTAGTTATTGTGACTCATGCCCGGTATTTATCAACGAGGTCATATCGCCTAGTACCAAAGCGTGTACGTGACATTGCACAGCCTGGGAACCATCGCTAACGTCTCATGTTCAAGGTGATTGCATCTTCCAGATAGAAGACCTAAATGCCTCAGTCGGGTTTAGAACCCGTGATCTTCAGTAAGCAAGGCTCTACGTCTGAGCTGACGGCGCCTTTTTTATTATATACATTTTTATTTTAAAGACAATAAGGAGTCTTGACAAAATTTTTCAGACTCATTAAATATGTTAGTTCTATTTAACAATAATATTTGGGATTTTCAGTGTAATAGCAACGGTAGCTCAGATGTAGTTTGCCAGCCTACTGAGCTCTAAATTGAGGGTTCAAAACTCGGCCGAAGCTCTTATGTTTTTATGAACGGTGAGCACGCCCTTTGGTTGGGACATTAAGCGAAGGCCCGAGCCTCTACAATGTTACGTACTCGTTAAAGAACCTTCACCCTAGGTGAATAAAAACTTAGGGTAGGGAAAATTCAGGGCACCCAAGCAGAGCCGGGTACATATCCACCTGAGTGACAAAAGAGCGCTCTGGTAGTAGGCGATATGACCTTACTTTCTCTCCTTTCCTTATGAGTCCGTGTCTCCAGTCAGTGCAATTTAGCTACTCGCTGTACTTTAGCTTTGGCAAGACTTCAAGACGAGTCTCAGCTGATAAGAGGTTTCAAAAGTGTAGATAAAGGTAGTTAGCAAGAAGCTAGATAGAGAGACGTGATGGTTGTTTGATGGATGTGACACTGACGCTGGGTAAGACGGATGTTCTCTGTAGACAAATAGCTACTGAGGATGAACTATTAGCTCGTTACAAGCTCTATCATGATCCCTTCTCACCCGTGCCACATTTGCATTTGATGATATTGGAGGGCAAGCTCTTGCCTTGCTCATCCATCTTGTCGACGCTTCCTCGTCTCACTGTTATTATCTGTCTGACAGCTTCCTTCTTAGGGGCCCCCGGTAAGATGTCAATAAAACAAATTAGAAGTTGACTATTTTCAAGACTTTTTTCAACAGCGATGTCTGGTTATTTACAGTTATGACAATACAAACCGGTAGTGTGCACGGACAGCCAGGTAAGCATAGAGAGATGGGGAACCACAAGAACCACTCGCCACTAATTGAAGATATAAGGGTTCGAGTCGGGGTTCTTCAAACAAAGGGCTGGACCGTTAAATTCAGTTGGGTTAGGGCGCATGATGGCGATAGCTGCAACGAACGTGCCGACTGTCTGGCGAAAGAGGCGGCACACGACGTAGATCTTCCTCCAAAAATACCCGAAAACACTGCTAATGGCGAAGACGAGATGGACGTCCATCCTGAAATGGAAGGAGTGGTGGGGGCGGACGAATAAAGGTGCGGTTACAAGGAGCTTCTTCCCGACTGTAGAGGACAGGTTGGCGATGAAGAACGACAAACCGTTTCCAGCCAAGATGACCATGCTCCTGAGTGAACACGGCAAGATGAGGCACTACCTCCACAGGTTCAAGATCCTCGATTCGCCTCTCTGCCTCTGCGGCACCCAGGAGCAGACAGTCCATCATTTAATCTATACCTGTGAACTACTGGAGGGTGTAAGAAGTTGTCTAGTGAGATTTGTGGTGGTCAATGGCGAGGGTTGGCCTTTGTCAACAATTATTTTAGTGCGACGTTTTAATAAAGAATTTTTAAACTTTGTACAGAAGATTAATTTTGATGAACTATAGCTTTATTGTCTATCTAAATTATTAACTTCAAAGTTGAGAAACGCGGACGTATTGTGGAAACTTGTAATAAATAAATAAAACAAACTTATTTTTGAAACATTGTCTATTCCACTAAAGATATATATATACATATATAACTACCGGTTTCGGCTTTATACCATCGTCAGGTCTAGTTATGAACTAGGTCAGTTTGCAGAGAGCGACCCTTTCGATTGAAGGGTCGCTCTCTGCAAACTGCCCTAGTTCATAACTAGACCTGACGATGGTATAAAGCCGAAACCGGTAGTTATATATGTATATATATCTTTAGTGGAATAGACAATATTTCAAAAATAAGTTTGTTTTATTTATTTATCTAAATTATTGTATGTAAAATTCAAAATTAAGTTGTGTTAAAGCATGTACTAATATACATATGGCGCATGCAGTTACATTAATTCCCTTTCAGTAGGGATATTACTGGATGGAAACCGGGAAAAAAAAAAATAATAATAATACAAACCAGATTCTGAAAATTAAAACCCTAACAACCACATTAAATTTTGGATAATCATGATGAATGAACCCAACTTATTTAACATATATATAGGAAAATGGCAATGAAAGCTATACTTTATGAATTAAGCCATTCAACACCAAGTGCATCTCGTTTTCAATCCCTTTCCCACCCAGACGATCCTCCCCGAAGACTGAGGAGCTGCTGGTCGAGAGACCTGCTATGATAAGAATGCGTCCTCGGAGTGACCAGTCTCTTCCCTAACTATAAATAAAAAGTGAATATGAAAATAAAAAAAATAATCCTGTGACAGATGAAGATAAGAAGAAGACTTCCTGGGTAGATGCCTAGGATATTTTACACTTTTTCTGTATTAGTAGTAAAGTCTTTATTCAATTAACATAATAGAAAATTACATACAAAACATATACCTATACAATAATGTGACCTTTTATGAAGACAAACTCAATGGCCTAAGCCGTCTTGAGGAGTCTAGACTTACATAAATAATATTATCTTATAAACTTATAATCTTATTTCTGATAAACTTATTAGCAACAAATTTTTCTTTCTAAAATACAAATAAAAATAGAAATAAATGAAGTATCTATGTTGTTTTTAAATATTTTATTTTTTAAATCATCATATTTGGGGCAGGTAATGAGGAAGTGATATAGATCTTCTTTACAGAGGCTTTGGGCATACAAAATCCATATCTTCTGAGGTATATTGATTGATAGGTGTATATCTTAGATGCAACAGTTCACCTCTAAGTTTAATTATTAATCTAATACTTGACAATGGTAGGTCATTCTGAAAGTAACTATTAACTGAATCGTGGAACTCCCCCTACCTAGCAAGTACCGGTCTGATTTTTAATTTCCTCCTCTAAGTTCCATATCTGGATGTTATTAACAGACAGACTATCTCCCAGATTGCACTTTTTCTGTAGAGTTAATTATTTATTATAACTCATGCCCGGGTGTTACCTATGAGGCCATATCGCCTACTACCAGAGCGCTCTTTTATCGCTCTGGTGGATATGAGCCCGACTCAAAACTTAGCCTAAGCTACATATTTATTCTCCTACGTTAGAGGCCTTTAACGAGTATCCGACATCGTACAGGAGTAGAAAACATTGTCAATTTTAAATCAAAATTTTGGATGTACGATTTAGATCAACATACATATTACGTATCTGCTGTTCAGTGTCAATAGTTAGAGGGATGGACTCATCCATGAATATTGGAACTGGCCCTGTAAGCCCTGATTGACTGGATTACATCACTACTGAATGGACTACTATTTCAGTCTCCAAAGAATGACGTGGGTCTCACATATTTAATCCTATGATTGGAACTAATCCTACCCCCTCCCCTCACAAAGGCTCTCCCCTCTCCCTCCCCACTACACTTTCATCTTCTCATCTCTAATTACGAATTTCACACTCAAATTACAATATTCGATCTCCACCCTTCGAATGATTTAAATGGCCTAACCTGGTAGAATTAATTTCAGCCGTTTACGATCCTAAATCAATATTCCATTACCAAGTATTAGTGGATTTGATTGGTCCTTTTCAGTGGAAACGGATCCGACGCTAACTCTCATTCAGAACGCTCTTTATTCCTCCAAAAAATAAATTAATTTATTAACTATATCTTTTTTTTTTTTAATGAAAATCGATTGCGAAATTGAACAGTGAAGGTGTATCCCTTCATCTTCTTTAAAAATTACACTGAATGTATAAGAATTTCATGTCAGTTATCTATCTTATGTTAAATTTATAAAATCACACATTACAGTTTCAAATTATTTTTAATAATTAAATAAACAAATAAAAATTACCACATTTCCTGTAGAAATTATATCTCTGGTCTTTTACTAAATTTTGATTTCTACAGTAGTTTCCGAAAAGGGCACTAAAAAAATATAAAAAGTTCAAGACCTGAAATTTTTAAGAAAGTGCACGTAACTTAAAAAAAATTTCAATTAACAAATTTTTCATTTGGATTTCTAAAGAGATGCCATATCGTTTTTTCTAAAATTTGTAAAAATATTAAATCTAATCCAAAGGTTTTTAAATTATCTTACTGGACCAACAGGGAAAATGATAATGATAATAATTGGTAATAATTTGTTACATCTATTTAGTCTCTTTTCTTTTTAAATATTGGTCATTCTTCAAATCAAAGTTATTTAGGACATATAAAACATATAAATAAATAAAAGTACCTCCTTCGCGCATCAATTTCAATGTTATTTCACACCATTTCAGTTCACCACACCTTAAGCCTAAACACAACTCTCTGTCCACCTTCACATCCCATCTCAGACCGTCCACAACTTCGACTCGTCCACACCACAACTCAGTTTAGACTGGTCCACTCTCATTGAAACAGCTGTTAGTCGTCTTTTGTTTTTCAATCATTTTAAAACAAAATGCGACTTCATATATTTATTTACTTCACTGTTTTATAAGTATTTTTGAGTTAACTGAGTTCCAGTGGTGTACCGAAACGATTGTAAGGAGGCTTGAAGTAATGAACCTTGTGTGTTCAGCCGACTTTGAACCTGGGGGTCGGATGTTCTTTTGTAAGGATTAACCTCTGTCTGTATAGTGAAGGTACGAACTGTTCAATCGAACGTCTCGTGTGTGGATACCGACAGACATTTCAAATGACAGAGACTGCTGTCGGCAAACACACTCATACTTTTTTTTTTTTTTTTTTTAAATCTTATCTCATGGTAGAGAAGGGGACACCGGAGAAGGACGGAGCAGAAGAGGGCGGAGGAGAGGACCAGGGGGTTATCATTTTCTCCTTATGCTTGTTCTTTTCTACTTGTCACCAAGGCTTGGTGTCAGGAACATCAGTTGATATTTGAGTCTATATTCTATAAGAGGACAATGTAGGATCGAGAACTAGAGTATTGCGATCCTTATGACTCGAGTTTCTATATAATTAGTCAACCCTACTTCCGGAGTTGAAACCAATTTTTTTCTCAGTATCTAGATACAGATATTCTGCTCATATATATCCAACATTTAAAATAAAAAAAACTTACTTTAAAGTATTGTCTATTTCCTAAGAAATTTAAACATAAACTAACCGTTTCGGTATTACACCATTAAGGTCAAGATTAGGTTAGGTTTTATGACTCATGCCCTGGCTTTAACTACGAGGTCATATCGCCTACTACCAGAGCGCTCTTTTGTCACTCTGGTGGACATGAGCCCGACTCTACTGTGGGAGTCCTAAATTTTGCCTACCCTACATTTTTTTATTCACCTAAGGTAGGGGTCTTTAACGAGTACCTGACATCGTACAGGCTCGGGATCATCGCTTAACGTCCCATCCGAAGGACGGCGTGCTTAAGTTGATTTTAGCTCCCAGATAAAATAAACTAAGGGCCTCGGTCGGGTTTCGAACTCACGAACTTGAGCTCAGAAGACAAGCACGCATACCACTGAGCTACCGGCGCCCTCTTTTTATATTTTATATTTCAATATATATATTTTTAAAATATGATATTAAAAACTATATAGGTATATTGTTGTGTGATCTAGAAAAGGTGATCTGAAAAAGAGCGTTTTTTACTGTGTAAAATAAAAATATATACGATAAAATTGGTGATTGTCAATAATTCGGTTAACAACGCTACAGTAAGATGTTGTGGGGACGAGATTTCTCATAGAAATAAAGAACGTTGTCTTCCCACTGTTTTATTTTTGACCAGAACCTATTTTCAACGCAACAGAATCACCATCAGTGACACATCCCACCCGTACAGCGAGGAGGCTAAAGGACTACTGGCCAGTAGTCACTGATGTGCCACTTTGTCAAGGAACGGTTTCCTTTTTTGGTTTCTAGAATACACTCACAATTTTGATGATACTGATGGGCTAATTACCATAGACTGTCTCCTTCCTCTACAAGTAGAGCCAAGTGATCTCCTTAGTTGGGTAGGTTGACTGAGGTATACCCTCTTCGGGTAGAACATCACCTCATCAGCGCACCTCTCCCCACATCTAAATATTCATGGAGTCCTCCCTGTGCTAGGCTAGGTTAGCGAGTGTCTTCTGCCTGGATTTACATGTCAAAAGGAGCAGCCTGTAGACGTTAGGACCTTATATCATAATGCGTCCCCTTCTCAACGCCATTACCTAGATTGGAGTCTCTTCTCCTTCACCCATCCCCACCCTTCCATCTCCCACCATCCGAGTATTATGCAAATCTTTCTCCGCCATACTTATGGTTTTCATCATTCAACCTCTATTGAAGATGTTATGGAAAGGGAAGTATGATGAAGGAATTTTATCAGTGAGTTTATCTTTCCTGAATACCATAGCGTCCAAATGCTGCGAAAACACAGTTGTAAACAAACCCATTGAGTTGTCACCACGAACACGTTTTTACACATCATTCTCGCTCCACCTCCCCTTTTTCAAAATCATTTCATACCGGCGTTACTGAGCATAAGAAAGACACTTTCACAATTACTCTGTACAATGAATCAGAGAAAACAGCTGACATCAACTGTAAAAAGTAATATTTACATAAATGGTTGATGTTTTGGCCTTGATCACATATATTTAATCATTAATAAAAAATCGAACAATAAAATAAGGAAAATTTAATCCGGATCTTGGTCAGGACACATTTTTCGATAGGATCAACCGATTTACGATCTAGGAAACGTCTGGTGCGCCAAGAAAATTAAGGTCGGCTAGGAGTGACCGCTTGCTGTCGCAGATCGTCGGCAGCGGTCGCTCCTAGCCTACCACAGTAACAGATATTAATTTTATGTAATAACAATGTTATGCCCTTTTTTCCTCGACGATTCGGCGATGGTGTCGTGGCCTCCGCAGGAGGTCGGCCACCAAAAAAAAAAAAATCCAGGAAAAGTCTAAAAAAATTCGTTTTTCTATTTTTTTTTCTAAAATTATGTCAAAAAATCGTTTTTAAAAATATTGTCTATTTCACAAAATATGTGGGAGAACTGTTGGTATTGCTACCAATATTATATTATATATATTTTGTGAAATAGACAATATTTCACAATATCTTTACAGAAAATGTTAAGTATCAAACACGGTTTTCTTGATGATTACAATACTTTCAAAATATATTACAAAATACATATATTCGAAAGTAAAAAAAAGTTGTCGGTGAATCACAGGCAATGTACTTCCTCAGAACGAATTAATCAATTAACTTTTCGTTCGCTCGTAATATTCAATAGAGCACTTACATAGGGTCTTCTAAATCCTCATACTAAATTTTGTGTCGATAAATTCATTACTTCGGCAGTTATTTGGGTTTTTGAATTGAGTCTTCCTTCTGCCGATTCCGTTAAAATTAATAAATAAGTGACGTTCTTATGGGGTTTCGAATTAACATGTGAAATTTTGTGTCGATACATTCATTACAGGTGCAGTTATTAGACTTTTTGAATTAGGCCTCTCCCATATTCCCCCTCCTTCCCTTTGGCCGATCTGGCTGAACATCGATAGACATTGTCCTTATAAGGTTCTGCTTATACGTGTAACCAAATGCAATTTCGTATCGATACATTAATCCTAGAAAGTTATCGTGATAAACACACATAGACATTTTTTGTTCATATTCAGAATCTGGAAGATAACATGAATCTCCAGTGATAACTATATACATATATCTTGAGGTATAGGGGAAGTTATGTCTTCGGTCATAGTTCGATGCGTAGGTTTCACCGGAGTTTCATGTTATCCGACCTCCTGATTCTGAATATGAAAAAAAATGTCTCTGTGTGCATGTTTATCACGATAACATTCTAGAATGAATGTATCAATACGAAATTGTATTTGGTTTCACAGATATAAGCAGAACCTTAGAAGTAAGGCAGGGAGTATAGTTAATACTGAGTTTATGAATTTGGGTGAATAACTGACGGTAGAGGGTGGATATATGAGGGATGAGTGGTCTGAAAATGGAAGATCCTTGTCAGAGATATAGGACTCCAGGGGGTGTAGACTGACCAACCCCTGCCAGGGTATTCCAAGTTTCACAACTAGTACCTAGAATATCAGGAACTTGCTATGGGACGCTACACACTCCCTATCAGGCAGGCGGAACAAACACTCACTCGATAATATTTCTATTTTATTTAAATTAAACATGAGTTCTTGCTGAAAAAATCAGCGGTATGGAAATCTTGGAAAAGAAACTAAAATAACAACAGAAATGGACAATTTATTCTAAAAAAATTCCCAAAATATCTAATTTTATGACAACAAATTTTTTCAAATTTATCATCCTCTCATGAAGACAAACAACAACCATCATGTTCAGTTGAAGTATTAAAAACCTGTTAATTAATAATTAATTTGATGGCAGATGATTGTTATTATATTTTTTAGGGGTTAGGTTAGGTTTTATGACTCATGCCCGGGCTTTAACAAAGAGGTCATATCGCCTACCACCAGAGCGCTCTTTCGTCCCGACTCTACTGTGGGAGTCCTAAATTTTGCCTACCCTAAATTTTTATTCATCTAGGTTAGGGGTCTTTAACGAGTACCTGACATCGAATAGGCTCGGGACCATCGCTTAACGTCCCATCCGAAGGACGGCGTGCTTAAGTTTATTTTACCTCCCAGATAAAATAAACTAAGGGCCTCGGTCGGGTTACGAACGTTATATTTTTTATTAATTAACAGTAATATCTCAAAGATTTTTTCACTGCCTAAATGATAATTTAATAAAATAATATTGTACCCAAAAGATAAAAATACAAAAAAAAAAAAAAATTTATTATTTGATATTTTAGTCATTCTTCTTTTTGGAAGTAATGAATAATAAAATTAATCATCATCAAAAAAATTGAAAATGAAAATTAAGTTTCGTGACAACTTCATTTCAAATTTCAAGTTCATAGCGTGCTAACCTACTGAGCTCAAGATCGCGGGTTCGAAACTGGGCCGAGGTGGTATGCTAAATATGGGAGGTGAAAAACCATGAGCACGCCGTCTTTCGGATGGGTCGTTAAGCGATGGTTCTCATTAAAGATCTCTATCCTACGTGAATAAACCAAGGTAGGCAACATTTATGACTCCCACATCATGTTCACGAAAGTTCGCTCTGGTAGTAGGCGATATGACCTCGTAGATAAAACCGAAGCATGAGTCACAATAATTAACGTCTAAACGTATTCAGGGGGACCTTTAAAAGTATATTTCCATTGAAAACCGCCTACTAAAAGTACACGAAAGTAAAAAAATTATTCAGAAGTAAGTACTTACTTTCTCCCGAACCTACTGAAGAAATAGAGAATTTAGTGGGAAGAACAAGAAGAAAAAGTTTCACCGTTTGAAAAAGCTAACAGTTTTATAGGGGGCAGATAAAACAAGGGGAAGGGGGCGCCCTCCCCAATAAAAATAAATCGGATTCCATTCACGTTCCTGGGGAGGGTTGGAGAAATATCGGCTATGAACCATAGGCTGGACTCCGTGTATCCTGGTGTATATCCGCTCAATCCGGCATTTTCTGTTTTTCTTTCAGGGTTTCTCCCCTTTTTGTGTTATCATCCTCCCCCAGTTGGAACGAACAGAAACAGAAACTGGGGTGAAATGAGATTTGGGGTTTTATTGAAGTCGGTTCCCTATAGTTTCCATGGAAATGTAAGTCATAAAGAACAATTTTGAAAGGGAATCCCTCTGTAGATTGTCCTGTGTCACTCTCAAATAACAGACTGCCTCCATATATATTCTTATTTAGGGACAGAGTTATTCTCCTGTAACATAGAAACTATGACAAGGAACAGATTTCTGTTGGATATCTAAACAGTAACTTTCTTGCTTAAATTGCCTCTAGAATAGTGAGACCAAAACAGAATATAGACAAGTTTTTAATTATTTCTTATAAATAATAATAATATTTATTTTCCTTACACCATAACATGGTAATAGGATAAGTTATAAAAATATATACATTAAGACACATAAACAGCTACTGACTCTTAGTGTTGGACATACACGTGATTAGTAATAACAACAATAACTTCTAAGTTGAGGAACGCGGACATATTGTGAAAACTTGTAATAAATAAATAAAACAAACTTATTTTTGAAATATTGTCTATTCCACTAAAGATATAAATATATATATAACTACCGGTTTCGGCCTTATACCATCGTCAGGTCTAGAACATGAAGCCTAGACCTGACGATGGTATAAGGCCCAAACCGGTAGTTATATATATTTATATCTTTAGTGGAATAGACAATATTTCAAAAATAAGTTTGTTTTATTTATTTGTAACAACAATAGTAAAAAATAAAATTAAATAAATAAATACCAGAATATGAATGAATGCTAAAGTAATAATAAACTAATAAATACAGTAGGTAGATTTTTAATTAAATTAAAATGTTAATTATATGTTATAATTCTTCCAGAAATCTCTTTTTTCAAAACGACATTTCTGGACGTTCTTAAATCCCTTCTTCAAGTCACAATGTATAAAAAAGAGAATAAATAAAAAAAAATAATGGCAATAAAACTATAAAATAATAATAATACATAAAAAAATAAACCAAGATAAATAAAATATATTAGTATATAAGTAATAAAACATAATGATATTAATAATGAATATCTATATAATAAAAAGTAGACTTGACAGACCTCCTGAGAAGGAAGATATCTGCGGAGGACCTCTATAAAAATGAAAGCTATGAATGTTTTTCAATATAATAAACGATTTTTTTATTATGTTTATTTTTTTTTTTTGAACAATGAGAAAAAATTCTAGGAGGACAATATTCAAATTTTCGTTTTAAATAAATAAGGGTTTCGACATAATCATTTTTAGTTAAAGTTTAAATTTTTTATTGTCTTTAAGAAGTGGAAATGAAAAATTAACTCCTTTATGAGTTATACATGATAATAAGGATGTAATAATACATAAGAAAATCATAGAAATAAAATACTGTATTATTAATCTATTAGAATTAAATATGTATCTTTAATTTCAGTTTTATCATAGTTATTGAAGAAGGGAGAAGAGTATTGACTTTCCTAAACGAACAGCCATTTTCAATCCCTTCCATATCTGATAGGTTTACATAGGAAAGGTTCGCACTCAGCAAACTGTCTTAGTTTACTTGGTTTTTTTTTTAGTTTGTTTATTTGGTATATTTACAATCAGTTAAATATAACTATAAATAAATTTGATAATAGTGAGTATAAAAAAAAAATTACAGAAAAAAATAAAATAATAATAAAAATAATAATAATAAATACAATGGCACACAAATTAAGAAAAAACACAAAATAATACAATCTGTAAAAAAAAAAAAGTACAAGTGCTAGTTTACTTGGATGGTGTAATGCCGAAGCCGTATAAGTTTACAATATTTTGGGAATAGAGAATATTCCAAAATAATTTAGTTTTATTTATTTGTTTTAGGAGAAATCAGCAATCTCTACACTGGAAGGTTCATCGGACAGCCACTGATAGCTCGTTATTAAATCCATTTATGGATGTTATATGTAAGGAGTGACGTTGAGACAAATTTCTACCATAATCCTTCGTCGGTTGGAGGGTTCTGAATTGGCGTGAGGTGAAGCCTTTCGATAGGGATTCCAAGTTGGACCGTACCAGGACTTAGGGTTTTAATAAACACAACAGGATCAAATAGAGTGAAGCACGCTATGCCTTTTCAATTATGAGGTCGGGCACCTAAATGAAACTTTGTCAGTTCATCATTTGATAAGGCATCACTTCTCAGCTCCTTTATACATTGTAAACATGAAATGTCGGATTAGCTCATTTAAACACAGTCTTCTCAGACTGATTGCATCCACTGATGAACTGGAGAATCAACTTAATGCTTCCAAAACGGTTCATGAGTTTAATTTAAAGATTTAAGATGGGGCTCAATGAGTATCATTATTTCTCGGTGATCAAGCAAACTTAAATCAGACGCTGGTTTACAATAGCTCATCTCTTGGGAAATAGAACTGATTCTGTGCCCAGGGCCCCCACATGCCCGGTGCTACCGTTGCTACGGCAACGGGGCCCGCAAGGACGGGGAAAAAAATTAAAAAGTAGAACATTTTTAATAAATCATAGAAACAAAACAATAATTAAATCACTAGGACTAGATTTATATGTATCAATGAAATATTATATCAGAGTAATATAAATTGGTTCATTGGATATGCAGTGCGTTGCGTACAAAACGTGTCTGAATCTACAACAGCTGTGAGTAACAAAACCACCACCAGCTGACGTGAACACGATAACACGTGACACCTTGTTGACAGTGCGTGTGCAGAAGCAGACACTGCCCGCCGGGCCCGCCCTCTGCGACTCGGCTCAAGGTCAATGACGTTGCTATTTTAGTGTAGGCCCTACCCCTCTGAAAAAATTATACACCTGAAACATATATTCAGCTCTGTGTTTCAAGTTGACCAAAAAACATTTCAAGTAACCCGTTAGAGTTGTTGAATGCAATCCATGCTAAACAGTTAGAACCAATATTCATAAATGTATTTATTGCATTAAGAATCTTTTGTACTATACCAGTTTCTGTTGCATCTGCAGAAAGAGCATTTAGTCAGCTGGGCAACATATTGAAAACATGGCAACGTTCATCAATGACTCAAGAACGTCTTAATTCACTTGGAGTGTTAGCAATCAAACACCGTCTTGCATCAAGCCTTGACTTCATTGATGTAATTGTAAAATTCTCAATGATCAAAGCCAGAAAAATGTAGCTTTCATTCATATGGTTTATAATGTAACCACCAATTTCCTAAGACAGTTATTATTTTATCTGTGTGAATATTAAAATTAAGCAAACAAAAATATTTAAGAATTAATTCGTTCAATTATGTATTTACCTGTATTTAAAATAAATTTACGATGACAATCTAAACACTGTCTAAACTCTTAAAACTAGTTTAAATGTGTGTTTGATGAAAAATAATTGTAATAAAGGTTAGGTTAGGTTAGGTTTTATAACTCATGCCCGGGCTTTAACTACGAAGTCATATCGCCTACTACCAGAGCGCTCTTTCATCACTCTGGTGGACATGAGCCCGACTCTACTGTGGGAGTCCTAAATTTTGCCTACCCTAAATTTTTATTCATCTAGGGTAGGGGTCTTTAACGAGTACCTAACATCGTACAGGCTCGGGACCATCGCTTAACGTTCCATCCGCGTTGTCTGAAAGGCTATAAATAATAATAAAGGTTAAAAAATGTATATTGTAAAAAAAGGCCAACATTTCTTTTTTTGGTAGTAAGAGGGTGGCCCATCATGACTTTTAGCAACGGGGCCCAGGGAATAATGTGGGGGGCCTGTCTGTGCCACTGTTTTCAGTCACTTCTTACTGTAAATGGAGGCCGCGGTTCTTAGGTTGTTATTTTTTGAGCCTAGGCGATGTCAGGTACTTGTTAAAGACCCCTGCCCTAGGTCAATAAACCTAGGTAGGCAAAATTGAGAATTCCCATAGTAGAGTCGGCCTCAAGTTAACCAAAGCCGCGAATGAGTATTCAGAGCTCTCGTAGTTAGAGCCGTGTATGTTCAAAAGATGACCCTGTAGCTTTAACCTTACCAAAATGTTGTTTGGAAACCTTTGAATGGGATGGGGTAGTAGACATTAAAATTGTTGAGTGTTTTGGAAAAAAAGTTTTCTTTAGTAAAATATCGGATTTACTCTGATCAGAGGGAGACCCCATGTCTCACACTAGGGCCTTCGACAAGGAATCCGTGAACAGGTACCTGAGTGAGGATTGCGCCGATCTTGAAAGTGACGAGTTCAGGCCAGAGCTTTGCACATAGTCCAGGAATATCCATTCTGGATAGTGGGAAAATGGCAACAACGTTAGTCACGAAGTTTGAATGTATCATTTCCGAACGGTCGCGTATGCCTCGATTGTATGTGGGAACAGCCTGACCACTGGACGTTTCAGGTATTATCAGATCATGCAGATTTCAACTCCAAACTCTTCTTCTTTATGAGGAAAAACACTAACTATTCACGGCATTGAGGCTGCAGAGCATGAATTGAATGTCCGCTGTACGATTGTACCTTGGACTGGAACAGCGGCATCTAGTTTCTCGATTCTTGAGGGGAGTAGAAGATATCTGCTATAATATTATATTATAATGAGTTGGGGACAACCACAGATTTATCAGTTTAAGCCTTACCGATCTCGATCTCCTGTATCGACGGGTGATTTTGCACATCCTAAGAACTTAATAAATTGAAAAAAAATCCGTACCTTAATTCTTAATTAAATTTTCAAAGCAAATAATTTTAGACATAAGACGAACGGCGGAAAAAAAGAGAAAAAAAGGACTAGAAATTGAGAAGAACTGAAGGACACAAGAAATTTGATCCTTTGTCCCATAGATGTCTCTTTGCGGTTGACAAGAAAATGACAGGTATTCAAGCAACAATAAGAGTCTTTACTAAGATATCATATTGCTCTTTATTCGACCAAACGGTAAGAAAAAATCGAGACAAATGGTTCTCTTGTTGACAGTTTTCTACCATGTCGTATTTTGTTCCTCGCTCGCATTTATGAAGGATTTCCGCTTTAAAGACATCCGTGTTATGACAATACCTTGAAAGAATTTAATAGGAAATCCTATATTGCAATACCTTGCGAAGTTTGGGGAAAATGAACAGATTCGAACCTTCGAAGTAGGTAAGTATAAAGAAAAATAAGTGTATACAAACTTCCAATGGCTAATATCAACCAAAAAAATGAGTTTGCGTATTGTTTTCGGTGCCTAAAAAAAGTATGAAACAGGGAAACGATATTTTGAGAGATACTTATGTCCACCATAGATACTACAAGAACGTAGATTAAGTTATGCAGGAAATCGAGTTAGTATTTACGTAGTTCTTTGTGTCCCGGAAAACACAAACAGGAGGCACCCAAACCTGGTATCTTTAGTTTTTGATCTATAATCAGTACAATATATACAATAGATGTAGGTAGAGACACGACTACATAGAATATAACACAAGAATACAACAGATATACAGCAGGAATATTCCCTATGTACATGTCATAGCAAGTCCCGCGAAAAACGTTGTTTTAGACGACATAGAGGATTGTCAGGGTGACTTTATGAGGGTTGTGTGAGAGGATTAGAATGGTAGCGTTCGCAATGCGTCTGAGGACTTTGAATTGAAAGGATTGGATACTATTGACGTGAGGGCACCGGTAGCTCAGTGGTATGCGTGCTTGGCTTCTGAGCTCAAGAGCGTGGGTTCGAAACCCGACCGAGGCCCTTAGTTTATTTTATCTAGGAGGTAAAATAAACTTAAGCACGGGACGTTAAGCGATGGTCCCGAGCCTGTACGATGTCAGGTACTCGTTAAAGACCCCTACCCTAGGTGAATAAAAATTTAGGGTAGGCAAAATTTAGGACTCCCACAGTAGAGTCGGGCTCATGTCCACCAGAGTGACGAAACAGCGCTCTGGTAGTAGGCGATATGACCTAGTATTTAAAGTCCGGGCATGAGTCATAAAACCTAAACCTAAACCTACTATTGACGTTGGAATTGTTGGCGGAGCCCCAGTATTAAAGTCCGTATGTCCAAATGGGTCTTATAATTTTTTTATAAATAGTTTTGTTTTGCATTAATAATTTAGATGGGGTCCAAGTATGACGTGTATGTAATAAAAAGACAAGGTGATGAAGACAATTTTGTATAATGATTTAGATAGGAGATTTGTGAAGTGCAGAAAATTAAGTAGTTGGGTAATATTGGAGCCATCAACTGATAGGATTTCGGAAATATCCACCACCATGTTGAAATTCTCGGGGACTATATATGCTATGGATTCGGTTAGAAGATGTATAATTTATTTGACAATACATTATTATTATAGCTGTATCTGGAATATCACTCTCGTCCTTTTGATCTTTGTTCTCAGCTTATAAAATATAAATATGGTATAACATAGTACTTGATTGATATGTGTTTCATAGCGGGGACTGCAGTCTGCAAGATAAGTGAACAGATCCACACTCCACAGCCCACCTCGACTGGCCCAGTATGGTCCAGGAGCCAATTTACTGCAGGAGAGTAGGTCTCCACAAGATGTGAGGACCTCCACATCTCCATAGTTTCTATTATATTTCTGAAGAATACTACCGCATTTCTTTTCAGATTTCATTGAGTCTTGAAACTTAACCTTTTAACGGCTGGAAAACTCTCTAGATAACAGTACTTGAAACGAGGCATTCTATTAAGGTTATAATGGTAACATGGTGGATAGAGGGGAGTGTAACATATAAAGAGACTCCTTTGATCCACCGAAGAGGGCGGGCTCCTGGATATTGGACTGATAGAGATCACCCTCCGACATATTTTGTCACAACAATGTTCCGCCCGGGCGACTCCCCTCATCCCCAATATGGAAGCTCTTTTTGCCATCCGTGGAATTGATACTGAAGTGTAGGGATGGTATTGTAGTTAGAGACAGTGTCAACATGAGGGCATATGGCAGCTCAGAGACAGAGCTAATGGCCACTCAACGATTTGTCAATGTGTCTGGACATCACTATCCTAGTAAACATACAGGACAGAGGAACTACGACCGTTACATGGCTATAATGGGTTCCTCCCTACATAGGAATAGGTTAGGATATTATAGAAGATACTACATACTCTAGCAGATACTACATCACTATCCTAGTAAACATACTGGACAGAGCAACTACGACCATTACATGGCTATAATGGGTTCCTCCCTGCATAGGAATAGGTTAGGATATTATAGCAGATACTACATACTCTAGCAGATACTACATCACTATCCTAGTAAACATACTGGACAGAGCAACTACGACCATTACATGGCTGTAATGGGTTCCTCCCTACATAGGAATAGGTTAGGATATTATAGCAGATACTACATACTCTAGCAGATACTACATCACTATCCTAGTAAACATACTGGACAGAGCAACTACGACCATTACATGGCTATAATGGGTTCCTCCCTGCATAGGAATAGGTTAGGATATTATAGCAGATACTACATACTCTAGCAGATACTACATCACTATCCTAGTAAACATACTGGACAGAGCAACTACGACCATTACATGGCTATAATGGGTTCCTCCCTGCATAGGAATAGGTTAGGATATTATAGCAGATACTACATACTCTAGCAGATACTACATCACTATCCTAGTAAACATACTGGACAGAGCAACTACGACCATTACATGGCTATAATGGGTTCCTCCCTACATAGGAATAGGTTAGGATATTATAGCAGATACTACATACTCTAGCAGATACTACATCACTATCCTAGTAAACATACTGGACAGAGCAACTACGACCATTACATGGCTGTAATGGGTTCCTCCCTGCATAGGAATATGTTAGGATATTATAGCAGATACTACATACTATAGCAGATACCACATACTATAGCAGATACTACATCACTAATCTAGTCAACATACTGGACAGAGCAACTACGACCGTTACATGGCTATAATGGATTCCTCCCTGCATAGGAATATGTTAGGATATTATAGCAGATACTACATACTATAGCAGATACTACATCACTATCCTAGTAAACATACTGGACAGAGCAACTACGACCGTTACATGGCTGTAATGGGTTCCTCCCTGCATAGGAATATGTTAGGATATTATAGCAGATACTACATACTATAGCAGATACCACATACTATAGCAGATACTACATCACTAATCTAGTCAACATACTGGACAGAGCAACTACGACCGACACACGGCTATAATGAGTCCTCCCTACACAGGAATCGATTAAGCTACTATAGCACCACTCTGTGTTGTGATATAAAAATACACAAATCGTAAATATAAAAATACTCTAAAAATATTTTTTTTAATAAGGAGAATCGCTGAAGCGTTGAGTTTTTTTGTGGAAAAGGCTGAAATATTGATTTTTCGAATAAAAAACAGCTGTTAAGACATTATAAAATAAATTGTTAGGTTAGGTTAGGTTTTATGACTCATGCCCGGGCTTTAACTGCGAGGTCATATCGCCTACTACCAGAGTGCTCTTTCGTCACTCTGGTAGACATGAGCCCGACTCTACTGTGGGAGTCCTAAATTTTGCCTACCCTAAATGTTTATTCATCTAGGGTAAGGGTCTTTAACGAGTACCTGACATTGTACAGGCTCGGGACCATCGAAAATAAATTGTGGTAAATATAAAAAGGGTCTTCTGATTCCTCAAACTAAATGTGTCGATAAATTTATTACACTGACAGTTATTAAGTTCTTTTAGTAAAGCCCTTTCCTCTGATCTCCCTCTTCCCTTCGGGTATTTCACGGGAAATTAATGGGTGTCATCCTTAGGGAGTATTGAATTCACATTGAAATTTTGTGTCGATACATTCATTACACCGGCAGTTATTAGGGATTTGAGTTGAGCCCCTCTGATATACCCCTTTGTTCGATTTCGCAGAAAATAAATAGGTGTTGTCTCTGTTCGATTCTATACACCATTATTGGGTTTATGAAAGTAACTTTCAGAGTGATAGATGAAAGCCACCGACGCCAACTCATTACCTTCATATATCCAGTAATTCCAGTATGAAATGTGAGATGGGGAAGGGAGAGTAATCTGTGAAAACGTGTCTGGTATAAGAAAATCCTGATCACTTTTTTTTAAATTTCTTATGCCTGTAGTATAAGAAAGTATTGTAATCGTGCAAAAATCCGAGATCAAGGTTTCAACTTATTTACACGTTTCAAGTTCCCCTGAATACGTTTTGACCATTATCGCGATGATGTCTGTCTGTGTGAGCTCTCTACCGCAAAAACGACTGTAGCTATGAACATGAAATTTGGAATGACTCTTCATTCCAAATTTCATGTTCATAGCTGCATAGCAGACCTCTGTCACATGATTGAACTTAGGTCTGATCAGATTTTGACGAAAATTGTGACCACATTCCCCTGGGACCCAACTACATTTTACAAGATACAGCTTATCTTTATGACCTAATCAAAAATCTAGTAATAGATGTAGAAAATATTGAAATACATAATTTATAGGTTTTAGGTTAGGTTTTAGGTTTTATGACTCATGCCCGAGCTTTAACTACGAGGTCATATCGCCTACTACCAGAGCGCTCTATCGTCACTCTGGTGGACATGAGCCCGACTCTACTGTGGGAGTTCTAAATTTTGCCTGACCTAAATTTTTATTCACCTAGAGCAGGGGTCTTTAACGAGTACCTGACATCGTGCAGGCTCGGGACCATGGCTTAACGTATCATCCGAAGGACGGCGTGCTTAAGTTTATTTTACCGCCCAGATAAAATAAACTAAGGGCCTAAGTCGAGTTTCGAACCCAAGTTCTTGAGCTCAGAGGGCAAGCACGCATACCACTGAGCTACCGGCACCCTCTACATAATTTATATAAAATAAGTTTTTTTACGAGTTGTCCGGTTTTCGAGATACATGCCGAAAACCTTTTTGAAATGTAGTTTTGAAACATATATTTTTATACGTTTCCTTAATTTACCCAAAAACGGTTAGTCCTATCGAAAAATTGATTCTTACCAAACTTGTTCCTTATAAAATTTACAATCGCTAATAAGTCCTTCAATGTGAAGTAGGATCAATATGACAAAAGATATAGCGCCCCGAAGTATGTAAACTAAATGTCTATAACGAGTATATTTTTTAAATCGTAACTCATAGCAACGAACTCTTTTTTTTTTTTGGCCTTATGTACAATGCATATTAGCCACTGTCCCTGAATTATCTAGTTATTTACGACATTCATGGCCCCGGGAGGGAGTTCTATCTATGAAATAAAACTCACTCCCGGACGGGATTCGAACCGGCAAACCATGGTGAGACCATGCGACCAAAGCTCTACGCTCTAGCCCGCACGGCCACCATGGCTCCCATTTGAAAAGTATAAAAATTGAAGAAAATAGGTGACGTAGCCGTTAAAGGATTTTCTTAAACCAACAACGCTGGTCAAAGTCAGATCACTCTCTCCTCCTCCCCTACTCAAAATCATTTCATTTTGTCTCTTTGTACAGCGTTATCTTGAGAGTAGACATTCTTATACCCACTATTGCCAGTATGAAATAATTTTGAGAAGGGGGAAAAAGAATATCTATAAGCGTGGTTTCTAATGGTCACATCACAATTTTTTTTCATATTATAATTTTAAAACAGGAAAACAGTAGGAAGTATTCATTTTTTATTTTCAGAAAATGTTGACAGAAATATAGATACGGTTTGAAGATGTGAACCAGTCAATTGTCACATACAACGAAAGAATAGTTTCTGAGGCCAGAGGTCAAACACATAAAAAACCTCTTCTTCTTCGGGATGATATTTTATTTCCAGGACCTGACGTTTCGGGTAATTTGTAGCTCACTTCAACACAATTAACAGAAGGAAGGGTAGAGAGAAAAAAACAGAGGAGCTATACATTAGAAAAATTAGAGAAGGCTCACACGGAACTCCAAAATAGAACTAGCCATGAAGATAAATGAATTTATTTTAGTTTCTCTTTATTCTATTTTTCAGAAAATTTAGTCTTGTTCAGAGATTTATATTCTTATTAAAACAACAGGAGGCGCCATCTTGCTTACTATAAGCTCTAGCCCTGACTGGGGCATCGTTTGGCAGTAGGCAATATGACCTCGTAGTTAAAAGCCCTGGCATGGTTCATCATAACTAACTATTAATAATAATAATAATAATAAATTTATTTATTTCCTTTAAACCAATACATGTTAATAGGATACGGCAAAAGACTTATACATTAAGATATAGTTTATAAATTAGATTTATAACTACTTGAGTCTAACACACCTATGATTAGTAGTAATAACTTTAACTATTATAAAAAGTAAAATGAAATAAATAAAAACTGAATAAATAAATACTTAAAAATATATGAGTATATAAAGAAAATTAATACCAGATACGTTTATAATAAGTAGACACATTTTTCAATTTAATAAAAATTAAGATTTTTCAAAAAAACTCTTCGGAAGTGTCTTTATCCCAACGATGTATCGGGACGTTCTTATGTATATACAGATTAATCAATTATAAATGAATGTATAAAAAAGTCTAAATAAATAAAAAATTATAAATAAAACAATAACGTACATTGGACTGACCTTTAAGGTGTGGAGGAACTCTACCCAAAATAGAAAAATGAAAGCTTTGTATCAAATAATTAGTTCTTATTATGTATTTAAAAAAAATATGATGTGACCTTTATTACTTTTTTTTTGTCCCTACAACTTTTATTTCCAAATATTTCTGATTAGGTCATAAATATAAGCGGTATCTTCGGTCCCGATGTAAAGTGGTCTCATTTTTCGCCAGATTTCAAACCAAAACCAATCAGAGCTATGTTCATACACCTACCTTATTTATTCCAAATTTCAAGTTCATAGCGTCTATCGTTCCTGTGTTAGAGTGCGCACCAAGTCTACACAGACAGTATGGAGTTTTATATATGAGAGTATCTGGAAGGTAAAATAAAACTTAAGCATGCCGTCCTTCGGACGGATCGCTAAGCGATGATCCCGAGCCTGTATGATGTCAGTTACTCGTAGGAGCAGCTAGAACTACAGTAGATGTCTTGGTAGATTTCGCAACTGGTATTACACTATAATATTCGTTAATCCATGGTATCGCTCTGGTTGGCTTGTCTATATCAAGATCGGATGAGAAGCCCGCCCCATCTGTTCCTCTGATGCTCTTGTAAAATAACAATACATCCCCCTCCTAATGCGTTTCATATTGTTTGACACATTTTCCCAGGTAAAGGTAAACAGAATGTCTCCTTGTGTTTTCCAGGTCGCTGACTCTCCCGGGTTCCCTCCCTTCCTCATTACCGGATTTAGGGTAGCTCCCCCAACCTAGAACATTGTTTATCTCTCTAAGACTTTAATCCTAAACTTGTCTTAGAGGGCTCTGACTATATATTCCTCCTTACTTAGGGTCCAAGGCAAGAAGTGCCCTTTCTGAGAGTTTTGATGTCATTTCTAAATCTTCATTCTATGAAATTCTGGGATGATCCTCTCCCCTTCTCAATATTTTTTTAAAACTACTACTGGGTATATGAAACTATTGTGTTGGAATCAGCAGTTTTCTTTGTTTCATTGTAGAGTAGTTCTGAGTGTGACTTTCTTATACACAGTAATGCCAATTTAAAATGATATTAAGAGGGAGGAGGAGAGAGAGAGGTCTGCACAAAAGTAGTTGGTATATGCCAATTTAAACATTATTTTTAAATATTTCCAGCACACGATCATGGAGCGATCATATTAGTTATGTCTCAAATTTAAGAAAATTGGACTGTTGAAAATTTCATAGGGAACCTTTTTGATAATGTTTAATTTTTCGATAGGCCTAACCGTTTTCGCATAAATCAAGAAATGAGTTTCAAAACGGTACCTTATGGCCGTTTTCCGTGTGTATCTCGGAAACCAGATGACTTTCAAAAAAATTGTGATGTGGCCATTACAGGACTTTCTTATGCCAACCACGCTTACAGATCACTTTCTTAAAATTGTTTCATACTGGGATTACTGGGCGTAAGAATGTCTACTCTCAAGGCAACTCTGTACTAAGAGATGAAATGAAAAGATTTTGAGAAGGAGTGGTTGAAAGAGAGTGTCTGTAAGCGTTGTTAGAATAAGAAAATCCTGTAATGGCCACCTCATATATATTTTTCTTAACCAAGGTTAGGTTAGGTTTTATGACTCATGCCCGTGCTTTAACTACGAGATCATATCGCCTACTACCAGAGCGCTCTGGTGGACATGAGCCCGACTCTACTGTGGGAGTCCTAAATTTTGCCTACCCTAAATTTTTATTCACCTATGGTAGGGGTCTTTAACGAGTACCTGACATTGTACAGGCTCGGGACCATCGCTTAACGTCCCGTCCGAAGGACGGCTTGCTTAAGTTTATTTTAACTCCCAGATAAAATAAACTAAGGGTCTCGGTTGGGTTTCGAACCCACGATCTTGAGTTCAGAAGGAAAACACGCATACCACTGAGCTACCGGCGCCCTCAATTCTCTTAACCAATTCACAAACCATATTTTAAAGTTCGTTGCTATGAGTTAGGATTTAAATATTTCATAAGGAACAATTTTGGTATGATTGCGATAGGACTAACCGTTTTTGGATAAATCAAGGAAAAGTCTAAAAATATGTGTTTCAAAACTACATTTCAAGATGGTTTTCGGCGTGTATCTCAAAAACCTGACCACCTTTAAAAAATCGTATTTCACATAAATTATGTACTTTAGTATTCTCTACAACTATTACTTGAAAAGATTTTTGATTAGTTCATAAACATAAGCTGTATCTAGTAAAATGTAGTTAGGTCTCTGGGGAAAGTGGACTCAATTTTAGTTCGATTTCGGCCAAAATCTAATCAGACCTAAGATAAAACATGAGACATCTTCATTCTAAATTTAAAGTTCATAGGTACAATCGTTTTTGCGGTATGAGAACTCACAACCTTTCAATCACATACACACACCAAACACACACACACATGTACAGGCAGAAATCATCGCGAAATTGGTCAAAACATATTCAAGGGACCTTGAAACATGAAAATCGTGAAAAAGTGAGAGGAAGAAGAAATGTACATAACATGTAGAGGTCAGGAGTTAGAGAAGGTGGAAGAGTACGAGTACCTGAGAGAGAAGATCTGCAGGAATGGAAGGGTAGACCAGGAAGTACTGAATAGGAAGAGGAAGATCAGCGGGGTCAGTGGGGGACCAGACCAAACTGCAGGTCTACAGGTCCGTTCTTCTCGCTGAGGGTTGGACTATGTTGGAAAAACATATCATGCAAGAACATGGCTGCTGAAATGAAGTTCCTGAATTGCAGAAAGAACAAGAAGAGTCTGTATGAGAAACAACACGAGAAAACCTGGGGTGAAGCCTTTAAAGGAAACTCTGGAGAACTGCAAGTTAATTTAGTATGGGCATGCGTATAGAACCGGAAATCAGCGGAAGACGAAAAGGATGCTGGAAGCAAGGCTGAAGGAAGAAGACCCAGAAGCAGACCCCGTCGATTTAGGATGAGAAAAGACGCTGGAACTGAGGAAGTTGGCTGGAGAGAAGTCGGAGTGGAGGAGGTGAGTCCGAGACATCCCTACCCAGGAAGGCACTACAGAGAAAGGAAAAGAAGAAGAAAACACCCGATACCACTTATTGCTGGAAAAGTAAAAAAAAATATAAGCTTGAGGCCGGAAAAGTTCTGGTTTATTTACAACTGATAAATATAACTAAATAAACATATTCCTCTCAAGTGTACACATAAACACAGAGTGAAAATCAGTAATCCCTGGAAGATCAAACAGCTCGATGGGATGAGAGAGACATCTGGCGGGCTTCATATAAAATTCCACGTACAAATCAGAGCCAGCTCTGTCAATGCACTTTTGTTACTCATCTACTGTTTTATTCAGTGCCTTCTCAATCCCACCAGATTATATCATTTTATTATTTTCATCCGTTCTTTGTTGTCGAAAATTAATGAATCTTTCAATTGAACAGGGATCACAATGATTGATCGGCAATATTCCTCGTATATCTTCTTATCTTAAATGTCCGCTTCAAATGTGCAGTCAATATTCTTTTTCCTTTTCCAGGTTTCTAGCTCCATAGTGGCCGTGCAGGCTAGAGCGTAGGGGCTGTATAGGGTCGGATGGTCTCACCATGGTTTGCGGGTTCGAATCCCGTCCGGGAGTGAGTTTTATTTCGTAGATAGAACTCCCTCCCAGGGTCATGGATGTCGTAAATATAACTAGATAACACATTGACATGGCTAATATGCATCTTACATAGCGCCAAAAAAAAAAAAAAAAAAAATTGTTTAGTAACAGCTGATCATGATATTCTTAACAACTATGGGAAACCATAGATATTGTTGCGGGATGAGACGATCTAAAGAGGCTGCCTTCCCACTGTTTATTTTATACACCAAAACCGGTTTTCGTCACGGCGAACTTAGGTTAGGTTAGGTTAGGTTTTATGACTCATGTCCGGGCTTTAACTACGAGGTCATATCGCCTAATACCAGAGCGCTCTTTCGTCACTCTGGTGGACATGAGCCCGACTCTACTGTGGGAGTCCTAAATTTTGCCTACCCTAAATTTTTATTCATCTAGCGTAGCGGTCTTTAACGAGTACCTGACATCGTACAGGCTCGGGACCATCGCTTAACGTCCCATCCGAAGGACGGCGTGCTTAAGTTTATTTTACCTCCCAGATAAAATAAACTAAGGGTCTCGGTCGGGCTTCGAACCCACGACCTTGAGCTCAGAAGTCAAGCACGCATACCACTGAGCTACCGGCGCCCTCAGACGGCGAACTTGAACACAAAACCCCAATAAATGCCGATGTAATGAATATATTGACACGAAATTTTAAATGTAAATTCAAAATCCCATAAAACAACACTTTCCATCAATTTCCAGCTGATTTGGCTAAAGAGAAATGGGAGATTAGGGGTTGAGGGAAATTTTTCAAAAATTCTGAAAACATCCCCGTATACAGTAGACATTGTCACTGACCAAAGAGTAGGTTTACAGACTGTTATTGAGGGGGTTGGGGGACAAGAAGAGTTGTAGAAAGCAGGTGACATCTTTTGAGGAAAACTCGTTTATCACTTCTCAGGTTTTACAAAGTATTGGGGAAGTGGTGAAACGGTCAGAAATTTCATGTTTTTCGATCCCTTTCAATAATTTAAAAAGAACATTTCTGTCTGTATGTGTGTTAGTGAACACGATAACTCCCGATAGTATGAAGATATCAGCACGAAATTTTGCATGTGTATACAGAACCACATAAATCGAACATTTATTGATTTTCAGCCAAATCGGCCGAAGGAAAAAGAGGGATTAGGGTGTGGCACAACTCAAAGAAAACCAACAACTCTCGATGAAATTTTATATTTAATCTCAGAACCCATTAATAGCGGTACTTACTGATTTCTCGCTAAATGGCTCCATTCACTAGCTTGCTTTTCTACTATAAATTTTCAAGAAGTCATTTCTAGGTCTAATGTTGCTTTGGTGTTGTATGTACGTGTCAGAGGAGCGTGAACCGCATTATTGTTTGCGGGTTCGAATCCCGTCCGAGAGTGAGTTTTATTTCGTAAGTAGAACTCCCTTCCGGGGCCATGGATGTTGTAAATAACTAGACAAGACATGGACAATATGCATCGTACGTAAGACAAAAAAAAAATGTTTCAATGGAATTTCACGTTCCCTGAATCTGTTTCAACAATTTTTGCGATGATGTTTGTCTGTGTGTGTTTCGGACTCTAAGACTTAATTGAAAATCACTTTAAATAAAAGTTGTAGAGAAAACTAGAAAGTACATTTTGTATGAAATACATTTTTTCAATGGTTGCTCGGTTTGCGAGATGCATGCCGAAAATCGTCTCAAAATGACGCCATCAAACCCATTTTTAAAATTGTTTGCTTGATTTACGCGTAAATAGTTAGTATAATTTTGATTTTTTTTTTTTTTTTTTTAACTAAAAAGTATAAACAATTAAAATATATGTATTGAGGCAATAACAGAACTTTCTTATCCCAACTACGCTTTTACAAATCACTCTCTCTCCCCCTCACAAAATCATTTCATACTGGCCTTATTGGGTACAAGAAATTCACTCTCAGAATTGAATGGCTTCATAAAGAAAGGGCATCAGTCACAAAAAATCGAAAATGGAGATTTTGTTATTTTCCATGTTTAAGGCGTTTGTTACTTCGTTCTATGATGAAAGGAAATCAGTTCAACGCTCCCTTTCCGTAATTTTACTCTCTGGTTTGCCGTGTCTTTATAAAGAAAGAGAATCAGTGCGGACAGAAGCCCTTACTCTATGAATCATGCGATAGGTGCGCTCCCCCACCACCTTGTTTCCACTCCCTATTCAGGCTGAGGGACTGTTATTGGCGGGTATTGACAGCATTGTTATATTTTTGTTTAAAGTGTTTAAAATTAAAAGCCCACATCTCGGTGATGCAGCCAAACGGATTGCTACATCTGATTTGATGATACATAAGCGCCGAGGCAGAAAATTTTACAAAAAATTAAAGTCGGAGTCAGAAAACAAGGTTAATCCTAAAGTTTTGGCAATTTGCTTTGATTTCATTCAAAACTTGACAGTACCAGTGATTCCGGTACAAGAAACTTTCTACTTGTGCCAAATAAATGTTAACGTCTTCGCAATACATAAGATAAAAGAGAACACGGCAAAAATGTGGCCCCAGTACTACACAAAAACTCCAGTGTCCCCAGAGACAAAAGGGAAAAATGTTCCGAAAAACCAAAAACTCTTTTTCTCAATTTTCGTTCAACTCGCAATTTCCGGGATGCATGGTCGGTCACACAACCATTGATGGGCTCATAAGACACACTTTCAAACTTCGTAACAACACACAAGGAGGATTGGTATCGTTCCCATCACTCCCTGAGGACGGATGCCTTTTCTTTATGAAGTCATTCAATTACGGTGTACAATGAAACGAAGAGAACCGCTGACGCCAACACATTTTTATATATCCGGTAACGCCAGTATTAATGAGGGGAGTTGGTATTTGTGAAAGCGTGGTTGGTATAAGAAAGTTTGAATAAGATTTTATATTAGCTTATTTTAGAAGGTTCCTCAAATCAGCTTTAATAATTATTGGTTCACACAGTAATGGACTAAGTCATTAAATCACATTTGAGATATGCGCCTCATGTGCTAATGAAAATCAGTAAGGGGAGCCAAGATGAGGGCCTATAAGGCATGGGGGAGGGTGCGAAGAATATTGGCTAAGGGGGCGGTGAAGTGATGTTTTGCCGATAGAGGCGGCTGATGAGCCGGCAAATCCCTGCCCTAGTGCATTCATCACAAAAATAAATCCAGCCTGCTCCTCCCTTTCTGGTCAGCAAATTGAGCCGCCCCCACACCGTTTTATCAGATGATTCTTCTGATCCGAGGGAGCAGACAGCACCATCATCAATTGGAGTTAATCAAAGGACCAGGTTGCGGGTAGAATTGGACCTTTCTGCCCGATTCTGATTATGGGCAGAGGCACATACAATGGGGTGTCCCTCTTCCCAAAATGTCCAAGGTCAACATATACAGTGGGTGTCCCTCTTCCCAAAATGTCCAAGGTCAACATATACACTGGGTGACCGTATGAAATAGACGAAAAGCTATCTAATCGCTATGTAAATCGTAAATTCGATGTTGAGTTTTGACCAGAATTTCATGTTTTTCGAGCCTCTCATTCGGAAAATAATTAAAAAATTTGTCGGTGAATCAATTATTCGATTATGTTTTTGACAAACAGGAAATCCTCATTTTAAATTTCTTGTTGATACATTCATTACATCGGCAGTTATTAATTAGGGTTTTGAGTTAAGACCCCTTCTTAGCTTTTGCCGATTCTGCCGACACCGCTAACGCTAGCCCATTAAATTTAATGAGGGGAGTTAAGATCTGTAAGTGCATTTTAGTTTTTTTTAAAATTATTTTTTAGTGTCATTTACGCAGGAAAAATCTTTTGTCCTTGCTTAAAAAGGCGCCATCTGCAAATCGTTTTCATGCAAAAGTCCACTTGAGATTTTCATTTTCATGGAGTCTTTTGGGGAGCATCTGTCTCTCGGACAGAATCCTCTCTTCTGCTGAAGATTGAGGAAGGTGATATCGGATTGCAAAGAGAGGAACCTCTTGAGAAAAGCGGTCCTGTGAGGACAACGACACGAGAGCAGATGGACTTTAAGGAGACAAATTCAATTGAAACTGAAACCCTGGGCTGTTTGCTCAGTGAGACCCGCATCTGGTCCCCTACGTGTATCAATATGTAAATGCGCACCCTCCCTCAGCCAGCTTAGAGAGAACTAAATCATTTAAGCGACCCTAGTGGTAAAATTTAAAAGCAATACACCCCTTTCAGTCACCGGAAAATTAACCCCTGTAGACTTAGACAATTCAATTTTTTAAGCGAAAAACTCCCTACTAAAGAGGACAACTAAATTCCTCTATTACTTCCACAGCTATACGAAGAATAGTGGAAGTTTTGTAATCGATCAAAAATTCGATACGGAGTTTCAACGGAATTTCATGTTTTCCGACCTCCAGATTCCAAATATGAAAAAACAAAATGGTGCCTGTTTGTGGGTCATTGAAGACGATAGATAATTCCCGGTAGAATGAATATATAAATTGTATTCGTGATTTCAGAACCCTATTGATTTTCAGCCAAATCGACCAAAGGAAAGGGGGTTTTATGGGAGAAGCTTAACTCTAATAACTGTTGTAACGAATATATCGACACAAAATTTCATAAGTGAATTCAAAACCCCATAACGACGACAATTGAATTTTCCCAATTTTTTTTTACTTCCTATTGTTGGGGAAGTTCACATACACAGAAAATAATATATAAAGGTGTCGGGGATGATAAAAAAGAGTGCTATAACCAGGAAAGTGTTATAAGCGGGAGCGTTATATCGATGTTTTATTACTGTAATTGGTATGTTCATATAAGCTCTGTGGATTCTAGTGTGTACAACAGTCGTTGTCCAACTTCATTCCGGCTTCATTCGTTATTTTTTATTATTTATATACCAATGTATTCCACTTGTGTTTCTCTTTTATGTATTGTTATTATAATTTTATTATTTTTTTCATTTATTTATATATATTTTCTGAATTGTTATTTTATTGCCTTTCTCTTTTCTATATTTCGCACAGTGTGACCTGAAGAAGGGACGTTAGAATGTTCCAAAATGACGTCATAATTTTTATATATTTTATTTGACTGCTGTATATTATTTTTTTTCACTCATATTTTCAAATATTTATTTATTCATTTAATTTTTTCTAATGGTATTGTTAATTCTAATTCGTGTGTGTCAGACTCTAAGAGTTAATATCTGTTCATGTATCTAATTTATAAGTTATCTTAATGTATACATTCTGAAAATTGATAGGTATAATCGCGATTAAAATGAGCGATACAACCGGGAAATTGTATAAGTGGGAGCGATATAACGAAGTTTTTCTATAATTTGTAACTTCATATAAGCTCGGTGGATCATGGTGTGTACATTGTTTGTCCAGTCGTCCCTCTTCATTCCGGCTCTTTATTTTACTTTTATTCATTTTTTATTTTATTTATTTTTTATTTTATTTATTTTTTATTTTATTTATTTTTTATTTTATTTATTTTTTATTTATTTATTTTTTATTTTATTTATTTTTTATTTTACTTTTATTTATTTTTTATATTATTTTTTTTACAGCACTTCTACTTATTGTACATATTGTAGAATAAATAAAACATAAAAAAATATATTACAGCACAAATTAAATTTTTTGTTAAATAACAGTTTGAAAGATATGATCTATGAAAGTGTTGCACCGAGCTCAATGTTAGTTAATTGGATAGTAAGTATGTTTCCTTTAGTTTGTATTGAGTGAGCCTAGACAAAATAAACAAATCCTCAGGCAGACGATATCCATGATCCTTGCAATGTTTAAGTTCGGACTGGAAGCACTTTAATTTATTTTTTCATTTATATATAAGAGAGAGAGAGAGAATTGTTATTGTTATTTTGTTGTATTTCTCTTTTCTATATTTCGCACATTGGGACCTGAAGAAGCGACGTAAGAATGTTCCGAAATGTCGTCTTGATTTATTATATATTTTATTAATCTACTGTATATTTTTTTTGTTGTACTCATATTTTCAAGTATTTATTTATTCATTTACTTTTTTTTAGTGGTATTGTTAATTCTAATTCGTGTGTGTCAGACTCTAAGAGTTAATATATGTTTATGTATCTAATTTATAAGTAAATATAGCGCTATAGCCGGGAAATCGTTATAAGTAGGAGCGATATAACGAAGTTTTTCTGTAATTGGTACGTTCATATAAGCTCTGTGGCTCCCTGTTTGTCCAGTCGTTGTCCCACTTCTGTCCTACTTCCTATTAATTTTGTCGTCCCTAGTCTGAGCTGCCCCGGCCTCTGTACGATCTGTCACTCCACAGATCCACCTGCCTTTCCCTTCCTCTCCACTTTATTTATCCTCTCTTCATAGACACAACACACAATACGTACAATCTATTATTCTCAGACGTAGTCAGACTCATTTTTGGATCTCACATTTCATATGCTCTTGGCAACTCAAACCACAATTAAATGCACTTTTCACAGGGATCCGCCAACAAAATCTGTCATTGTCGTCTTGGTCAAATGGATGTGACATGATGGAATTATAAAAAGTTCTGTGTAATATTTCAGGGCAATGTTTTTTTTTTTGTCATCTTTGTATCTCTCAGTCTTGTTATATTACAACACGAGCCTAACAAACACATTTAGTAAATATCATTAATCGCCTTAGTCCAAAAAAATAGTTTATAATATTTTCTGTAAATTTAGTACAAAGCGAACTGTAGTGTAAACATCGCCAGCTCTCCGAATTTTTATGAACAAGAGATGTTTGTTAATTTATCACCCAATAAAACGTATGTATAATAATAATATAACCATAAAAAATTAAATTCTTAATGGATACATCGTACAACTTTATACATCAAAATTGCTTAGAAATTATATACATGAAGCGATAGGGCGCCGGTAGCTCAGAGATAGCGTGCTAGCTTATTGAGTTCAAGATCGCGGGTTCGAAACCCGGCCGAGGCCCGATGTTCCCGAGCCTGTACGATTTCAGTTCTTCGTTAAATACCCCTTCCTAGGTAGGCAGAAGTCGAGGTCATGTTCACCAGATCGACGAAAGAGCGCTCTGGTAGTAGGCGGAGCCCGGGGATTGAGTCACAATAACTAACTACATCAACCGATATTAAATCTTAGAATGCAAACACATATGAGCTGAATAATAATAATTTTATTTTTTTTAAATAAATAAATAATAGAAGATAAATGAATATAAAATTCCTAATATTAATAAATACAATAGATACTATTTACATTTCATTCACAAATATTTGATTTTTATATTTCTTTACGGTAAATCTTCGTTCAGGTCGATATTACGATTCGATCACGGCCCTTTCCTCATTTTTCTAAGAAGGAAATATAGAAGAAAAAAAAGGGAAAAGAGCGAATTATAAAAAAAAAATATATACCATATAAACAAATAAATTAACGAATAACAATAAATAATAAATGGCTAAAAAAATTAATGATAATAATAAAAATATTGTATACTTAAGTCGAATATGTAACTTCAAGTTCTTGAAATTTGTTTTCAGGAAATAGTTTCATTCATTCTCCGGACGAAGCCCGTAATTGTAACATGATAATAAGAGTACACCTAAATATATTTTTGGTACTTTGAAAAATGTACCTTTAGATAGGTCCTTTTTTTGGTAAGAACCTTCGCACTAAGCACACGTAGGTATATATTTAGATACTATTACGTTTAATCCTATAGAAAACAATTTGAGATAACCAAAGAGAACAAAGTTATAGGGATCCCAAGATAGTTATGCAGAAAATAATTCAAAGCAATTTTTATATAGTGACGTATGAATTCATACCAACCACTTTTATACATATCACTCTCCTTGGCATTACTCGATATTAGTACAATGACACAAAGTAATCATATTACTTTCATGTAATGCTGGTATGGTTCTTCCTATTCAAATCCTCTCGCTCAAGCCCTATCCTCTCATGCCCATCCTGACAATCCTCCCCGCCGCTTGAACAGGAGGTGGCCTCGCGATCTTCTTTCTGAGGATAGTGAATAATGACAATTAACTTTCGAGTGAGTGTCAGCGCGGGGTGGCTTCTCCCATCAAGTGACGTTATATTTTTTTCTTTTTGAACACATATTTGTTTATTATGTGTATATTGTATATAGATTGCAAATATAATAAACTAAAGAGAGCGCCGGTAGCTCAGTGGTATGCGTGCTTGCTTTCTGAACTCAAGATCGTTGGTTCGAGGTTAGTTTATTTTATCTGGGAGGTAAAATAAAATTAAGCAAGCCATCCTTTGGATGGGACATTAAGCGATGGTCTCGAGCCTGTACGATGTCAGGTATTCGTTAAAGACCCCTGCCCAAGGTGAATAAAAATTTAGGGTAGACAAACTTTAGGCCTCCCAGTTGAGACGGGGTCATGTCCACCAGAGTGACGAAAAAGCGCTCTGGGAGTAGGCGATATGACCTCGTAGTTAAAGCCCGGGTATGAATCATAATAACTAACTAATAAATTTTAAAAAAAAAGGTGGTTGATATAAGGAAGTTTTTGTATTATAGGCAAATTTTCTTTTGATCCGATCTATTCTCGTTGGTGGAACTCTGTTTCACGATGTATGGGGATTAGGATCCGCTATTTACCAGAGTGCATTATATCGATGTAAACAGCCTAATCTCCCTTTGTGGTACATTCGTAATAATATAAGAATTATAAGGAAGGATTTTGTTGTAAGTTATTATTATAGAAAAATGTCGACCTATCAAGAATTAATCCCGGCTCTAAATATTAGTTTGGAATGAACATAGTTGGCAGCGCTGCCCGAACTCTAATCAGACACACAATGAATCTGAACTCTATATATAACGGGGAGTCTAACACCGGCGTTAATTATAGACCTTTTTAGAGGGATTTGACATTAATACGTAGATAGGACTGAGTGAGGGACCTCTAGGTCTCATCAGTCAGCAATCAATCGCCAGCCAGAAGTACCTTCGCTTATTCGATTCGCTACAGGATATTGAAAATCGACTGAGCCAACCATCGGTGTATATGCCCGACTAGCACATTATCAGGTCATGCCCGATGAGGCTAATGTAAGGCATGGAATGCCTGTTGTGGAACTGATGAAGTTTTCCTGATGTCTTTTGGTCATAAAGTGGCTCTGATGGAACTTAATATTTCAAAGGGTCTGGATTGTGACAGTTCGAGTAACCGTCCCGGCAGATTGAAAATGCATTGTCAATTGTAAATTCAGTATATAATTGAAAATAATAATAATAATATAATTTCAATTATAAAAAAAATTATAAATCATAACAAATAAAAAAAATACAGGCATAAAATAAATCAAGAAGAATTAGGTGGCAGTGATAACAGAAGAGAGAGAGGGGACGTCAGCTGGAAGAGAGTATGAGGGCAGTCTCTGATTGGAATCTCGACACGTAGTGTGTGGTAGATTTTCGGCTCCAGGTGGACCACCTGTTTTTTGCTATACAGCAAATTCAATTTTGATATCTAATTGTTACAGTAGTGCAGCATATTGGCAGAGGAGAGGTGATACAATATCTCGTTGTGTTGAGGCAGCCTTGGCATTGTGGATGGAATGATCGATGTGGGCGATATGACTGGATAAATGACCACATGGACACAGCCGCACCTTTTTGAAGTACCCCGAGGAGAGCACGACTTCGGACATCATGTTGGGATGACTACACTCCAGATTTCATCATTAACCCTAAATAATTTCTAATATGCCTAAAATAATTTTTAAATAATAAATTTGTCTAATTTACCTAAAAAGGAAGTTTAATTCGCAATAAAGAACAATCAGTGATAATTGTTAAGTGTAACCATAATTACTCGCAACTCATTTTTATATGTTTTTTTATATACGATATCTAATGTTAATTTTGATGAAAAATTATAATATTTTCGCTTTTATCTGTTCTGTTTCTCACCCGCTCCTTAAAAGAACCTTGCGATTAGTAAAATCTGCTAACCCTGAGATAAGAGAAATATGGTATAATTATATTGAAATTTTAAAATTACTCTAATAATTTTAATGGCGCCCAACACATAGATACTCTGACCATTTCAGGATATTGGTCCATACTCGGCTCCAGCTCGAAATACCTCATGTAACATTATTACATAATACTCTGGGCCTGAATTGTTCCTAAGAAGGCATACTTTTAGTGGCATGCCTTACAATCACCTTAACAGGACTTGATATATTCTAAGGATTTGCCTGAGGTCATTTCCAATAGGGTTTTGTTAATACGCTATTATATCCGTATACCTTTTATTCAAGGAAGTATTGTAATCCGAGATCGGGTTGTACTCTGTTAGACAAGATTAGAATTTGACCAAAATTGGACGGAAATTATGACCACCATTATGACGAAGGAAAACGCTGGCGCCAACGCATTACTTTCATACATCCGGTAATGCCAGTATGAAATGATTTTTGGAGGGGGGAGGGTGTGTAAAAGCGTGGTTGGTATGACAATGTTCTGTTATGGTCACATAGTTTTTACCTTCTTAGGAAAAATTTAAAGTTAGAGTTTTCAACGGACTTTTCAAGGGATCAAGGTCTCCTAAATACCTTTTAAACATTTTTGGGATGATGTCTGTCACTGTGTGTCTGTGCAATTGTTTGTGTGTGTTTGTTTGTTGGAAAGTTATAATATTTTACTAACCACGATTTTACAGATTACTCTCCTTCCCTAGCCCTCCTCTGAAATGTCAAACTGGCATTGCAGTGTATGTAAGCTATATATACCTCACAGAATCACGCTATACAAATCATCATCTCATACTCAGTAATGTTTGAAAATAATTAGAGAGGGAGATTGAACTGCAAAAATGTGGTTGGTATATGAAAGTCTTTTTATGGTCACATCATATATTTTTTTCTAGTGTTTTTTGTATTCATAACCCTTTCTCACAGGTCACCAATATCCCATTCATTCATATCTTCTAAAGTGGAAAATGAAAAAGGGGCCGTTCACAAACTACGTCACGCAATTTTGAGGTGTTTTTAACCCCCTCCCTCCCCCTTGTCACTATTGGTCAAATTTAATTGAACCCCCCCTAAACGTGACGTCATTTTTTTCATGAACCCCCCCCCCCCCCCCCCATTTAAACTGAAATTTTTTTTAAAGGAAAGTACTAAATTGTATAAAAATAATAAAACTTCAATTTATCATAAATACAACTTCAATTTATCACACATACAACATACATTGACGATTTTTTACCTAACCTCAATTTGTTTATTCCTTAAAAAATTATGTACACCTATTGTTGCTCATATGTGATAGTAATATGTTGTTGCTGTTAAAATCACAAAACATATAATATAGTACAAACTATTCATATATGCAATGGAAATAAAACAAATTTCGTACCAGTTAGGTTCACATATCTTCCACGTTCAAACAATCGTTTTCTTTCTTTAACTTGATTGTTGGAGTACAACGAAACACGGAAAGTTGAGAACGAAATCGCATACGCGCGCAGTAATTTATAGGTTACATTCTCTCGGTAAAAAAAATTACAGTTTTGTTGACGCACATCGAAATATAACGTATGTAGAATACATATGTCGAATATATGTACAATATTTTATGCATAAAATGTATTTTGTTTAAATATGTTATTTTACTTTAATAACATGAATTTAATAAAATACTAACGTTAAAAAATTTGCATGAAATTAATTTGTATAAAATTGTCTACGCCCTTATTTTAAAGTGTATAAACGTGACGTCATTTTTTTGTTTGGTCCCCCCCTCCCCACCGTCAAAATCATCACATAAGTTACAAACCTTCCCCCCCCCCCCCCCCCCCCCCAGGCGTGCGACGTAGCTTGTGAACAGCCCCAAACAAATTTATCCAAAAAGTTGATACTTGTGGTACGATATTGGTTGTTGAGTAGCCCAGATGCCACGCCACCTGCGCAGGGTTGGCTGCCGGATTTCATACCAGGATGGACCACAATGCCATTCCCTTCCTCAGGATTATGGTCACCCAACCGAACAAATCATAGAACCTTGTCACTCTCAACACCCCAAGCCTTTTTTCTTCTATGTATTTATTTTTCAGCGAGTATTATTTATTTTTTTTTTTTTTTAGGTCGGTATGTTTGTCGGTATTTTTATGTTCCTAGGATTACGATCCGAAGAAAAAAAATGTTCGGATTAGGACTGAACGATACGTTATTCTGTGGCGGTATTACTGTTCTGCGAGTTTGTAGAAGAATTTTATAGTTTTAGGACAAAAAATTGGTTATCATCGCCCGAACCTGTAAATTGGTTGATATATATTTAATTGAAAAGTGTGTACAGAATAATAAGTAAATAAACTGATTTAAATAAAAAACTAGAATAATAGTATATAAAAAAAAATTTTGAATATTCTCTACTATTTAAAACATTAATGGTTGTATAATATAGAACTTTTCAATCACATACACACAGATTTACGCACAGACAGACATCGTCGCGAAAATGGTCAAGGGACCTTAAAACTTGAAAATCTCTACATGGATATTTATCTACTTTCAAATGCTGATTATTAACCTTATCAGGGCGGTAATGTGTGGGGCCCCTCCCAGCTCGTGTCCTGAGTCCTGAGTGCCTTATACTGTAAATCTAAGTGGTTCGACAAGTTGAAGTACCTAAGTAAGTTTTGTTGAGTCCACGAAAACTGGTGTTGTGAAGGTAGTGGTTAGCTGGAGAAGAGGTCATTGAGAAGCCCCCAGGGGAGTGTCTGGTAAAGTAATAAAACGGTAAGATCTCTCCCTTCGGTAGGGACAAACTGCGGCGCTACCCGCTACGTGTTAACTACTAACGTTATCGATTCAGATCTCCTGCTACCCACCAACCAATGTTCCCCATCTCAACATCTTGGACAAAATCAACCCTGTCTCCCAGCCACATAAGATACATTCAGTTTTAGTGCAGTTACCTACCTATCTCTATTGAACACAGAGAATATTATATTATATTATACTTTAGGAGGTTACTCACCTTCGCTCAGAATAACTTTAAGCAGGATTAAACACAGAGAATACTATATTATAGAGGGCGCCGGTAGCTCAGTGGTATGCGTGCTTGACTTCTGAGCTCAAGGTCGTGGGTTCGTAGCCCGACCGAGGCCCTTAGTTTATTTTATCTGGGAGGTAAAATAAACTTAAGCACGCCGTCCTTCGGATGGGACGTTAAGCGATGGTCCCGAGCCTGTACGATGTCAGGTACTCGTTAAAGACCCCTACCCTAGATGAATAAAAATTTAGGGTAGGCAAAATTTAGGACTCCCCCAGTAGAGTCGGGCTCATGTCCACCAGAGTGACGAAAGAGCGCTCTGGTAGTAGGCGATATGACCTCGTAGTTAAAGCCCGGGCATGAGTCATAAAACCTAACCTAACCTTCTATATTATATTATATTAGGAGGTTACTCACCTTCGCTTGGAATAACTTTAAGTAGGATTCAACACAGAGAATACTATATTATATTATACTTTAGGAGGTTACTCGCCTTTGATCAGAATAACTTTAAGTAGGATTCAACACAGAGAATACTATATTATATTATACTTTCGGAGTATAATATGCAGGATCTACAGCGTTATCTGTAGCTTTAAGAGACATGATTTTAGAAATAAGTTTTAATTATCAATGATTTTGAGGATGGTAGCTTGTGACGTTTTTATGTTTCGTTCCCCCTCCCCCACAATCCCTTTCTTTTTTTTTTTTATTATTAAAAAGATATTTACAACTGTATAAAAAATATATGTACAACAAGCAAATATACAAAGGTTGAAAAAAATGGCAATGTCAAAATGTCAGGAGAGGAGAAATTACCCAATGGTGACACTCCCTAGGCAATGAGTCGCACTCATTTATGGCTAATCACTGTCACTGCCTCATGATCCAAACCCTCTCCCGTTCAAAACATTTGATATACCACTTTGTCAACATTTATATGTCCACAGGCTGCTCTTAAGTTTAATGCTACCCGAACCTTTAATCACACTACAGAAAACCTGAAACGTTACAAAATGCTGCTACTTAATGTCTTTTGCTGAACCCACTCCTTTTGAATGCTGCCTCCTTGATTACTGTAACGTTGGATTCCTCCTAACGTTATATACTGCTGTTACCCGATATCCTGCTGCCCTCTCGAGCAGCCCTGTAGTATCCGCCCGTTAGTTTCTGAATGGATGTTATGCTTAACACTATAGAATATTGCTATCAATGCCTTTTGACGACTCTACAGGTGGTCGGCAACCCAAAAAAAAAAAAAAAAAAAAAAAAAAAAAGACAGACTAATATAGCTTTATAGTAAGGAGCACACCCTCCTTTGAAACAAAATTAAAACTAAATCACAAAATACATTCCGAACTTTAACTTTTTATCTAGCAATCTACAAATCCTGCCTTGAGCTTTAATAATATAGATAAGACATCTTTTATCTGCTGTGGCAACTGGGCTTTATATAAAATGTCCTCTTTAGAAATTCATCCTCGAGATTGAAATGTCTATAGGCTCTGAGTCAACTCAAGATTTGAATATGAACTTTTAATAATTCAGACGCTACAAAAGGGTTGACGGCAGACAGAGCAAGCAACACTGGAGAAGCTTTGAAGGGAGAAAAGTCTTCTTTTTTTTTTTTACTTTTTGAGCTTTTCTTTGCTCCAGATTTTATCTCGAGTACAAACTTTCTAAAAATAACTTCCAGTTCCTTCTTTCCGCCCTATTTGAACCAAATGTGAAACCCTTAAGAAAAACAGGAACTTTTTCAAACGTCGAAATAAACCTCTTTGAGCTAGTTCCTCCTCTCCGCACCTTCATATGATTCACTTTGCTCAAATGATCGGAAATAGTTCAAACTGGTAAGTTGTTATTTTTCACATATTTTCTTTAATTTTCAATTGATTTTTTTCCACATCCCCTGGTATATGTACATTATAGTTTAGTCTATAGTCTAGCTAGTAAGTAAACACTTTTAGAAATGTTACATTTAAATTCAAAATCCCATGAGGACGACCCTTTATTTTCCCTTGAAATTGGCCGAAGACAAGGGGGTAAGATCAACTCATGAGGATGAAAGTTGATCAATTCGTGCCGGGGAAGTACCTACAATGATATAATATTTCTCTTTTTTACATCCAGAAACTGGTAAGGGCTGTGGACCAATAGTACAGTCGACATTGCCAGGTCGTTCTGTGAAGAACAAACGTTGTCTCAATCCGATACGTGGAAACGCTGAAGAGTTATGAAGACTGGTTCACTTCGAAACACTATGACGTAGGGTGCGGAAGAAGGGTCGATGAAAAGCCCAAAGAGTGTCTATTTAGTGAACATTTTTCACTGTCTAAAAACAGGACTACTGTTTAATTACTTTTCAAAAAGGAAATTAATTAATGATCTTTGTCTTTGAGGGTAATAATTTTGTTTCTTTTAATAAGGAATTCCAAGATTAGTGGTATGACTGTGGTGGGGGAAGTCGTGGGTAATTAGAGAAATAAATCTCATTTGTTGGAAAGGGGGATGGGGGAAGGGGGGGCTAGTCGATATGGGGCCCACTTTAGCGGCAGCCATTTTGTATCATTAATGTTGGGCCCCCGATCTGTTTTATTTGATTAATTATGAAAGTTGAAGGAAGGCCCATTAGCGTTCGTGTATAATCGTTTATCATTGGCCTGATAACCGAGCCTTCCAGTCAAACTGACACCCTCCATCAAGACACAACCCTCGTCTATTTTCAAAGTAACCAGTCTTATTTCCTTGTATAATATTTCTCTTCTCACTCTTCAACAAGCTACATTATGTTTTCATTAAGAATGAGTTAGTTATTGTCACTCATGCCCGGGCTTTAAATAAGAGGTCATATTGTCTACTACCAGGACATAAGCCCGACTCTACTTCTGGAGTCATACATTTTGCTTACCCTTAATTTTCATTCACCTAGGGGAAGTAGGTAGGCTCGGGACTTATTGTTTGACGTCCCATCCGAAGGTCGGAGTGCTCAAGGTTTTTTCACCTCCCAGATAGAAACCTGACTAAGAATGATATAATATTGTCCAATCTTTATTCTCGCAATGAGATATAACTGTATAATATTGGCAAGGATAAGAATTGATATCGCAGCGTGACCACCGCATCAAGAAGGTGAAGAGATTTTTTAGCATCACCGAGGATAAGAGATGACATCACAGCATCACCGTGGATAAGATACGACATCTAAGCATCAACAAGAATATGAGATGTCATCTCAGCAACATCAAAGATAAGAGGTGACATCTTAGCATGACCAAGGATAAGAAATGACATCTTAGCACCACCAAGGATAAGAAATGATATCTTAGCATCACCAAGGAAAAGAGATGACATCTCAGCATCAATGGTATTGAGATAATGAATTTCATCTCTGACCAAAGATGAAACTTCTCGAACTCGCCATGTAGATACTACTTTCTCAATTCAAAATCTCAGTAACGCCCAACCTCTTTTGTTTTCTCGATCCATTAAAAAAAACAAAAACAAAAACAGATGGCATTTACCAAGATTAAACAAGTTTATGGGAGACGTGAAACGTTTTTTTGGGGGCCAAAAGAAAAAATGAATACGAAACCTAATGATTCCAATACATCAAAATCATCCAGGTTCTAATTCTATTAGTTAAAGTCAGGATATAACGAGATAATGTCTTATATAATATATAAGGTATACATATAATATTATTATATAAAGAAAGTATAAAATTCTCAATAACTTAGAAAGTATTCCGTTAGAAGGAGTATATATTGTACAAAAGATATTGTTTAAATACATTGTATATATTTGTAAAATAGTAAATTTGCATATGGAAATGTCACGAATGTTCTCAATTAAACGAGCTAGGAGATTCCGTGTATCTATAATATGGTAGAAACTGAGTAACCTTCCCCGTGTCATAATATGAGCATCGATTAAAAAAAAAAACAGAACGTTGGTCATAAAACACAGCTTTCTAACTAGAATCATTGGGAGTCAGGTTATCACTCCCCGAAAGATAGAATAACTTGATAGTGCCAGGGACGTAGGAAGAACTGCAGTCACCAGAAGTCGATTTCATTTCGATAGTTTCAGCAATGCTGGAAAGTTTATTTTCATGGTTACAAGGACACTACTGAAGTGTTGGAGTTGCTAAAAAAACCTGTTTTCATTATTGGCTCAACAGTCACCAAAAGTTGGATTATGCTGGACTTTTCGAAAATGTATTTCATAAGTCTGGTTATCTTCAAGAGTAGCAGGGATGCTGGAAGTATCGGTTTAACTTGGTAATTCCAGTGGCCTGGATCGGTCGGAGTCATCTAAATTCGAGTTATCTTCCTGGAAGTGCTGGAGTCACTAAAAGACATGTTATCATTATGGTTCCATGAGTGCCGCAAGAGTCTCCAAAAGTTGGGTTATGCTGGAAGTGCTATTATTCAAAATTGAGAAATTCAAGGTTAAGAAATTTAAGATTTAATAAAAGACTATTTGTGATGAATGTTTCTAGTTTTATTTCAAAAACAAAATGATTTTTGTTCCTTAAAAACTACTTTACTAAACTAGAAATTGTTTTTTTAAACATTACATATATGTAACAAAGTACATATATGTAAATTTTATAACCTATCATTATTATGTACATAGGTAATAATTGAAGATACGAGTGGATGAAAGTGTTATGTAACAAAAATAAAATATCGTGAAATACTTCTTGTTTTGAATTTTCTTCATTTATGACATTTCTGAAGCGGGGGTGCGATATGTTTAAAATATTAATGTCGGTGGTACTCAACTCTTTCAGCAAACCTTTTTCACCTCGTCTTAAAGCATATTATGTCTATTAATTGAATTATGTAAATAATACCTTCATCCACTCGTGTCTTCGACTAAGTTTAATAATATAATGTTTGAAAATAAAATATTGTTGTCGTTATACATATTATTAATTTTATTGCTCAAGTATTTATTTGGAAAATAAAAATCATTAACTTAATCAAAATGTAAAGGGGGAAAACGTAAAAACATTCGGGTACTTTAATTGTGGAGAAGGGGCGGGGTTATCGTTATTTGCACACGGGAGGCCAATAACCGTTGCACGATCCTGCTCTCACATACCTAAATTTGTACTTTCGAAATCACTATAAAGAATACTTCTCAAAATATAATTTGCCATAAGATAGAAAGAGAGAGTTAATGAAATTAATTCATAAAAGAGGGGAGGTGAGGATTAATAGACATTAAAAAGAGAACCAGGGAAAAGGAAATTAATTGAAGAAAAGGGGGCGAAGAGAGAGAGAGACAGGTGGATGCTACGGCTGCGGCACATAATTAATGCGATACCCAAGTACAATTTGCGCAAAGACTCCGGCAATGCGCTATAAGACCTTCCTTGTCAACTATTATCTTCTTATTGTCCCGTCTCGGGAGCCAGGGTTTAATTGTTCCGAAATGAGAAATTTCGTTTGTAAAGTTATAATTGGATACAGGGGGTTCTGGTTGGGTGAGTTTCCTTAATTCCTGAGCAGCTTGGAACTGGAAGGGAGAGAAAGGAACCCTTCATAGGGCTCCATCTTACATCCTTTCAACTATCTCCAATATAAGTAACTACAGTTGCCCATTTCAGCAATTTTATGAACATACGACCCAAAAAGACAGCGATTTGTCTACATTTTCTAAAAAAGATAATTCAAAAAGTCATCGGTAAATCACCTGCAATGTAATTCCCCAGAACGAATTAATCAATTAACTTTTCGCTTCCCTTTCATCACCAGTCTACCGTTTGCGTTAATATTCAATAGTTGACTTACATGAGCTATGACAGGGCTGATTACAGGACACTGTCATATTAACAAACACCTATACAATATGGGCATCGCTAGAAGCCCTCTGTGCAGGAAATGTGGCAAGGAAAATGAGACTCCGGTTCATATTCTAAGCCGGTGCGGGGCACTAGAAAGCAGACGTTTCCACTGCTTCGGGTCTGCCATAACAGAACCGAAGCAGGTAATGGAAGGAACCTGCAGAAGAATGCTGGACTTCATCAAAGATACAGGGCTGCTATAGGGACCAACACACACAGGGCACACAATAGGCCTACTCTGGCAGCGGTGACACAAATCAGCCCTCGGAAAAAAAAAAAAAAATACATGTGGGATGCTAAATCCTCATATTATACCTATGTGTCTATACATTCATTACATCGATAGTTATTAGGGTTTTCAATTGACCCCCCTCCCCACTACCCCCCTTCCCTTCAGCCGATATCGCAGTGATAGTGACAGGTTATGTCCTCATTGGGTTTTGACTTTAAATATGAAACTTCATGTCGATATATTCATTACATTTGCAGTCATTAGGGGTTTTTAATTGAAATTTGACAGGTTATGTCCTCATTGGGTTTTGACTTTAAATATGAAACTTCATGTCGATACATTCATTACATTTGCAGTCATTAGGGTTTTTTTATTGAAATTTGACAGGTTATGTCCTCATTGGGTTTTGACTTTAAATATGAAACTTCATGTCGATACATTCATTACATTTGCAGTTAATAGGGTTTTTTAATTGAAATTTGACAGGTTATGTCCTCATTGGGTTTTGATTATTAATGAACGAAATATTAAATTTTGTTTGGATACATTCATTCTATTGGCAGGTATTAGAGTATTTTTGTTAAGTCTCTTCTTATTCCCCCTTCTTTCCTCCAGTCGATTTGGCTAAAAATCAATCGGTGTTGTCGTTAGAGCAAACACAAATTCTATCGGGAGTTCGTGTTCACAGACATACACATAGAGAGACCACAGATAGCTGCCTATGTTATGACTTTATAAGCACAAAATTTAATAACAAGATTCAAAAACCTCTATTGATTATTAGACCAAACTATCAATTTGATTTGGAGGGAGAGAGAAAACTTAATTGATTAATTTGTTCAGGGGAAGTACATGGACCGTGATTCTTAAATAGAGTAGTGACTAGTAAAATTAGATTTTTCTTCAAAAATTTTTATTAATACACCATTTTCATACGACATTTATTTTTAATAAATAGTTTATTTTATATTGTGAAATACAAAAGTAATAGAAGCACGTGGGAGCACAAGACTGGGTTAGTGTTAGTACCTCTAGTTCTCAATAGATGCCGTTAGGTCTTCGAACTGCAGACCAGAAGTCACTAGAGAGGGCAGTCTCCAACTCTCGCCAGGATTCACAGATTTAATGTTCTTTGTTTGACAATATAATCAATTTGGGACACTTATTGTGTTAGGACATAATAAATATATTCTCCTAATCATCAACAAATTGTCATCAGAAATAATGAAGTAATTATTCCGACCACCTGTGGATCAACAGTGATCATACAGGCTTGACGGCAGACCCTAAGATTTATAAATATTTTGGATATGGATTGATTTTAGGCTTCTGTATAATATTTTATTTTTATTTTTCGAGAATTCGTTATTGAATTCTGAATCTATTAGAATTTGAGGATTATTAGAATTTACTTAAAATCTACTCAAACCATTGTTGTGGTTAAACCAACACATGAATAATATCATTTACTTTATTTATTGATTTTAATTAATTACTTTTTTTATACTTTTAGGTATTATTGTAATCGTGCAAAAATTCGAGATCGATTTTCCGAGTAAAATCTAATCAGATCTAAGTTAGCACATTTGACATCTTGATCTCAAATTTATTTTTATCACTTTATTGATAAAATCGTTTTGGAGTACTCGCAAATAATAAAATAATATAAATTTCCGAAAATCGAGGTGATCTGTACAATAATGGTTGATATAAAAATGTCCTGTTATCACATCTCATAATTATTTTCATGATTTTTAATAAATAAACTACTAGTAATAAAAACAATGTTTATTGATATTCGTTACAATTTAAACAATAATTTGTAATATTTTCTAAGGAAATTTATTGTACATAATTTGGGACGCTATAAATTTAGGACTATATATTAGGACGCTATAAATTGGTCGGCATCTCATTTTGATAGTTGGAAATTAAATAAGGAACATTTTTGATATGGATCAATTTTTTAAAGCACTAACCATTATTGCGTAAATTAAGCAAATATTTAAAAAATGAGTTTCGAGATGTAATTTTAAGACAGTTTTCGACAAGTAAATCGTAAACCGGGAGAATCTTATGCGACATGCGAAAAATCGTATTTGATCTAGTATATGACCGTATTTCCTACAATTTTTATTGGAAGAGATTTGATTAGGTCATGAATATAAGTATTGAGAAGTAAAATTGTCCTAATTTTCGTCTTCTATTCTCGAACGAAAACAATTGGGTTTTTTGGTTGACATTCAAAACTCCAAAAATCCATCTCGGAGGCTATTAAAATACATTTTGACAAACGGTAAATTAAAAAAAAAAAAAATTGAATGATAAATGAGGAAAACTGAATGGAAGCAATAGCTTTAAAACATTTGCCAGATACCCAATTTTGAAAGGGTTCTTCTGTTTTCAAATAAAGCCAGGAAAATTCATTGATTGGTTAAATGTCTCTTGCTTATTTATATTCATGTTTTTTTATTTATATTTTCAAAGAATCCAGTTAGATAATTGTTATCTTTGTGTAAGTTTGAGAAATCATTTTCAAATCCTTTGTCTGCCTCAGCTGTAGGATGGTGGACTTGGCTGATTGTGTTAGCGTAATGGACGGTTCCAATAATTGAGTGGTGATTTTCTTTTATTCATATTCTGCCAAGAGTATCACCATGTTCACCACTTGAACACTTTTTTTTTACTTCGACAGCTGGACAAAGAATAGGGGCAGTTACGTAATTGTTCAGAAATTGAATGTTGGGTTTTCATCGGATTTCATGTTTACAAATTTAAAAAAAAAATTGCTGTCTGTCTGTGTGTATGTGTCTCCAATGAGTATCCAACACCCCATAAGGAAAACACCCATTGATTTACAGTCGAATCGGCCAAAGGGAAAGAGATTAGGGGGGAACTTAGCGAAAAGGTCCATTGGTAATTATGAGTTGATTACAGTTGAAATTTCAGAGGAACAAGACATTTATGATTATTTTTGTAAACAAAGAACATGTTCATTTTTGTAAACAAAGAACATGTTCATTTTTGTAAACAAAGAACATGTTCATTTTTGTAAACAAAGAACATGTTCATTTTTGTAAACAAAGAACATGTTCATTTTTGTAAACAAAGAACATGTTCATTTTTGTAAACAAAGAACATGTTCATTTTTGTAAACAAAGAACATGTTCATTTTTGTAAACAAAGAACATGTTCATTTTTGTAAACAAAGAACATGTTCATTTTTGTAAACAAAGAACATGTTCATTTTTGTAAACAAAGAACATGTTCATTTTTGTAAACAAAGAACATGTTCATTTTTGTAAACAAAGAACATGTTCATTTTTGTAAACAAAGAACATGTTCATTTTTGTAAACAAAGAACATGTTCATTTTTGTAAACAAAGAACATGTTCATTTTTGTAAACAAAGAACATGTTCATTTTTGTAAACAAAGAACATGTTCATTTTTGTAAACAAAGAACATGTTCATTTTTATAAACAAAGAACATGTTCATTTTTGTAAACAAAGAACATGTTCATTTTTGTAAACAAAGAACATGTTCATTTTTGTAAACAAAGAACATGTTCATTTTTTTTCGGTGAAAACGGAAAACAACACCGTAATTAATTGTCACTATTTATTTACCCTGCATTGGCCACTATGAAGTAACCAATGGTCAAGCTCTTAAACACTTCTTGTAGACTAGTGTGATGAAACTAAAAATTAAGTTTAAACTCAGTAGGGGGTGTCACCACTGTTTAGCGCATTGGCTTGTTGTATAATATACTTACTCAATGTATAATGGTCATTAGAGTGGAACGAAAATGGCCTTTTAAAATTTTTTTTAGTTATTAGTTTGGTAATAGTGGAGAAACGTTGCCTTTTAAGTTCAAAAAGAATTTTAAAAAAATTGGTTGCAATACTACAACATCTTAAGGTGCCGCAAAGAGCTTAAAGTTTATAAAAAAATTGAAAAATTTTAAACTTTGATAAATTATTTTTTATGAATTTCTCGTACATATAATGTTACAAAAGATGGTTTTAAATACATATATAAGCATTAGAATTGGAAAAAATTATTAATTATAAAATATAATAAAAATAAAAACAATTTTGTAATGTCAAACTTTGTATTTCTTACTTCTGTATCCTTAATGATTACAAATGTTACAGCTGCAAAATGTTTGTTTCTACTTCATTGCCACATTAAACTGGTCCTTGCGGCACCTCAAGACGTACTCCAATATTTTTCATATTTTTGATTTATCTTCTCTACACTAAAAGGCAACTTTTCCGCGCTATTGCAAATTAAAAATCAAAAGGTGATTTTCTCGTTCCACCCTAATGGTCATGCTTGCTCGTTGTATAACGGTCATACTTACTCATTATATAATGGTCATGCTTGCTCGTTGTATAATAGTCACACTTACTCATTATATAATAGTCATGCTTGCTCGTTGTATAATGGTCATACTTACTCATTGTATAATGGTCATGCTTACTCATTGTATAATGGTTATGCTTACTCGTTGTATAGTGACCGTAGGCCTCCCCCTCCTCCAAGAAGATATCTCAAACTAGCTCTATGAGATCTTCAGCTCTTCATCCCCTGGACAATCTATAACATGGTTACCAGTCATCAGCAAGGACATGTCTTCACGTCAATCACTATTAAGGTGAAACAAATATTTAATATTCTAAGATGTTGTGGGCCGAGATTTCTCATAGAAATAAAAGACGTTGTCTTCCCACTGTTTCATTTTAGGTCAGAACTGGTTTTCGACGCAACAGCGTCATCATCAGTGGATCATCCCACCCACACAGCACAGCAGTTAAAGGACAACTTAACCGAGGTGCTGTGTGGGTGGGATGAACCACTACTGTGAGAAACGTATATTAATTTTTTTTTCTCTTGCGAATTTACTGTATTAAAGAATATGATATTCTTTTAAAAATAAGAGAAAAAGCGTTGGTGAATCACCAAAAATGTACTTTCCCAGCACAAAGTAGTCATATAAGTTCTTGTTCTCGCTATAAATCAATAGCTGATATACACAGGAACTTGTGAATTTTGTGTCAATTTCCCTTTGGCAGATTTGGTGTAAAATTAATAAGTATAATCCTTATGTGGTTCTGGATACACATATTCGTGTCCATATATTAATTTATCATCAGCAAGGACAACAAGGATTCACACACACACACACAGACATCTAGACGCACAAAAAAACAGGAATCAGGGGGTCGAAAATAATGAAATTCCTATGAAAACTCGATACATCGAATTTCTGAACCTTTACATAACTACCCCTCTACTTCGAATAGCTAAGAAAGTAAAAGTGTCATTTTTGAAGTGGCTGAAGTCGTTGCAGAAAAGCGCTTTTTCACACAGCGGTTATCCGGCGGACGAGGAGCGGGGATCTTGAAGGCGGGCGGTCTGAGATATCTCAGCTGGGGGGGGGGGGGGGAGGGGGCTGGGGGCGGCGCTGCCCCCTCCACCTGACCAAGGTCCAGCTTCGATCGCCGCCTCCCTTCCCGGTTGCCATGGTGCCCCCTGTCATTAAACCGATCCGCTTATCATAACCGGCCATCTTTGTATCACCCACCGCCTCCCTCCCAGATCTTCTACCGGATCAATGGGACCACCCCCACCCTCCCCCCCATCCCCCCATCCCCCCCAACGTTCTTCTTTTATAGTTTATTTTGAAACTTTCAATAAACCCGTTTTCTCTATTATCCTTTTCACATCCTCTAACTTTGTGTTTCTTATATACTTGTTTTCTCTTCTTCTGCAATGATAGTCTTTCCTTTTTATTTAGAGTTCCGGTTTTAATTCATTTTTGGTATATTGAAAGACTTTCTACATACATATTAAAGTTCCTCTTGACTCCTCCCAGACTATCGATACCATAGAACCAGATGGAACAGAAAAAAAATCAGGGACGGTTTCCTTGGAAGCAGAATAATTTTTTCAGTAGAACAATTGTCCATGAATCACCGACAATACATCCTTTGATCGATTTCTCTGAAACTCGATAGGTATCTTAATCCTATCACAGGAACTTCCACTTCCTCATTGGAGTCTTACTCTGGGAGGTGTGAATCCGTATATACAATGTCGTGACGATATATCCATTTTGTCGGGAGTCTGAGACAGACATAGTCGTATGAAATGTTGTCAGGTGTGTCAAGTCGGTGACAACACAAGCTTTTTTTCGACCGCATAATCCAAAAATGAAAAAAAAAAAATTATTGTCTGTCTATGTGAGTGTGTGTGTGTCTGTGAACCCGATTACTCCCGGATAGATTATATGTTTTGACAGGAACATTTCTATGTATATCTAGAACCCCAAGGACAACACCAATTAATTTTCAGTCAAATTGGCGGAAATGAAAAGGAGGATCAGAGAGGGGATGAGCAAGCAATGTATCGACACAACATTTAATATGAAGTTTCAGACCTCTATGTAAGTCAACTATTGATATTGCCTAAACGATAGATCGATTTAGGAATGAGAGCAAACACATAATTGATTAATTCGTGCTATCCGGTGTCCAACCGTTCTGTCGTCACCATGCGGATAAAAAGAAAGCAGTCTAACCCTGCGCCGGGGAGCTGCCAGCTAGGCACACCAGTGGTCGCCCCCGGCCCCACACTGTAGTACAGCCATCCAGCGCCGTACCCTTATCCCGAGCTCTCTCGGAGCGCCAAGGTGGGGTGGGGACGACCGCCGACCGGCGCAGAAGATACGCGGCAGTCGCTCCCAGCTGACCACGACAATAGTTTTTGTTTTCAATAATAAACTACTACTGGTGGCCTCCACAAATCACCAGGGATTTACCGACGAATGATTTGTTTTGTGATATGCCCGGGTTTTAACAACGAAGTTATATCGCCTACTCCCAGAGCGACGGAAGAGTGCTCTGACCTTGACTCTACTCTGGGTAGGTCTTGCGAGTATCTGACATAACGCAGGCTTAGGACGAATGAAAATTTGTAGGCAAATTTAATATAAATAAAAACATTGATTATTACCCTCTTTCCAAAGTGTTTCAATGTCAGACGGGGAACCTAATATCTAAGTACCAGGAAAACGAAATTTGGAACGAATTTTCTAAGTTCACACCAAAAACTCAATCCTCACGGTGGAGTTGTCAGTGTGTCTTATAGCGAATCTGTCTAAAAATAGTTAGGTAAGCAGTATTTTATAAAATGTACTTAGGCCCTGAAGTAATGTTGTCTCAGTTTATTTTCGATTTCGGTCAAAATCTATTCAGATCTAAGTAAGCACACATGACATCGTCATTTCAAATTGCAATGCATAACTAAAATACACAAAACATTCCAATTACATATACACTCAAACACGTATAGAAATCATCGCGAAAATGGTCTTAACGTATTTAAGGGACCTTGAAAAGTGAAATCAGCTCGATCTCGAATTTTCTCACGATTACAATACTTTCTTATACTATAAATATAAGAAAGTGAAAAGTGTAGAAGGTGGGAGACATTGAAATATCTTAAGCGGGAAATACAAGCCTCAGAGGTGGTTTCACGATTATGGCCGTCACGATGTCTTTATGCCGAAAATTTACATAGGAGTAAAACTGTTTAATATTAATGTATATAAGTATTCAGGAGTGAAATCTATTCCATTTTATTATATACCATATAATAATTCGGTTTGGTGACGTCAAATTTGTCGATTGCCTTTTCAGTCACATCTAGTAAGAGATAGAAAGCTACAATCTGTCGATCATTTAAATCGCGAATTTGAAACCAAGGCTAAACCTTTAGGTTTTTTATCTGAGAGGTGAAAAAACTATAAGCACGTCGTCCTTCGAATGGAATACCGAGCCTGTAGGATGTCAGGTACTCGTTAAAATAAATAAAACTGGATGGGCAAAATTTAGGACTACTAGCGTAAAGTTGGGCTAATGTCCATCAGTGTGAAGTGATGTCGTACCCAGAATCTTATACGACTCAAAAGTGATATGATATAGACGTAAATTGTAGTCATTTCAGCCTCAGGAAAAATTTCGGAATGACTATATTTTTTAATTCTGTAACAAATAATGTTTTTTTTATTTTCTCAGCTATACAAAGTATAGGGGAAGTAATGTAATTGTGTTTTTTAAACTTCTCTGGGATGTTGCATTGTTGGTTTTTTCCGGCATTTCTTCCAGAGGTGTCTTTTTTCTTCTTCTTTTTTTGACAATATTTCGGGACTCTTACAAGTCCCTTAGATTCTTAGTCCCTTGACGTGTAAGTGTCCAGAAATATTGTCAAAAAAAAAAGAAGACACCAAGAAAAAACCAACAGTAATGTAATCGATCAGAAATTCGATGCGGTGTTTTCAATGGAATTTCATGTTTTTCGACCTCCTCCGACTCCCAAATGATTGAATGTATTGACACGAAATTTCATATGTAAATACAAGCCGTATAAGGAGCGACACTTATTAATCCTCAGCGGAATCTACCGAAAGCGTGGAGGTCTCAACTCAAAAATCCCAATATCTGCCGATGTAATGAACGTATCGACACAAAATTTAGTATTAGCATTCACAAGCCACTGTGTAAGTCCTATAAAAGGGCTTTAACCAAAACAGTCGATAGGCTTTGGAGAGAGATCAAAAAAGTAACTGATTAATTTCTACTGGGGAAGTACATAGACGATGATTCACCGACGACTTTTTTTCTTTTCTAGGTCTTATTTTTGTGAATGTGTTCACCCTTTAATATATGGCTGGTGAGATGTAGAGAGCCTCCTGGAATTGGTTTACGAGGGACATTGGCCAAATGGACGCTACCAAGATAATAAAGCTATGTTAAAAGGCATTACCTGCGGAGGAGTCCCTTGTAAAATAATTGAAGTTCCTCGTAGTTTATTTTACAAGCGGCCAGGATTTTTTTGTTGAATACTCCCGTATGTAAAGCACCCACAGTGTTTGTTTAAAATGCTTCCTTATTGGAATGTTCTCGAACTGGAGCTGTAAACCTTTTTTTTTTTTTCTATGTGAAAGTGAAGGTGGTTGTATATAGACGGTGGGGTCATTCTTATGCAGAGTTCACTTTCAAATGTGTTAACAGCCCCTTGGGACCCAAGTTTCCGGGTGCCTAGGGTTCGGGAAAAGAAGAACTAGAAGAAGAAGAAGAAAAAAAAAAAAGAGTTCTCTTTATTATGACAATAAACGTAGGGAGAGGGTATTGAGTGGAGTACAAAGGATGACAGCCGTGTCGGACATCTCCATCTAGACCAATCTTCATCTTTAGGCTCAAGATGTTCCGCGCGGTTATTAATAAACGTATTCAATGTTCCCGCCCCCGCGCGCTGCATTGTGGCGGGTAATGAGCCCCTCGGCCTGCAAGTCATCCTTCTCTGCTTTGTCAGTCGCACGGGATATTGTCCACCTTTACCATACCTCTACCTTCACACACTCTTTCTCATCACAATATTGGCTTCTTTTTTCCCCGTCTCAGAGCCACTATCACGTACAAGTCTATCAATTTTTAATATCCTTTTAACTGGTCGTGTTCCACACCCACACAACTATAGACCTTTAAGTCTTCGTTTCCTAGAAAGATCTTTGTGACTATAGAACGTCCATTTTTCCACCAGCTTTTCTGGGGAGAACGCATCTCATCACAATCCACTAGTCGAATGTCGGGACGCCGAAAGACTCGCTTTTTCTATTCCCCACTATCTATTCTGAGCTTAGTAACGTTATTTAGTAGGCAATATGACTGCATAGTTAAATCCCGGGCATGAGTTACAGTAACTAACTCTTCTTTATTTAAAATGTAATTTTCAGCTTTCTGGTTGTACATAAACTGTTATTCATGTTATCTAGAGTTATGTATGTACCTAGGGATTGTATAAAATGCCTCACGTTCCAGATAAAGTATATAATTTCGTTATTTTGAAATTGAATGCTTTCTCTAGGCTTTCTACACATTATCTAGGCATTATATAGAATGTTAATGGCAGTTTAGATATAGTATAGACAAATTGTAAAAACATTTGACTTTATTACGAACAATAAAAAAAAAGTCTATGCATACATGTAAAATGAAAAAAATACTAAGATACGAAGAAAAGAATATTAAGAATACAAAGAATGTGTTCATAAATTGGATACATAAACATATATTAGACGTAATAACAATATTATTAAAAATAAAATTAAATGATTAAATAAATTGTTATAACTCTTCCAGAAGTTAATTTTTTATGTTCTTACGTCCCTTCATCAGGCCACAATGTGCGAAATATAGAAAAGAGAAAGAAACATAAATATTTTTTTTTAAATATAATAAATGAAAAAAATAATAATTACCGAAAAAAATAAAATAAAAATACATTATAGAATAAACCAAGAGAAATAAAATAAATTAGCACGTAAGTAATAAAAAATAATGTTTAAACGAAACGTAGATTCGACAGAACGTCAAATAGGATATCTGTGGAAGAACTTTGCCGAAATATAAAAATGATGTGTCAAATAATGTTTTCGGATAGAGGGTGCCGGTAGCTCAGTGGTATGCGTGCTTGACTTCTGAGCTCAAGGTCGTGGGTTCGTAGCCCGACCGAGGCCCTTAGTTTATTTTATCTGGGAGGTAAAATAAACTTAAGCACGCCGTCCTTCGGATGGGACGTTAAGCGATGGTCCCGAGCCTGTACGATGTCAGGTACTCGTTAAATAAAGACCCCTACCCTAGATGAATAAAAATTTAGGGTAGGCAAAATTTAGGACTCCCACAGTAGAGTCGGGCTCATGTCCACCAGAGTGACGAAAGAGCGCTCTGGTAATAGGCGATATGACCTCGTAGTTAAAGCCCTGGCATGAGTCATAAAACCTAACCTAACCCCTGTTTTCGGATATTTTTTATTAATGTTATTTTATTATTTTTGAACATTGAGAAAAAAAATTCCGTTCCCGAATTAGCTTGGTGTAGCGGAAAATGACGGGTCCAGCCCTGCCCTTTGATGCAGCTCCCTGAGTTTTGCTTTCCTGGAGGCGCCCATGTATTTTCTGATATACTTGGATTAGATTTGATCGAGGTGATATTGAAGAGAGAGGGGACAGGCTCTGAGACTTAATAGCTGGTCGTTAGAGCGAAAAAAAAAAAGAAGGAAAAAGTATAAAAAACGAGTGACTCCCTTTAGAAAATGCCTTTTTGCAACCATACTGTTTGACCAAATTGGGCAGTTTACCTCTTCTGGGTAAAAGGGGAGTGGAGGACATAAAAATACCACGAAGAGGAGGGTATGGGGACGGTACTCGTGTGTCTAGTTAGACATGTCATGGCGCGGTGCTGCATGTTTCTTGTGAAACTTCTTTCATATCCGGCCATTTCCCTGCTCATCTTGTCATTGGCTAAGTCTCATTCCTTTTAAGAACTTTTAGCTCTTCAGAACTATGCCTGGAGTTAGTGGGGGGGATGGGGGTTACAAAAGTGTCTACGAAATACCATCTATCTGGTTTGAGGGGATCAAATGAAGTAAAGGTCTTAAAGAAGAAATAAACAGAAATCAAATGACGTCGAAAATAATGCTGGATCTGTCTTCAGGTTTCCTTCCAGAAAACCCTCTCCTGCTGTATCTCCTGTAGGTCCATGTCAGCAAAAGCTCGGCAGATCCGGGAGGTCTATCTCCATGTTGCTGAAGGAATGAAGATGGTTATCACTGAATTTGGAGCTCACTGAATATCTGCTTTTTTGTTGTATTATTTTGTAAATATTTATTTTATTATTTATTTTCATTGAAGAGTTCCAGTAGCTGCAAAATTAACTTTTTTCTCACAGCCGTTAATGCGCCGGCAGTTAATGCCACGGCTCCTTCAAGACATCCTCCACTAGAGACTGTGTTGAAGTTTACTTTTCTCATATTTTTATTCTCCAAGTTATCTTTTACTTTCATCTTTTATTTTTATATTTTTGTTCACTTCTGCAAAGAGTCCTCGGTGGTTCTCTAAGTGAGACGACACCAATCTGTTATTTTAAATGTTATTTATTTTGTCTATATTATACCTATCAACATAGCATACAAAATACTGAACTAGTAGAAAAAAATGTCTTTGATGATTCTCGTCAAACGGAATCGTAAGTTACAATTAAGTTAATTTTTTTTTAAATATATGTTTAAGTTTAATAATTTATTCATATATAATAATCCCAATGTCCACCTTAAAAGTCATTACCTCGAGTCATTCCCTCACAGTTGTGTAACAGGAGAATTGGAGCATAATTTTGAATTATATTGTTATATTGAAAGCAGCCTTATTGTTTTCAGAAGTTGGCAATATTGATTTTAAAAAAATATGGCAGATCGGAGTGTGAGTGATGAGATTTTTTGTTAGAGCTATTTTAAAGGAAAACTTTTTCAAATTTACATTTTCGGTGGTCATTTCCTCACACCGTGTTGTAAAAAAGTAAGCGCTTATTTATATACTTTTTATGATATATTTGTTTGTGTTTCTAGGAAAAATAATGTATCGTAAAATAACGTGAAAAAGTTTATTATTATGTTTTATACTTTTGCGCAATAATGTTTCATTTCGTCATTCCCTCATCTACAAATTGTATATTTTATATGAGAATCACCCATATATATATATATATATATATATATATATATATATATATATTTGATTTTTTTGTATATATATCTTTTTGTCAAAATCGGCAAATTTACTTATGTTTTTTTATTTTTTTACTTCCCCTGCTAAACGAAGTATGGGGAAGTGATGTAATGTTTTTCGACCCACGATTCCAAAACTCTCCTCCCTGAAGATTCATCAACTAACTATCTGTACCTTAACTAACACTAACTGTAATAATATGAAGATGGCTGATGTAGTGAAAAGTGATTATTTCACAGATTGTAAAATTTTTCACTCTGGTGGACATGTTTATTCACCTAGGGTAGGGGTCTTTAACGAGTACCTGACATAGGACAGACTCTAGATCATTGTCTAACGTCTCCCATCCAAAGGACGGTGTGCTCAAGGATTTTTCATCTCCCAGATGCCACTCAGGGAGCCTAAGAACATCAGCCGGGTTTCGAGCCTGCGATCTTGAGCATGCCACTTCTGGGCTATTGGCATCCTCTAACCTTGAGTAACTAACTGGAACCTCAACCTTACGATACTTATATAGTAGATTTTGGGTTAATCGTTTGACACAAGTAAAAACGCAGCGAACTGTTTTGCCTCCGAAGTATCAGTAAGATTTGTTACAAAAATAGACATTAGATGTCTTTATTTCCAGCATCATCTTCTAAGAACAACGGAACTTCTCTTGGATGGTAGCTTCCACAAGACAAATCCCCTGTCTTCTGCAGATCTCCCAGGGGTCAACTCAAACAGACAGCTCAGTAGAAAGAAGTAAATGTTCTGTAAGAAGTCGATATAATTGGGGGCTGGGTTGTGATGGATGATGGACCATAAAGTGCTCCCCCCTCCCCGTGCACTGAACTTCATCTATATCCCGTTTTGAATAGCGTCCTCAGTACATCATCAGGAATAACCGAATTGAATAATAGAATAAACGTGACGTCATAGCCAGCGATTCAGAAAGTAGATTTCTGTGTATGTCATTTGTCCTTTTCCCCCACTCACAATTCGCCTCCCCCTTTCACTGTATGATTTCTCTTGCTTTTTTTTTTTTTTTTTTTTCAAAAAAAGAAGGGTTTTATGCGAAAAAATAAAATCTGATTCATGACTTTTCCATTCACAGAGTGATGTGTGTTTCTCTGACACTAGTATGCATACGAATTGGTGCAGGTGGTAATGTCATTTAATTTCTTCTCCAGGTAGGTGGAGTTAAGTAATCGGTCAGAAATTCCATGCGGAGTTTATAACATAATTTCATGTTTTCCGACCATCTAATCCAAAAAATGGGAGGGAGGGGGAGGAATGTCAGTCTGTGTGTGTGTCTGTGAACACGATAACTCCCGATAGAAAGAATGTATCAACACGAAATGTTATATGTGTAACCAGAACTCATAAAGGAGGGGGGAGATTAGGAGGAGGCTTAACACAGGATAAGGATAACACCTATTAATATTCAGCGGAATTAGATGAAGGGAAGGGGGGACCAGAAAAGGGTAATATCCAAATTCCCTAATAACTGCCAATATAATGAATTTATCGACACAACATTTAGAACGAGTATTCAAAAGCTAAGTTAATCAAATATTGACTTTTAGCCCAAACGGTCATTTGGCTTTGAGGGGAATTTAAGAGGAGGGAGGGGGAGGGACAGTGATCTGTAAAAATGTGGTTGTTTTAAGCAAGTTATGGCAACATTAATTTCACTTTAATTTGTTTTTTATTCTTTTTATTAAAAACTAATGGTAATAGTTAGTTATTGTGTCTCATGCCAGAGCGCTCTTTCGTCGCTCTGGTGAACATCCCCGACTTCTTTGGGAGTCCTACATTTTGCCTACCCAGGTAGGGGTATTTAAAGAATACTTGACTTTGTACAGGCTTGGGACCATCGCTAAGGTCCTCGGCCGGGATACGAACCCGGGATCTTGTGCTCAGGCTAGCACGCTACCTCTACTAACGATAATAAAAATATATATTTAAAATTTGTTGCAAAGCATTGCAATTACGAACGTTACTTAGGAACATTTCCTTTTCAGGGCAATATAATGTTGTTCAAATAATTTATGGTTTCCAGATTTACTTTGTGAAGCTCCATTCTAGGAATAGATAATTAAAATACACAATTTCTTTGTCAAACTTCACTATATATTCTCCAATACTCTTTTATTGTTTTTATTCACTTTAAATTATATTTTAACTTTATATAATTCATGAGTCATACCTATATAAATACCAACACTTTACTGTTAGATTCGCTCTATTAGATTTTATATATATATCATTTTCTTTCTTCTTTTTATTTTATATTTATTATTATCTTGTAAATATGTGTTTATTGGAATGTATAGAGTAACAAAAACAAGGGATTCCCCGTCATTACCTAAAAACCCCCTCCATAACTGTGCCTTCTACCCTGTCAACCAATTCTGTCAATTTATAAGTGACTCTTGATAATGCCATAACACGGCGAAACTAGTTGAGTATTTGAGAATATATAGTGAAGTTTGACAAAGAAATTGTGTATTTTAATTATCTATTCCTATAATGTTGTTCGTATTGATCCTATATCAAATTTGATGGCCGTGTCTAAAAAAATTTCATAATGACATTTTAGGACGCTTTTTATGTCGCAAACCGAGGTTCCTTAAAACCTGTTTACAGTCACTAACCTGACAGATATCGATACTAACCTCCTTACAGTTACTAACTGTGCAAAGGTTACCGGGTTACCAGCTAGCGTCTAATAATAAGAGTAAATGATTTCGGATTAGTTATAATTGTTCGTAAACAACTTTTTTATGTACTTTTTCTAAACTGATTGCGTTAAATTTTCAATAGAGGTAGATAACTTTTTTTAACTTTTTCCCTAGTTGAAGATTTAATTGGATTTTTTTGTTAATGTTAAAGCTCTGTGTCACATAAGTTTACAAATTTTACTTTTGTCTCGTTAACTTTTTTATTTTCTCTTTCAGATTGAAAATTTTCTTATGGAAACAAGCTATTCTATTCTTTCATGACCTTCTTAGAAAAAAAATAATAAATAAATGTACGTGTTAAAACAATATAAAAAAAAGTCGTCGGTGTATCACCAGCTATGTACTTCACCAGCCCAAATTAATCAATTACTTTTTTCGCTCTCCCTCCAAAGCCAATCGACCGTAATCATAATACTAAATTTTGTCTAGGTACATTCATAACATCGGCAGTTATTGGGATTTTTGGGTTGAGCCCCCTCTGAATTGCCCCTCCCCTTCGATTGATTCCGCTGAAAATCAATAGGTGTCGTTTTGAGAGACATATGAATTTTCGTTTTAATACATTCATTATAACGGCAGTTATTAATTTTAAGCCGAATCAGTCAATGAAAATGGGAAAGAGGCAGGGGGGGGGGGGGGGGGGGGAGAGGTTGAACCCTAAAACCGCAATAAATGCCGAAGTAATGTATGTATCAACTCAGAATTTTAAAAGTAAATGCAAAACCCGAAAAGATAATCAATCAATCATGGCGCTAAAACTCTCCTCTGTCGTCCTCCACCAACAGCCTCCAGTTGTCTCGATCCTAAGCGGCTCCAGCTCTGGTTCTCTCTATAGTTCGTGGGCTACGAAAAGATAATAAGTTTACAAATTTCACTTTCGTCTCGTTAACTTTTTTCTTTTCTTTACTGTTCAGGTTGACAATTTTTGAAAAATCTATAACATAAATTTTCGGTACTATACTATATACTCATTAACCCTAATAACTAACTATGTAACGAATGAATCATCGTGAAATTAAGTAAAATGCTTCAGAATTCTCTGAGTAAGACACCTATTGATTTTCAGCAATATCGGTAAATTGGTTTTAGAGGGAGAGCAAAAACTTACTTGATAATTTGCGCTGGGAAAGTAGTATTTTGAAATTGATAACCTTTCTTTAGTTTTGAAAATCTTACTCATTTTTTTTCATATGTATAAAAACTACTGATGTTGAACACTTCTCGTTCGAAATGGTCGATAATAAGAGGCTATGATATAATTTATTATTTCCTCCACACCTTAAAGGTCAGTCCAATGTACGTTATTGTTTTATTTATTCATTTATAATTTTTTATTTATTTAGACTTTTCTATACATTCATTTATAATTGATTAATCAATATATATTTTTTTATATATTGTTATAGTTACTTCGTTTTTTTTTTTTCTATATCGCACATTGGGATCTGATGATGGGACGTAAGAACGTTCCGAAACATCGTTGTGAGAATTTTTATTAAATTGAAAAATGTGTCTACTTATTATAAACGTATCTCGTATTAATTTTGTTTATGTACTCATATATTTTTAAGTATTTATTTGTTCAGTTTTTAGTAATTTCATTTTACTTTTTTTAATAGTTTTGTTATTCCTATTACCATGTATTGGTTTAACGGAAATAAATTTATTATTAAATGAATCACTTTTTTAATGGTTTTCCTGTTACCAGTCTTTCGATTTGACCACTACATAACTTTCTGAAAATGTATTTTTGGTATTTTTGTGGTGAGGGGGGGGGGGGGGGGGGGGGGGGGAGGGAAACTTCTCAAGAAAAGTTAATGTTCTAGTATGATATAAAAAATTAATTAGAATCGATTGATTGGTTAAATCAATCAGTATCAGTTTGTTCTAAAAAAAAATATATATATAGAGGGCGCCGGTAGCTTAGTGGTATGCGTGCTTGACTTCTGAGCTCAAGGTTGTGGGTTCGTAGCCCGACCGAGGCCCTTAGTTTATTTTATCTGGGAGGTAAAATAAACTTAAGCACGCCGTCCTTCGGATGGGACGTTAAGCGATGGTCCCGAGCCTGTACGATGTCAGGTACTCGTTAAAGACCCCTGCCTTAGGTGAATAAAAATTTAGGCTAGGCAAAATTTAGGACTCCCACAGTAGAGTCGGGCTCTTGTCCACCAGAGTGACGATAGAGCGCTCTGGTAGTAGGCGATATGACCTCGCAGTTAAAGCCCGGGCATGAGTCATAAAACCTAACCTATATATATATATACATATATAAAACCTAACCTAACCTATATATACTCATAGAAATGAATAGAGAGAATAATTAGATTTTAAATAAAATAATGTAAAGAAAGAAATGAAAGCTGTAAAAAATCCAGTGAGCGGTTAAAAAAGAGTAGCAGACGTAGAGAGTTGAGAGAAAATGGTGGTGTGTTTGTGCTCTGACCAAAATAGTTAGACCATATAAGATGATGTCACTACATCTAACTCACTAGTTTCTAAGGTACCAAAACTATGGATGCTGGGACTGGATGTGAGAAGATGCCACGAGGAGAATATAGATGTACAAGTGTTGACCACGCATGGCAGTATCTGGATGGAGATGTTATCCAACGTCATCTTCATCGCAAGGAGCAAGACCGCAAGTAGAAACTTAAATTCTCACCAATAAAAATATTAAATTTCAAAATAAATAAAGAATTTGTGTAAAATCATGGGTAGAGACAGATAGTAAAATATAATTTCTCATGACTCATGCCCAGGCTTTGACTTTGAGGTCATATCGCCTACTACCAGACCGCTCTTTCGTCACTCTGGTGGACATGAGCCCGACTCTAATGTGGGAGTCCTAAATTTTGCCTACCCTAAATTTTTATTCACCTAGGGTTGGGGTCTTTAACGAGTACCTGACATCGTTCAGATTCGGGACTATCGCTTAACGTCCCATCCGAAGGGCGTGCTTAATTTTATTTTACCTAACAGATAAAATAAACTAAGGGCCTCGGCCGGGTTACGAGCCCACGACCTTGAGCTCAGAAGTCAAGCACGCATATCACTGAGCTACCAGCGCTCTCTAGGCCTTTGTTTACTATATAAATTTTTGTCATATTTTTGTTATAAAAATATATGTCTAATAATTGTCAAGCATATATTCAAAAATATAATACTGAAATTTTTTCTCTTAAAGCAATGATAGTTTTAGCTTTTGTATCAGTTGCCTTCCACCTATCTCATTCATCGTTTACGAATCCTTCTGCCCTGTTTATTGTATATTCAACTGTTGGTTGCTGTCTAATTCCATTTATTGGATAACACCGAACAGGGAAACATATAAACATATAAAAACGAACATTACCTGTCCTGGTAAAGACAGGGTTTTAGCCTCCTGTTTAGGATTGGTTGGCCCAATTGATAATTGTGATTATTCGGCACCAGAGACCAAAGATAAGTCCTTCGTGGTGAGAGATGGTGATTTTCTTCAAGAAGTCTGCGTTGTCTGAAAGGCTGGTTTCTGGACGAATTTGGGTGTTCCGGACGAATCAGGATGCGGTTTTTGCCAAACGGAGAACCTTGTTTTCAAATCTTTGAAGTGTTTGTTTTGTTTGTGCCCAGCCAGAAGGGTTCTGCGAAGGTGAATAGTCTATATAATCTCTATATATTTATGTGTGAAGGAGACATTTGAATTTGCAGAGAGACATCTAGGGAGGATTGGTAGTGTTGAATATATTTGACAATAAATACATAACAGAGGGCACTAAACACCAATTTACGGGGCTCGTAACTTTTATATGTGGAGGTCTAATGTTTCTTTTTTTATATAGATATTTTATTTGGTTCTGTGATCGTAAAAGTGACGAAAAACCATTACTAAAATAAAATAGACCCAGTGACTCATTTAATCAATATAATGTAGTCAACGGAACGTTTGTTGACTGGGCCCAAATTATCCGTGGGGCCAAGTACATTTATCTATTGTATTCAGCGTCTGCACATTTCCTCACAGTATATATGTGAATATATACAACCGCATATAATCATGGATTTTTATTAATTAATTAACATATTTATTTACTATATCATTATAAATACATGTAATAATAAATATATAATATGTATTAATAATAAATACATATACATGTATGTTCGTAATAATAATAAATATATAATTATAAATACATATAAATGTATGTTCGAGGGCGAAGGTGACTCAAGTTTAGCATGATTGCCTAATGAACTCAAGATCAAGATTTTTTTATCTAATAGGTTAAAAAGTCGTCTGTGAATCAGCGGCATTGTACTTTTGAGTTGCCAAAACTGTAGAGCTTTCAAAAATAAAAAACAAATTACCGAAGGAAATATTTCAAAGTAGATTAGGTTTTATGACTCGGCCCGAGCTTTAATTCGAGGTCATGTCGCGTACTACCAGAGCGCTCTTTCGTCACTCTGGTGGACATGAGGCCGACTCTACTGTGCGAGTCCTAAATTTTTATTCACCTAGGGCAAGGGTCTTTAACAAGTACCTGACATGGTACAGGCTCGGAACCATCGCTTAACGTCCCATCCAAAGGACGGCATGCTTAATTTGATTTTACTTTCTAGATAAAATAAACTAAGGGCCACAGTCGGGTTTCGAACCCACGATCTTGAGCTCAGAACAAGCACGCATACCACTGAGCTACCGGCGCCCTCTATTTCAAAGTAATGTTTACATTGTATCGCGTAGCTATAAAAAATAAATTGTTTTATTATTATTGGTAGTTTATATTGAAATGATAAAAATAAAGAAAAAAAATATATATATGTGATGTTTCCATTACAGAGCTTGTTTACTAAGCACGCTTACAGATCATTCACACTATCTTTCTCTCGCCCTAGCTAACTAACTAACTTAACTAACTTTGGTCAACTAAACTAAGTTTGAGCTGGGGAGGGAGCGATCTTCCAGGTATATTCTCAGATAGATAAATTGAGGGTATAAAAGAAAGCTACCAATCCAAAGGGTGAACATCGAGAACCAACCCCTTTTTCAACCCATTCTTTATCAAAAATTTATAGCCCCATGGGATCCCCCCCAAAAAATTTACTCGGATTTGTGGCCATATTTTCAGTTGGGGGAAGGGACCTAAATTGGGGTGGGAGAGGAGACACAGGGTTATATATCGGGGCATATCACAGGGTGCCACCCCACCTGGAAGTTCGCCACTCGACAATCAGCGATAAATAACAGAGGGTCCCCCCACCTGGGATGTCAAATAGAAGGTGGGAGACTTTCGAAGCCTGATCAAAACTGTCTTTTGTAGGAATCGGAAGGGTTGATTGGTCCACAGAATTGGTAACAGAAACGAAAATAAAAAGGGATGATTACAATTGAAAACAATCACGACAGAAATATGTTTATCACTTATGTTTGTTTGACGAGGGCGCCGGTAGCTCAGTGGTATGCGTGCTTGACTTCTGAGCTCAAGGTCGTGGGTTCGTAGCCCGACCGAGGCTCTTAGTTTATTTTATCTGGGAGGTAAAATAAACTTAAGCACGCCGTCCTTCGGATGGGACGTTAAGCGATGGTCCCGAGCCTGTACGATGTCAGGTACTCGTTAAAGACCCCTACCCTAGATGAATAAAAATTTAGGGTAGGCAAAATTTAGGACTCCCACAGTAGAGTCGGGCTCATGTCCACCAGAGTGACGAAAGAGCGCTCTGGTAGTAGGCGATATGACCTCGTAGTTAAAGCCCGGGCATGAGTCATAAAACCTAAACCTACCATGTTTGTTTGAAATGTGAAATTCCGTTGAAAACTCGAAATTGAATTTTTGTACAAAAACAATACTTCTTAAACAAAAGTATAAGAAAGCAAAAAATATGTAATGTGATCATTATAGGACTTTCTTATACCAACCACGCCATCCTTTTCATTATCATTGCTACATCACTTACCTATATATATTTTTTAAATATTAATAACTTTTTGAAATCTACTAATAATAAAAAACATTTTATAATTGGTTTCTATGCCATACAATTTAAACATTACTTTTATATATTTCTTACGGAAAATTATTTTTAATTTTTGAGGCGCTATAAGATTGTTTGCATTAATTCTATCTCAAATCTAAGAATGCTTATCGATTGGAAATTTAATAAGAAACATTTTTGGTAAGAACTAATTTTTCGACAGGTCTAACCGTTTTCGGGTAAATCAAGGAAACGTCTAAAAATAGGTGTTTCAAAACTACATTTCAGGACGGTTTTCGGCATGTATCTTAAAAACTGGACTTCCTGAGAAAAATCGTATTTTATATAAAATATGTACTTCAGTTTTCTCTACAACTTATACTTGAAAATATTTTTGATTAGGTCATAAACATAAGTGGTATTTTGTAAAATATACTTAGACCGCGGAGTAAAAATGGTCTCAATTTGCGTTCGATTTCGGCCAAAATCTAATGAGATTTAGGTTAGCACATGTGACTCCTTCATTCCAAATTTCAAGTTCATAACTACAATCATTTTTGCGGTAGAGCGTTCATAACATTCCAATCATATACACACTCGCAGAGACATCATAGCGAAAAGGGTCAAAACGTATTCAGGGGTCCTTGAAACTTGAAAATCCGTTGAAACCTTTATTTCGAATTTTCGTACGATGGAATATAAGAATGGAATACTTAAGATATAAGAAAGTAAAAAGTGTTTGAATCAAACATAAAGAGCGTAACATATCTTAAAAAAAAAAGTCGTCGGTGCATCACCGGCAATCTAATTGTTCAGTCCCAAAAAACTGAGGAGCCCCCTCCTCTGACCCCCCTTCCTTCTGTCCATTGCGCTGAAAATGAATAGGTGTCGTCCTAATGGAGTACTGAATTCACACATATAACCTCAAGGTTAAACTGCATGACTTGTAAAAACTTGGTTGGCATATGGTCATATCAGATATTGTTATACGAGAAAGTATAAAAATTCTTAACTTATAAATTTAGCATAAGAAAAATTCTAATAATTAAAGATAATTAGACCAAGATCATGCATCGGCTCTTAAGCCGGGTTTACACTAAGTAGCAAAACAGCTTTATAGCCGAGCTATATGTTAGCAGAGCTATATAGCCATGGCTAAAAACGTTTCGTTGTGTAGCTGTAGCAGTTTTAAGAGCATACACTTGATGAAATCAACCAGTTTACTTTGAGATGGCAAGCAAGAATCATGTAGTTGTTGTTGCCGCCGCAGCAACAGTCTTACTGGCAACTTCGAGAAGGGAACCGAGGTTTTGGCTGCGACCATATCTTCAGGCCATTAAGAAGTACAGTGGTAGTGATATGTTAAATAAATTGAACCTAGACGATAATACAGAAGACGCGTCATTGTGTTATGAAATTCGCTGGGATGGAGAGAGCAAGCACACAACTGACTAGCGTCTTTGGGCGACAGCTATATAGCTGTGCTACAACAAAAAACGCGCTTCTAGCCCGGCTATATAGCTCAGCTGCATAGTTCCTTTCATCTTACCGACAACCGATATGAAACTCATTTCCAGCTATATATCTCTTGAATTGAACTATATAGCCCGATTATATAGATGTTTTCGGGTGGCGTTTTCAAAAACTTGTGGAACAGCTACATAGCTCGGCTATATAGCTGTTTTGCTACATAGTGTAAACCCGGCTTTAATTCCACCAGGTCGCGAGATGAGCTGAGGGTGGAGAGGATAAAGGGATGAGAATATCGGGCGGCCATCTTGGGTCTTGTAATGTCCCTAATTAATCCAATCAGAGCTCTACCCAATTAACTGTCCCCTTATATCTACTTATATACATATAGTTAGGAAAATGGTTAGTGGTGATTGCTGAGTGTTTCCGGATTTTCATCTTCCATTCCAAATCTTTCCCATTCTTAAAGTCATGTAAGTAGTTGGAAAAGAGGAAATTTGGCGCAAGGGAATGTGGCGCCCTGGGTTCAACCGCCAAAACTCACGAAATTGAAATACTTTAGAAGGCCGTGGAATCGATGAATACTAGAACTCACCTATATGAGTACGGAGATCATCTCTCTATATGTTAAGCGACCAATCCCCATCGCTTTTCCTGTAGATTGTTGGAAGACACTGCTGGCCATCCCGGATCAGTTACCACTCTGGATCATGAGGCGGGCTGTTTACGTACAAATTAACTAAAATCTAACAAATCGGTACTACGGGGGTGGTTACTTCCAAGAGGCATCCACCAAGTGAGGCTGGGTTCGTTGTGGTTGTGGTTACTGGGGCAAGCACAGGAAACCAGCCTCTGGTAGTCTGACCAAAGCAGTATTCCGAGCCCTAGCTATTCCACGGAGCTAGCTGACTACGTGTGACTTACATCGCATACGTACCGCTGGTCAATGACATCACTTCATACACCAAATTACTTATATGACAATATTAATGTAAATAGGACCACTTTGGGAGCACAACAAAAACATCGAGATGGCGTAGGCAGGAGAGAGGAAGGAGAGGGATTGAGTTCCAGTATTCACTGATTCCATGGCCAGGAAAACCAATAGGTGCTGCCATCTTGCTGTGTGCCAGTCACCCTTTCTCCAGTATACATAAAAGAAATCATAAAACATTTATTGCAATAAGAAAAGTTAAACTAATCATATATTGCCTATCCAGGAAACTAACCTTAACCTCCTAGATTCACTTGAAAATTTTCTTTTTATCCAATTTTTTCCCAAGAGGGCGTCCACGTGACGGATTAATGTGTCCGGGGGGTCTGAAGGGATGAGTACAAAAGGCGGCCATCTTGGGTCAAGTAATGACCCTAATTAATCCAATCAGGACCCCGTCTAATTAATGGTCTCCTTTCTCTGTATTTATATACATATGGTAGTTGGGAAGGTGGGTAATGGGGATTTGCGCCCCGTCCGTCCGAAATCAATATTTCTCAGTCCTTCCCCATTGTCCACCCTACTACAATACACTCCTTCATGGCCATGGCCGCTTTACTTAATAATATATGTCCACTCCACCCTCCACAGTTAAAGATTTGTCCATTAACCCAAAGCCCCTTACCCCACCCTATCCGACCCTAATGGGACCCACTGCCTATTGTTTTTCTCTTTGGTAATTTCTTATCGGTTCTATTATTTACACTCTTTTTTCCCAAGTCCCTAATTTTCTTTTCCAGAAGGAAGACAGAGTAGAAATAATTAAACATAGGAAGGAAACGAATTAACAATAAGATAACATTAGTTCATGATAAGTGTTATAGTTCCGAGTAGGTGATCTTTGGGAGCAGATATTGATAAGCCCTTACGCCTAGCCATGGAAGAAGAGATGCCGAACGGCTTATATTTCCCGGATGTCCAGGGACTCTTTGACTGGATACAACTTTATTACACCTTACTTATCCGTAAAACAGGATCAAATGACTGGACCAACGGCAGCCAGACCGGCTACCCGGCTGATTCGTCGGCTCCTGGCAGAAGATGAAGGAAGCGATGTAACAAGAGGTCGTCGCATATTGATTGACCATGTTGATTGAAAATATAAAAAGAATTATAAACATGCCCCATCTTGATCCCAAGCTGTTATGTACTGTGCTTTGTTTTGTCCGTTGTTTCACAGTGTACTCAAAAATAAAGAAAAAATGGTTCAGAAAAATTGTGTTCAGTACACTAGGTAATGTAAGAGGCCAAACTACATTTTTATAACATCTGACCTATAAAGTGAACATATATAGTGAACATATTAACGATCAATTGTCTGTGTATTCTTCTGAAACATGCTGACAACATTAATTTTTACAAAAGATGTCTGAGAATCTGCCCAATAAATAAAACATAAACCTCTAAATTTCGACGGTTCCAATTTAAATCCTCTGTCCACCAAAGACACACCAGTTTCCGCCCTTCTGAACTCTTCATCCCCTCCCATCGCTCCTCTTCCACAACTCGTTCCTTGTCCAAGCCTCCTCTCTCTACAACTCCCCGCCTCCCTACATCCGTCACTCTCCTTCCGTGGCTTCCTTCAAATCCTCTCTGTTCCAATTCCTCTTCAATTTACAATCCTCTCCCTCCGATTAGCCTTCATCCCCTCCTCTTTGTATTTTCCTATATTTACCATCAATTCTTATTATCTCTCTATTTAGTTTATTTAATCACTCGATTTTAGTATTGCATCTGTTTCTCTTAAATCAATATTGCCTACTTCAAACCGTCTGGGCGTCCTCCTCTCTCTTATATTTTTAATGTACCTCCTTTTCGATGTTATACTATACATTCCATTTTCTTAAGGTGTTATTTTAATTATTTATTTTTATTTTTTTTATTTATATGTATGTATATTAATCTTTTTACGGTACTCTTCACAATAGCACTAATTTAGGTTTATTGTTTTGTTTGTTTTATTTATAACTTCTTTCTTTTTTACTAATGATGTTTTTTTTATAGGTATCCATAATCATCAGGCAGATGATGAGGGCAAACTCGAAAGCTGGCTAGCGAATTATAATACAATACATCTGTGAGAGGTCAGACTACATTTTTATTCTGCTCTCTGTGGAATAATCACTTCCCACTACATCAGCCACCTTATAATTTTTATTCATTATGTTACGATTGGTACTCAGAAAATTATATTTCAAATTTAAATTCTAGTATTTTAATAGCAGCTAAAGTTCTTCCAAGATTTATTTATCTCCAGATAAATTCGATTGTAATAGATGGTATTTTGAAGGTGAAAACGACCAGAGGAAGATGTTTGGACCAAGATGTCCTCGGATTCAGGATTGGGATTGGTTTGTTAGAACAGGGAGGGAGGGGTGTGTCCAGGTCGGTAGGGTTGGAGGGGCGGGGGGGTAATAGGGTCCCCCCCAATAAGTGGTTATGCCGCCCTTTCCTGAATTATTCAGCCCCTAGGACACACACACACACATATACACTCTGAAAGGGCCTCAGATGGCCCTATACTCCTTATTGGTGCCATACCTTCCCTTTGTAGCTCTCTACGAGCTATTCTCTCAGATTAGTTTCTTCCAGTTTCACCTGCCCGCTCTTATCCACTATATGAGACCTATTCTGAAATTCGTTAACTCTAGTCTTCTGATATTTCTAAGACTAAATTTTGATTTATAACCAATACAATGAGAGATGAGGCTTGTGTAACTTTCGGGACTGAGTGAGCCTTTTCAGGTCCTATATATATATATATCCTATATCCTATTCATTATCATGAGTTTATATATGATACAATTAAGTAATGATATAACACTAAAAACTAAATGTGATCAAACAAACAAAACTTACATCACGTTATATAACATCACGAATATAACTTAAAATATTTAAACTAAAACAAAATGAAGTATGATATCTAAACAAAAAGTACGTACATATAACTAAAAAAAACAATATAAATGGAGTATGTACACTAGAATTAAAGTGTGACTAAGTATGCCTTCTTCAGGACCTGTATTGAAATATATAGATTATCAATGAGCTTATATACACTAGAATTAAGTAAAGATATAACTCTAACTACAAAGTGTGACTAAACAAACGAAACTTGCATCACGAGCGAATATGACTTAAAATATTTAAACTAAAAGAAAATAAACTACGAGTATGATATCTAAACACAAACAAATATAACTAAATAAAACGTACTATATAGTGAACACAAATTTTAAAATTTTTAACTAAAACAAATTATGATGACTAAACAAATAGTAAATATATCTAAACAAACCTACGTCATCAAATAATTTAGTTTAAATGTTTTAAAACCTTCGTTCATTCGTGATGTAGGTTTTTTTTAGTTATGTGCATGTCAATACTGGCCCGGAAGAAGTGCGGGAATTTTTACTGAGTTCGTTTTTATATTGATAACAGAAATAACAACATAAACACTAAAAATAATAAATAAATAATACATTTTTTTTTTTTTTTTTGTCTTTTATATATAAAAATACAACTGTTGCTAGGGTGCAACAACCAGCATCTATGCTGGTACGTATTGATATGTTGGCGTGAATGGCATATGAGAGGAAGGCCTCCCAGTGGTAGGTCCTCGGGACGAAAATTTATCTTAATTATTAGGACAAGAATAGAAAAAATAAATAAATAAATAAGACAATTTTGATGGATGGGTAAGAGAGATAATAAAAGTAAAGGAAACTGATGTAAAAAAAAAAAATTAAGAACGAATATGATTCAAGGTGGAAGTAAGACGCGGTTCCATCTTCTCTTCAACCTTCGTGGGGGTTTTGTGGTAAGTGTTGTGAAGATAAATAATAATAATAAAATAAATAATAAATAATACACTATAAATAATCAAGAATAAACTTAGTAAAAGGCAACTGGTGAAATAAAGTATGAAAATGAAGAGTGGAACAATATTGGTTAGTATATGCTGACAAACATAACCACAACATCAAAGAGGAGCCTTGAAATTCGATAGTGTCATATAATTGAGTAAATACCTCATTTAATGAGCAGCCTGTTTCGAGCCCTCATTACATTGCTCTAATTAAACCTTTATACATCATACACGTCAAGAGATAGCAGTTATTAACCTACAGTAGAGGTGCAATACTAAAACTACTAAAGAAATTCAACCAAAAGAATCAACAAAGGATTAAAAAGAGACTATTTTTTTTTACAAAGGTGAGGTACATATAAATCTATTCCAGTTCCTCTAATAGTGGATGCAATTCCGTGTAACTGGAACTTTGCTGACAATTCAGCCTCATTTGTCGCTATCTGTAGTTTGAAACGGTATCTTTCAGAAGAAGGGCAGACAAAATGTTCAGCATGCTTTTATATTTGAAACGGTATTTTCCTTCTGAAGGGCAGACAAAGTGTTCAGCATGCTTTTATAGTTTGAAACGGTATCTTCCTTCTGAAGGCCAGACAAAATGTTCAGCATGCTTTTATATTTGAAACGGTATCTTTCTTGTAATGTGCAGAGGATATTTTCAGCATATTCCAATTGTATGAAACGGGATCTTCCTTCTGATTGTCACAGAAGATTTACAGCATACTTCTACAGTTTGAAACGGTACATCCTTCTGAGAGATTCCCAACATATCCATTGTTAGACCAATAGAACATTTGATACAGTGAACCTAATTTCTTATTACTCTTGATAATATCCTGATCGAGAACAAATAAGTGAATTTTACTGGAAGTGTAAATAGGCCGGATTTTTATCTTCAGAGCTTCCAGCTATAAAACCGAAAATAGAGCTGCCAATCTGATAGATGTTTCAAAAGGGTTGGACTTAAAATGAATCTTGCCAAAAGAGCCCTATAATTCTTTCCATCAGGCTCGGAAATAGAGGGGGAGAAGCCCTTTTCTACCCCCAAAACCGATCCTTTATTATTCAGCCTTCAAGAATACATTGTCCTCAGCCAATAGAAAACTCTGACTGTTTTCCTCTTTTCTTTTTTCTCGTTTCCAACAAGGAATGAATTAACATTGACAGCTTTTCTACATATTAATGCCGTCTTCTCCAAGTATTTATCTAATACCTCTATTACCATACTCTTCTTCTTTTCCTCGCCCCCGAAAAGGAGATAAATTGCATTTCTTTCTTCCTCTTCACTTAAGTGCCACTCCCTATCTCTTCCCTTAGATGAGATTATTAGCTGTAAATACTTCATATCATGCAAAGCCTCCATTACTCAATATAACACTTCCTTTATATTTATTTGTTATATAATAAAAATAAAATAGCTTTATTGAAATTCTTTTAGAACAAAAGCCTCTCCTTTTGGAGGTTTTGAGTCTAGTGCTCTTTCAACAGAAGAAATCAGAAAAGAAATTAACGAATGTTCCAAAATAAATTAAATTATTTCTTAAGTATAACTGTTACTTCTTGATTAAAATAAAATAAAAATAAAACAAAACAAAAGCAACAAGTAAAATGAGGGTTATTTCTTAAATAGTGCTGTTACACATTTGTTCCATCTTTCTCTGTTCCTGTCCACTGTGCACCATCCATCCCCTATTCTCTCCACTATCTCGTCCCTCCACCGCAGTCCTGGTCTTCTTTTTCTTCTTCTTCTGTCTCTAGGAATCCACTCCGTGCAGACTTTAGCCCATCGTCCAGGATCCATCCTTGTAACATGCCCGGCCCATCTCCACTTCATCAAGTGTGCTTTCTTCTGGAGGCTTCTTAGCCTCACCTTCCGTAGAACCTCGCTGTTTCTTATTCTGTCACTTATCTTTACTCCAAGCATGCTCCTCATCATCCTAAATTGGTTTACTTCCAGACGACGATCCAGCTTTTGTGTCAGCGACCAGGTCTGTGCACCATATAGAATGGATGGATAGACGCAGCTCATCAGGATTTTGGCTTTCACGTCAACTGCAATTTCTCCCTTAAGTATTTTTTTCAGAGACCAGTATTTTCTCCATCCTGCTCTAATTCTGCAGTTCACCTCTTTCTCTGTTCGTGCTTTTTTTATATAACTTATATTAATTCGGTTTGGTGACATCAAATCTGCCCATCGCCTTTCCAGTTACTTCTAGTAGATATAGAAGGGTGAAACCTGGTATAAATGTCTCATCTAGATTCTGAATATGAAAAAGAAATTCTGTGTTAATCCAGAACTCTCAGTTTTTTAGACAAATCGAATAAAGTGGAGAGGGGTTAGGGGAGAGGCTTGACTCAAAAACTCTAATAACTGCCGTTGCAATGAATGTATCGACTCAAAATTTTATATGCACACTGCTGGAGTGTGACAGATTCCGGGGACAGCGAACAAGACCACCACTCAACCACCTCCAGTCCCTTCAGGACACACTCCGGAGTCATGATAAAAACAAATATTAAAATACTTCTAAAAGTTTGTAAAAGAGAATAATATAAACTCTGGAAAGACAAGTAAAAAATAAAAAATAAAAAATATATACAGGGTGGCCCAGATAAGCGGGCCACAAGTGAAATAACTCCTAAACAGTTAGAGATATCAAAATTGTGCATAGGACTACAGTTGTAGCACTCGCCGAGAGCTATAGTATAGAGCCCTCAAAAAGACAAAAATGACCCTTTTAATGGCTCAAATAGCCCTTCGAAGGGCGGGGTTCCTTTTTGACCCTTAAGTTTCATTACATTTTTTTAAAGTACTAAAGAAACAAGGAATAACTGTGAAAACAGATTTTTGATACGTCAAGTTGTTCTCGAAAAAAAAAACGTTAAAGTTGCACGTTTTTCTACTTCTGAAGTTAGTTTAAGTTAGAATTTAATAACTTCAGAATAAGAAAAACGTAAACTTTAAACGTTTTTTTTCCGAGAACACCCTTGACGTATCAAAAATCTGTTTTCACAGTTCTTCCTTGTTTCTTTAGGACTTTAATAAAATGTAATGAAACTTAAGGGTCAAAAGGGAATCCCGCCCTTCGAAGGGCTATTTGAGCCATTAAAAGGGTCATTTTTGTATTTTCGAGGACGCCATACTATAGCTCTCGGCGAGTGCTACAACTTTAGCCCTATGCACAATTTTTATATATCTAACCGTTTAGGAGTTATTTCACTTGTGGCTCGCTTATCTGGGCCACCGTGTATATACAGGGTGTCCTTTTTAGAAGGCCCGGCTGAATTTCTCTTGGACCGATAACGTTATAAAAAAAATAAAAAATACGTATTTAATATTTTTCAGTCTAGTTAAAAATTTCGACCTGTTTTTGAAAAAAAAAATTATACGGGTTATTCCAGGGACCAGTACAACTTAAAAATTTCAAATAGGACCCTCCCTACACCTTCCGATACATCATTTTGAAGGATTTTTTACACTGAAATCAATGGTGCAACCCGATTTTAAAGTGGCCAAAAATTATAAAGTTATGGTTCAAAATTAAAAAAAAAAAAATTTTGTTTGTTTCGAAATTTTAAACTAGACTGAAAAATATTAAATACGTATTTTTTATTTTTTTTATAACGTTATCAGTTCAAGAGAAATTCAGCCGGGCCATCTAAAAAGGACACCCTGTATATATATATAATAAAATAAGAACATAAGTAATGATAGAATCAAGAATTGAAATAAACCTAGATTAAAATCCTCTAGAGGTGTCGAGTGGGGGCGGCGGGGGATCTGGTTGTGCCGGTGGGGGCCCTGGGGCGGGGGCGTGGGGCGGCACCGCTGTGCTCTCTGGTCTGCAGTGGTTCCGGGCTGTGGAGGGTGTGGACGGCAGTACACATATGCACATCCTCTCTGGCATGCCTTGTCAACAGCAAAGCAATGTGCCTAAACGATGAAGGAGACGAGCTCTGATGTGCCGTGCTGCCCTCGTTCTTTGTCTCGGCTGTGGCGCTCCCCGCTCCGCTCCTCTTGGTCATCTCGCTCCGTTCGGTTCGTGCCGGCCCCATAAATAAATAATGAAGAAAATAATTTCCCTGGTGTATAGGATCTAATAAATTAGGACACAACCATTAAAAAAAAAAAATATATTCAAATGTGGATTCAAAACCCCACAGACGAAACATCAATTTTCAGAGATATCGGCAAAAAGAAGGGGTGGGGGAGGGGGGGGGGGGTTCAGGGACGTGTATGTAAGTCAACGGTCGACTGGTTCCGGAGATGGTGCGAAAAGTTAATTGATTAATTCGCTCTGTGGAAGTACATTGCCGGTGATTCCTAAAATTTTTTCACTTGAAATACTTTGTCAATCACATTAAAAGCAATATTCTCTGACAAAAGAATATTTAAAAGCAATAAGAAAGATGAGGGGGGGGGGGCTCCGGAAATCCAACTTGTATTTACTTAGTATTTCTCTTCTTTACCATTTCCAAGGTAAAGGTATTTTAGTTAATTGGTTACTTCTCAGAACTCGAAGGAAATTAAAAAAAACCTCACAGAGCCCTCGTTTTATAAATATTCAATCGAGTTAAGAGGGGTGTGGACTAACGCTGTGTGGGCCTCAGGGCGAACGGTGCGGAAATATTTGCATATATATTCAAAGAGAGGGAAAAACGGAGGGTGAGAAAGTCGAAGAGGGTGAAACTTTATGCGGCCAATATAAAAAGAAATGAAAACCAATAAAATGGTGGGGGGGGGGGGGGGGGGGGGGGGGAGTTTTTTGGAGGACAAGGATACCACCATTACACAAACTCCATGCGTCGATGCATCCCCTTGGTTCTTTATTTTATTGGTCTTTCCAACCCTCACCGTTTATATTTTAATGAAAACTCATACCAACCCCTCCTTATCTCCATTTGAATGGAATCTTCGAGTCAACATGTTCATGTTTTTTTTTTCTTTTTGCTATTATTCTTCACTGACATTTACGCTCTGACAGAAATTTTCAAGAGCTGCCATCACATGGTGAGTTCGTAGTTGAGCACTGCTTAAATTATTCTAACAGCTGAAAAAGTATGTTCGTGATGTCAGGAATAATGGAGAATGGAACCAAATTCTATTAGAAACTTTGATTCTTATATATGTGATATAAACTCGCCGTTCACGCCAATCTTCTCATTCAGGCGATATCTTAAAATACCCTGCCCACTACACACCCCGCCAACTCAAGCGAACTTGGCAGTGTGACTTCCTGAGGATGAAGTCTGGCATCTAAACCTCTATAGTGCACTGCTCTGATAGACATTCATCAGCAAAAATCATGAATGGCAGTATTATTATCTGTCGTCATGATCAATTTTATTTGTAAATAAATACATTTAAAAATATATGTGATGTGCCCATTACAGGACTTTCTTATACCCATGCTTACCGATCACTCTCTCTCTCTCTCTCTCTCCCTTCTCGAATCATTTCATTTTGTCTCATTGTACAGCGTAATCCTGAGAGTGACATACTCATACCCAGTAATGCCAGAAAAAAGTTATCGGTACGCAATGATAAAACCAAATTTGCTATAAGTAACGATTTAAAAATTTAGAATATTCTTTATAGACATTTAGTTTACATTCTTCGGGGAGTTATAATATGTGGGCACTATAACTTTTGTCTTATTCATTCTATCCCAAATCTAAGAACTTACAGCGATTGCAAACTTTATAAGAAACAATTTTGGTAAGAATCAATTTTTCGAAAAGAATAACCGTTTTTGGGTAAATCAAGGAAACGTACAAAAATTTGTGTTTCAAAACTACATTTCGAGATGGTTTTCGGCATGTATCTCGAAAACCGGACGACCTGTAAACAATGTTATTTAATATAAATTATGTATTTTAATATTCTCTACAACTATTACTTGTAACAATTTTTGATTAGGTAATAAACATAAGCGGTATCTTGTAAAGTGTATTTAGGTCCCGGGCGAAAGTGATCTCAATTTTCGTTTGATTTTGGCCAAAATCTAAGCAGAAGTTAAACATGTGACTTCTTCATTCCATATTTCAAGTTCATAGCTACAATCGTTTTTGCGGTATAGAGCTCACAACTTCAATCACATACATTCACACGCACAGACATAATCGCGAAAATTATCAAAACTTATTCAGGACAACGTGTAATTCAGTTGAAATTCCCTTCATTCAGACTAAAAAATTTGGAAAACATTCAAATTCAAAAAGCAACCATGGTAATGGGGAACAAAGAAGGTGGCTCCCCAGTATATCTTATAGTTTGTTATTTTGACTCAAGCCCGGGCTTTAACTACGATATTTAAACGCCCGTTCGTAGCTCTGGTGGACATGAGCCCGGCTTTAAATTGGAGGTCCTAAATGTTGCCTACCTAAGGCAGGGATGTTTCATGAGTACTTGACGTACAAGCTCCATTGGAAGCTTTACTTTTTGGAGAAGACGATGCTGAGCCCAGCTGTGTTAGCATTGGAAAGGAGTACTTATCAAACATAGGACATTGCCTCTAAGTGTTGATTTGACTTGAGTGATAGCTGTTTGTGTACAAGAATGCACAAGAACAGTGTATGACTGCATATCAAGATCTGACCTACCGACATCAGCTCTAATTGACGCTTCTCCGGAGACCTGGAGACCAATCTTCAACCATCTCCGCACGATTCCGCCTTATCTTCTTCAGATAGGCCGCATGCCATCCACCACAAAGATAGAATCCCTGTCAACAGCCGAATCTTACCCTGCTATCTTTTTACTTTTTTTCTTTGCAGACCATTGGTTATTTAATAGTGTAAAATTATGCTAAAGATATACTCCTAATTCCTAAGTTATATTGTTTTTGCGATACCGTCATTTATATGTATATATATATTTTTTTTTTCTCGGACCTCGGATTTTCTTTATAATTTAGATATAACTCATTATTATTATTATTGTTTACATTATTATTCCTATTTTGTTTTATCAAAAATTTACCTTTTTTTTTTTTTTTTTTTTATTTTTCACTAGTTTATTTTCATTGTTTTTTTTCCATTAACAATTAGGTTAGGTTTCATGACTTATGCCCGGGCTTTAACTACGAGGTCATATCGCCTACTACCAGAGCGCTCTTTCGTCACTCTGGTGGACATGAGCCCGACTCTACTGTGGGAGTCCTAAATTTTGCCTACCCTAAATTTTTATTCTCCTTGGGAAGGGGTCTTCGAGTACCTGACATCGTACAGGCTCGGGACCATCGCTTAACGTCCCATCCGAAGGACGGCTTGCTTAAGTTTATTTTACCTCCCAGATAAAATAAACTAAGGGCCTCGGTCGGGTTTCGAACCCACGTTCTTGAGTTCAGAAGACAAGCACGCATACCACTGAGCTACCAGCGCCCTCTCCATTAACATTTATATTTCTTTAATTAATTCTTAGCTCTTTTCTTTTTTTCTTTATTTTTTCTCAATTGGTTGATACTTGTATTCATTTGTATATCTTTTTATGTAATTATTCTTAAGGGACGTATGCCGCAGAATATAGATTATTTTTCATTTTCATTTTCATTTAATGCATTATGCTCTGTCCACTTTTATTAATTTATTTTGTTTATTTAGATGTTTATATAGATTTATTTTCGTACATTTCTTCATAACTAAGCAGTTCACTTTAATTTTTTATTTATCCTTATTTATTGTGGTTTAGTTTACCCACTGTAGCACTATTTTATTTATTTTTGTATTTTTTCTAATACTTTATTTAGTTGTTTTTTTTTCTTTTTGACTATGTATTTACTCTTAGCGGACCTCGGTTCCAGAATAAAATTTATTTTCATTTCATTTCAAGATATATAAGAAAGTTTAAATAATAGATTTATTCGAAAATACATACTTTATTCGAGAAGATCTTAAAACGAAGTGTATGTAATATATTAGTAACATACAACATATTCTGGTTACTATTTTATCGTGAATTCAAGTAGATACTGATAAAAATAAAATTTACGGGAAAAAATTTTAATTAAATTGGACGGGGCAGTTTAATGTGATACCATTCTCGTTAATGTAGTCTTTAAGATGGGTTTGGAAGTGGCTGATTAGGTCGAGAACGGATGAAAAACAGAAGCTGAATTCAGAACACGTTTTAATTAATATAGCTGAGGACGGGGTTTATTGGATCAACAAACTTTTAGAGGAGGCTCGAGGCATGAAAATTAGATGGGGAAAACTCTCAACAGGGTGCTAAGCTAGGAATTATATCAGGTATAGTAGTCGAGTGGGCACTTGGAATCCAAAACGAAACTCGGCTGGTAAACAGGCGTCGAACTAGCTGAGTATTGGAACAGAAAGGATTCTAAGAAGGTTCCAAATATTGAAATTAGATGGGAAGATGTGTCAACAGTGGACTTAATTAAATGAAGCCTAGTTGAGGGTTAAGTACTTGGAATTCAAAATGGGGAGTGTTTGTTAATCGGGTTCTTTTAGTCTCGTAGCTACCAGTGGAGGCAGAAGAACGACAAGAGAGGGCTGAGAGCGATGAGGTTTGTTGAGAGAAAGAGTACCAAAATATAGAGTTCTATTTTGTAATGATCCCGCGAAGACTGTGGGTGATCCTCGATAGAAGCAGAGGACGAGACTCAGGAAGTGATAGATGATCGCATTCGATGGGGATGAAAGGAACATTCAGCTGTAAAACTGGACACACTTGCTCTGGACAGGAATCTTTGAGGGAAGTCTCTCGAGTGGAGCTGAATGATGTCTGGCATTGCTTTTTTTTTACGTGAAAACGTCTATTCGCTCGTTAAGCACAGTGAGAGCCGGTCAAACTTTCTTGTGTTACAAAATACCGTCAGATTTCAAATATAATTATGATAATAACTACGAGACTAATAATGCACTACTAGGACTCAAAGTGAACCAATAAAAATATTCGCCGAAATATATGTAAAAATCGGTATTAAATTGAAAATTGCAAAAAAATTATAGATGTCGTCTCATATGAATCGTAAATATGCGCTGAATTATAGAAAACGCAAATCAGAGGAAAGCTCGCATCAAAAGGAATTTAAAAAACCCATAAAGTCTAGTGCCGAGCAAATGCATGAGCTACGGCAGCATCGAAAAGAAAATGAAAAAACGGCGCAAAGATGTTTTCACGGAAAAGCTACGGCGTGGACCTTGACTACACCATAATTTTTTTTTTCTCTCTTCATTTTCGGGTGTAAAATGACACCCCTGAAGGAGGCTCAACGACACCCGTTCGCTGAGTAGGGGGGAATAAGGTCACAATATGATTTTCCGTTTATTTGTCATGCTATTGGTGCTACGGCCGACTGTAGAACCCGCACGCTGTAGAACACACACATTCTTCTTTCCAAAAATAGTGTAAAAATTGACCTTGAAACATAAAAATATGATGAACATTTTGATTTCGACTTTCAGACCCATTACAACAACTTCCCTATATGCTAGGAAGTAAAAATGGGTTTGAAAACGACATTTTAGAACGTATCTCGAAAGCCGAGCGACCTTCGAAAATTGTATTCCACATTAAATGTGTTTATTAGTATTCACTATAACTTTTGTTTAAAATAAATTTTGGTCCCCAGCCTGTACAATGTCAGGTACTCGTTAAAGACTCCCTTACCCTAGGTGAATAAAAATTTAGGGTAGGCAAAATTTAGGACTCCCACAGTAGAGTCGGGCTCATGTCCACCAGAGTGACGAAAGAGCGCTCTGGTAGTAGGCGATATGACCTCGTAGTTAAAGCCCGGGCATGAGTCATAAAACCTAACCTCACCTAAATTTTGTTTAGCTCATAAATCAAATATAAGCATGTTTTGAAAATGCACTTAGGCCCCGATTAAAATGGTCTTAATTTTGTCTGATTTCCTTCAAAATGAGTTAAAGCGCTCCCCTACGCACAGCATAGCTATACAGACATCGTGAAAATGGTCAAAATGTATCCATGGGTACAACAATTCCTCATACTGAGTTATAAAAAAAAAAACACTTGATATATCCCGTTGTATGTAGATATGCTTGACATATATACCATGTGCATTGGACACATGTACCCTGGTAGGGAACATGACAGAAAAATCCCGATTGATTCTCCCTGAATTTCGGCTATTGCAGCTCTCAGTCTTCGTCAGCCCTGACTGATTTATGTCTGCTCTTAGATTCCTTGTCTGTTTGGTATCCGATACAATCGTCTCCCTCGTGTTTTAATAGTTGGACGGGAAATCTATTTTTGAATTCACTTTTTTTTCAAAAGAACAACAGACATTTGTTAGAAGTGATTTCATTCTTATAACTTCTCACGCCAACGGTGTTATTGTTATATTTTTTGATCCCGTATTTGAATAGCTATTGTACATAGTAATAATTTTAACTTGGCGCATTAAAAGGAAAAAAAAAAAGATGTGATGTGGTCATAACAGGACTGTCTTATACCAACCACGCTTATACAGATCACACTCTCACCCAAGATCATTTCATACTGGCATTATTGGATATATGAATATAATGCTTTAGCATCTGGGGTTTTCTTTGTTTCATTCTGAGAGTGCCTTTCATATACCCAGTAATACAAATATAAAATGATTTTGGGAGGAAGGAGGAAGAGCGAAAGTAATCTGTAAAAGCGGGGTTGGTATAAGAATGTCCTGTTATGGCCAGACCACATACATTTTTTTTCTTTATTTTTATAATTTTTAATAAAAAACTATCGATGAAACTTGGTTATTGTGACTCATGCCCGGGCTTTAACTACGAGGTTATATCGCCTACTAGTAGAGCGCTCTTTCTTCACTCCAGTAGACATACGGACTTAAGTCCGACCCTTCTATTGGGAGTCCTAAATGTTGACTAACCTATATTTTTATTCAACTAGGACTTTATCGAGTACCTGACATTATGTGACTCAGGATATCCCATCCGAAGGACGGCGTGCTCATGGTTTTCTACCTCCCAGATAAAAAAACTAGGGGCCTCGGCCGGCTTTCGAACACGCGATCTTGAGTTTAGTATGCTATCATGCAACTTTGAGTTACCTGCGCCCTACCGATAATAAAAATATATTAAAACATTCGTTGCTAAACGATACAATTTAAATACTTTGATATATCTTATCGGAAAATAATCAATTGGAAAATTTTTTCAATAGGATTAACCATTTTCGGGTATATCCTTCAAATCATGCGCTAAAGTGACCTATTAATATTTTACCCTAGGTCGATAATCATCTTAATGCTTAAAACAAACATAAGGGAGTATTTTAGGGGAGCTTTACGAGGGTGAAAATGTGGACTAGAAGATTAGAGGAAGTGGTGCCATGAGGATTAGGGGGTGATGGGATCGTATGAAATGTTATAGAAGGGTTGGAATCCGGCGTGGGAAACAGCGCCTGGAGTAACACACTAGATGACCCGTTGGACCCACCCCTAAGTGGGCCTTAAGTCACTTGCAACTTCAATATCGTTAGTAAGTCTTGACATTTCTACTGTTGTTTTAGGGCAAGAGGTCCTAGTTATAGACTGCTACAGTGGAGTTAGAAGTACCTACTGGGGAGGCGTAGCGTTACTATGGGTAAATCTCCATTGTCTCTCTCCAATATTATCCAAGGTCAAGTTTCATATATTTGCATCCGGATAAACAAGATTATGTATTCTCAAAACAGAAAAAAAAGTCGTCAGAGAATCACAGGCAATGTACTACCCCAGAACGAATTAATCAATTAACTGTTTGCTCCTCCATCACAACGTCATATAATCGGCCGACATTGCTGAAATTTGACAACATTTGTTTTCATTCAATTTTGACTTCAAATATGAAATTTAATGTCGAGGTTAGCTTAGGTTTTATGACTCACCCCCGGGCTTTAACTACGAGGTCATATCGCCTACTATCAGATCGCTCCTTCATCACTCTGGTGGACATGAGCCCGACTCTACTGTGGAAGTCCTAAATTTTGCCTACCCCAAATTTATTAGTAATTCACCTAGGGTAGGGGTCTTTAACGAGTACCTGACATCGTACAGGCTCGGGACCATCGCTTAAAGTCCCATCCGAAGGACTGCGTGCTTAAGTTTATTTTACCTCCCAGATAAAATAAACTAAGGGCCTCGGTCGGGTTTCGTCTTGAGCTCAGAAGGCAAGCACGCTTACCACTGAGCTACCGGCGCCCGCCTTTAATGTCAATACATTCATTATATCGGCAGTTATTGGCATTTTTTAGTTCAGCTTTCTTGATCCCCCTTTTTCTTCTACCGATTCCTCTGAAAATTAATAAATTCCATCCTTATGGTGTTTTGTGTCGATACAATCTTACAACGGCAATTATTAGAGTTTTTGAGTTACGCCTTTCCCCTAATCTCCCCCTTCCCTTTGGCCGATTTAACTTTCATCGACAGGTGTTGTCCTTATAGGGTTCAGGTCGTGTTGATACATTCATTCTATCGGGAGTTATCGTGTTCACAGACACACAGACAGACAGACAGAAATTGTTTTTACATATTTGGAATCTGGAGTTCGGCAAACATGAAATCTGACGCTAATCCTTTGCGATCACTTTTTTGGGATCAAAACAAAATAATAAAATGTAATATTAAAATCCTCACATCTTCGTTGTTTCTAATTGTCTTCAGGCATACCCACTGAAACTCTAAGGAGAGAACATTTTCTATCTCATCTCTGTTTCGAAAATCCTTAAGGTACCCATACACGAAGCAATTGATCGTCAGATGAATCTGACGATCGACAATCGTTCGATGAATCTTTAATGTATGTCGTCATCGGGTTCGATTGGTTGGTCTTCAGATCTATTTTTGATCTGAAGAAATTTTCATGCAATCATCGCACAGATTAATTGCTTGTACAATTGATTGTATGGTGTATGTGATTATCGTGGCGATAATCAAGGAGGTTATAATAAGTTTATCTATAATAATAACCTTTCAAACACAAAAGTGAAGTGGAAGAGATTAGGTATTTTAACTTTCCTGTTTTTACAATTTTCCTTTATTAAATTGTGATATGTGTACCTGGTCTAGAGATAATTTAGAACATTTTTTAAATCTGATGTGCGAGAATTGTTTTCTTTTTAATTAACCACCCTATTGTCCAAACTACTCTGTTTTTTTTTTTTTTGCGTTTAATTTTATTACATAACAAAACAGCCGCAGATAACAATAAAAGATCGTCCTTCTCCAGTATATATCGAACTGTGTGTGCGCTCTTAATCTTCAGATTGATTTGACGATAAATCTGACGATAGATTTGCTTCGTGTATGGGTACCTTTAGGGACTTCCTATATATTCAGTACACTCACCCGAAATTCAATATGAGTGCCATTTTTCTGCTTTCGAAACATTTCGAAATTTTAATTGGTGTCCCAAAGATTTACCCTGTCAGAGTTGTCATTGAACTGTTAGCAGTTTTCCAGGACAGTTCTTAACTTGGAGATGTGGTCCATCGTGCATCAGTTCCAAGTTCATCTTTACTGAAATGCTGTTCTGATTAATCTCAATATGTATTTTCCACCCTTGGACTTCATTAGGTTCTCTTCAACCCCTGGTCCCTCCCTCATCAAATAGATGTACAAACAGAGATATGAAGGGAAGCAACAACCCTTTCTCAACCCCCCTACGTATATAACTTAATAAACGCTACGTTTCAACCCCATGCCAAGGGCATGGATACCCCAATGTCATCATTGCGGCAATTTGATTGTCAGTCTTCAACACTGTTACACCAACAGCTGGCCCTTCATTGGCGTATGTCTGTTGTATTTGTTTAGGATCCTCCTTACCGTCTTCGTCCTCAACCAGTGCCTTATAAGGTATGAGCATTTATTATTTGATCCTTAAGACTTCCTTTATAGGGTAGAAGAAAGGAAAAAAAGGAAAACATCAAAATATAAAGTGGTTATAATAAAATATTGCTATAGGTTATCCGAGTTACCCCTACCGGTAACCCTGGAAACAGTAATTATTCCCCCAAAATTTGCTAAAAGTTTATTAACCCGTTTTTGCATTATCTTTGTGCTATGCTTTGCTGCGAAACTACTGCTTTTACAAAAAGACTGAATGGAAACTATTTTTGTAGAGAATATATAGAGCTTTTCAATTTAGTACGAAGAAAATTTGTTGTCAGAGTAGCGGTTTTCGACTAAAACCTAAACCTGTCTACTTCTCTTTATCACTTTCTTATACCTATAGTAAAGGAAGTAGGTATAGTAATCGTTCGAAAATCTGAGATCGAGGTTTCAACTGATTTTCACGTTTCAAGATTATTTTCGAGATGATGTGTGTCAGTGCGTGTGTATGCTATACAAAAGTTGTGAGCTCTCTACCGCAAAAACGATTGTAGCTATGAACTTAAAATTTTGAATGAACAAATTACATGTTTTAACTTAGGTCTGATTAGATTTTGACCGAGATCGAACAAAAATTGAGACCACTTTCCTCCGGGACCTACCTACATTTTACTAAATACAGCTTATGCTTATGACCTAATCAAAAATTATTTCGAGTAATAGTTGCGGAGAATACTCAAATGCATAATTTTTAAAGAATATTATTTTTTACAGATAGTCCGGTTTTTGAGATACATGCCGAAATCCATTTTGAAATGTAGTTTTGAAACACATATTTTTTGACGTTTCCTTGATTTATCCATAAACGGTTAGTCCAATCGAAAAATTAATTCTTACCAAATCTGTTCCCTATAAAATTTGAAGTAGGATCGACAACAGTTATAGCTCCCGAAGAATGTAAACTAAATGTCTATAAGGAATAAATGTAATTTTTTTTAATCGTAACTCATAACAACGAACAATAACAATAAAACAATATATTCCCCTCTTTCCTCTCCCCCTCTCAAAATCATTTCATTTTGTCTCTTTGCACAGCTTTATCTTGAGAGTACACATTCTTATAGCCTGTAATGCCCGTATGAAATTTTTTTTTTTTTTTCTACTGTAAGCGTGGTTGGTATAAGAAAGTCCTGTAATGGCCACATCACAACTTTTTAAACTATAGGTATAAGAAAATAAAAATAGCCGCTATCTAGTTTCGCACTGATTTCATGACTTGTAGGAACTTCTAATAGAAATCACCAGTCCAGAGCGAAATGGCAGTGATTGTACGCTGAGCAGAGGAGCCGTGCTAGCAACGCTGAGGTTCCCAGCAACAGTACAGTAGAGGTCACGACACCACTTAGATTCGCGAGACTTACTTTTAGTTTGTTTTTTAGTGAGGTCGTGAACACTTATTACCATTAAACTGTCGTAACATCCCTTTAACATTTTAAGTTAATACGTATACTTATTTTCAAAAGGTTCTCTTTTATAATTGGACTTAGGTTTACAAACTGTAGGTACCTTAGCCGCCCAAGCACTTTTCTGTCGGCCCGATTAATTTCTAAGATATTTTGTGTTCAATGCGTGAAGGATCAGTAGATTTGACATTTCAGTATTTTATATGTTAGGTTAGGTTTTATGACTCATGCCCGGGCTTTAACTACGAGGTTATATCGCCTACTACCAGAGCGCTCTTTCGTCACTCTGGTGGACATGAGCCCGACTCTACTGTGGGAGTCCTAAATTTTGCCTACCCTAAATTTTTATTCATCTAGGGTAAGGGGTCTTTAACGAGTACCTGACATCGTACAGGCTCGGGACCATCGCTTAACGTCCCATCCGAAGGACGGCGTGCTTAAGTTTATTTTACCTCCCAGATAAAATAAACTAAGGGCTTCGGTCGGGCTACGAACCCACGACCTTGAGCTCAGAAGTCAAGCACGCATACCACTGAGCTACCGGCGCCCTCCAGTATTTTATATTATTTCATTATTTATCTGAACGTGAACTCCAATGATAAAATACGATGGAGGGCGCCGGTAGCTCAGTGGTATGAGTGCTTGTCTTCTGTGCTCAAGAACGTGGGTTCGAAACCCGACCGAGGCCCTTAGTTTATTTTATCTGGGAGGTAAAATAAACTTAAGCACGCCGTCCTTCGCATGGGACGTTAAGCGATGGTCCCGAGCCTGTTCGATGACAGCTACTCGTTAAAGAATACCTACTTCTAGGTAAAATATAGGGTAGGCAAAATTTAGGACTCCCCTAGTAGAGTCGGGCTCATGTCCACCAGAGTGACGAAAGAGCGCTCTGGTAGTAGGCGATATGACCTCGTTGTTAAAACCCGGGCATGACATAAAACCTAACCTAACCTAAAACACGATGTTAGGTCGTCGTTAAAGACCTCTCCCCTACGTAACTAAAACTTCAGAATTTAGGACTCAGTAGGGTCGGTCTCATGTCCACCAGAACGTCATAAGAGCGCTCTTATAGTAATGAAATGGAATGAATGAAAGAAAAGAAATTTTATTTGTCCTCTAAGAATAAATACATAGAGTCAAAAAAAAAAAATAAACAATAAAAATAAATAAATACAAAAGTAAATAAATTAGTTATTAAAGTGCTACTGTGGAGAAAAAATAGACAATAATAATACAGATAAATATAAAATTACCATGCACCGCTTAATTATGAAGAAATAAAAGTATCTTTATAAATAGAAAAACGTACATATATAATAAAGAATCTATAGAATATGAAGAAAATAAAATAAATTAATAAGAACCGACGGAGCATAATACAATAATGGTTACCTATAAAAGAGAAGAAAGGATGTCCTGATTAGGATTGAAATTAAATTAGTTTTAGTAAGTAGGGGGTAAACCGAAAAAAATGTGAAAAAAAAGAAAAGGAAAAATAACAATAATAATAAAATAAAATAAATAAATGAATGATAAAAATATATAGATATGTAAAATAAATATAATATTTATTTTGATAAAATTTAGAAAATATGGGAAAACAATTAAATTGAATAAAAACTAAGAATAAAAAAAAAAAAAAAAAAAAAAAAAAAAAAAAAAAAAAATGGGATAAGTAAAGTTTCCTTGTAGTAGGAGTTATAACTATAATATAATTATATTTATATTTTCATTTACAATTCCAACACTCACATAATGCCATACCTTGGCTGAATCGGTGTTGGTCGCGTGACCTCCGGCCTGAGGAGGACCGCTGAGGGGCGATGGTGTTGACCAGCTGCTTCATCAAGTGTTTTAGACATTCTACTCTTTTGACCATTCTTCTTTTGTGTTCTCACAGTTGTAAAATGACAATTAACTGTGAAAAAAAAATAATAAAGTAAAAAATGTATATATCATTTTTTATTATATTCAATATGTTCTTTATTTTATCTAAATTTTTTATTATTTTTTAAGTTAATATTTAAACGCAAATACTTTCACTGTTAGGATTTTCCGTTATGACAGTAAGACTTTCTTCCTAAATGGGGTTTGTGGAAGGGGAGTCACAGCTTCAGGTAATCTCAGGTAGACTCAGAATTTTTATAAATATGCAGATTTAGCAAAACTTGAATGTTTCTGCTGAACTACTGACGATGGCCTAAGCCGAAAGGGATGCACTATATGTATTTTTACTTCTTCAGCTATACAAAGTGTAGGGGAAGTTATGTAATCCGTCAGAAATTCGACACCGAATTTTCAACGGAATTTCATGTTTTCCGACCTCCTGATTAGGGAGAGGCTTAACACAAATAACTGCCGTTGTAATGAATCTATTGACACGAAATTTAATATGTACATTTAAAGCCCTTTTAGGGTGACACTTATTGATATTCAGCCAAATCGGGTGAAAGGAAGGGCGGATTAGGGGGTGCGTTACACAAACACTCTAATAGATGCTGATGTAATGAATGTATTGACACGAAATTTCATATATTAATTCACAACCCTATTAGGATAATACCTATTAATTGAGAGAGAGTGACAACTTAATTGAAATTTTGTACTGGGGAAGTACATATTCGATGATTTACTGACGATTTTTTTTTTTACTTTCTTATACCGTTAAGAGTTTCGCAACAAGCTGAAATTCCCTAAATGATAGTTGACCTGATGTACATTGATCATCCATTACTTCATCTACCAAAGAATACTAGAAGACGAAAGTAACTTTTTGAAAGGTTTAGTCCGAGTGGAATGCCTTGTGAAGATCGCGTGAGCCATATCGATCCTGATTGCCGCTTCAACCCGTGAGAACCCGACTTATGACAGCTTCTATTACATGGGCCAGACACTACTCAACCCTTTGCCGTCCATCCAGGGTTTCATGAAATTATATCGTCACTCCCAAGTGGTTTCATGAAATTACAAAGCTCTAACTGAAAGGTTCTCAAACCCCCAACTATTTTCATATCTACTGTGAACATGTTTACCTATTAACCTGTTTTCTGTATAATTTCCATGATAATAGGTTGAGAAAGAACATTTTTAGATTCATGTTTTTAAAACTTTCTTAAAAATCGCTGTTGTAATATTGTGTGGTAAAAAATTTATTGTTAGATAAAAATAAATAATATTATAAATTATTATAATATTAAATTATATTATAATAAATTACCACATTTCCTGTAGAAATTTTATCTATTTTCTTTTACCAAATTTTGATTTCTACAGTAATTTCAGAAAAAGGCCCTAAAAAAATATCAAAAGTTCAAGACATGCAATTTTTAAGAAAGTAGGCAAAATTTAGGACTCCCACAGTAGAGTTGGACTCATGTCCACCAGAGTGACGAAAGAGCGCTCTGGTAGTAAGCAATATGACCTCGTAGTTAAAGCCCGGGCATGACTCTTAAAACCTAACCTAACTGTTATACTTATGGAAATGCATCGTTCAGCTTCTGGTGTCAATTTCAACGGTTTTTTTGTTTTGTTTCATCACGATAAGGTAACTTTTGTACGCTTTTCAAAAACCGAATAACTGATGTAATTCGAGGAGGATAACAAGACAAAAGATATGATCAAAGCTTTTATCAGAACCAGACCGTCATATGGTTTGTTTAGTTCACAGTTTGTTTTTTGCTCGGCCCCATTTTGTTGTGGGATGTTGCTCCATTATCGGCACGCAGAACGATCAGACGAGGGAGATATCCCCTTCCTGTCATTGTTCCCTTCCCTGGTGTCTTAAGTTCAGGAAGAGATGGAGAGAAATTCGTATAATTGCATTTGAAAGAACAATGCTCTTAGAGTGGAGTGAAAAGTGTAATTGGTGGACATCGCGTGCGTTAATCTACGTCGTTGGTTTTTCGAAATTTATGTAAGAATGCTCAATCGCGTATTTACAGTTATTTTTGATGCACCCCCTCTACCCCCGTACCCACAAAAAAATAGAAAAAGATGCCATGCCATTAATAGAGTTTTTGTACTACCCCACTAATCCCCCCTTCCCTATGGCCGATTGGGCTGAAAATAGTTGTTGTTGTTCCGGATACTCATACATTTAGTGTAGAGACATTCATTCTGAGAGCTATCTTGTTTGGAGACAGACTTTTTTTTTCTTCCATTTTTGGAATTAGGGGTTCGGAAAACATTAAATTTTGGTGAAAACTCATCATCTCCGTAAAGAGATCGTGACTGGCTCTAGCTTTGTCAGCGTCTGTACTTCGTTGTCGTGTACAACGTTCGTTCCTGATGTCACACGATGTTATTCTGCCAACTGTGAAAATTCGTTCTGAATTATAAGTGTATAAAAATTCAATATTTCCATAATTATTCCAGATCTTTTTACTGTGCTTATATCTTAATTACAGGACTACCTAAGTACTAATTATGATATATATCGGATTATAGATATAGAACAAATAACATCACACACTCGATGTTCACACATACATCAATGGTTGACAATTGGTCGTATAATTCCATAAAACTTGGGAACGTAAGTAAATTTATTGCACATAACCCAAAATGTTTCTCCAAACGCAATTGAGAAACCCTACTTATGTATCCCATATTTCCAGGTTGACATGAAGGGTTGTTAACACTACGTACAAAAGTCATTAGACTGAAACTGTTGTCTAATTCATGTGACAAGGCTGTCCAAACAGATGACCAAGACAGTTACGTCATGTCCTTCTTCCTAACCGGTGTCCATCAAGGATACATATTTGATACCTTCATGTTCCTCTTGGACCTCCTCTTCTCTGAATAAAGCACACTCTTATTATTTATTTACTCTGAATAGAACTGAAAACAATTTCTTACTTCTTCTCCCAGTTCTTCCTTTCTTTTCCCCCTTCTGAATTTATTCATAGGGCTTGGTAATGAGAAACTGTAAAAATGAACGTTTAGAGAGCTTGAGAAAGAAGGGTGACATGAATTTACATGATATTTTTTCCCCCTTTTTGACAGAATTACCCTTCACAGAGGGAGCAGGGCCGCGCTAAATTGCATAAAAAAAAAAAAAAAAGGGAAAAAAGAGGGAAAGGAGCTTCGTGGAAGAAATGTAATTTTTTTGTACCCCCCCCCCCTCTCCCCCCTTCAAGCCCCCCCCTCTTCGTTTCACATAATAATGCAGATCATGTCTAAGTTGCTTGTTGACTTTGTGTTAGAAAAGTGAGTTACCTAAAATACAATTGAGAAAAAGTAGCTGGCAAAACGTACGAGCCCACACCTATTCTAAGTGTCCCTGCCGCAAGCTCTCATTTTTTTAAATCTTAGTATATTAAAATGGCTGATCTAGAGAAGTGATTATTTAACAGGTTGCAAAATTAAAAAGTCGTCAGTGAATCACCGGCTATGTACTTCCACAGCACGAATTAATCAATTATGTTTTTTACTCTCCCTACATAGATAACCGACCGTTTGGTCCTAAACTCAATGTCAGAATACATTTCGTGAAAAGCTAATAAAATAAATAAGAACAAAAAAACTTGTTTCGCTTTTGTATTGTTTCATTTCACAAAAATATATACATAAACTGATCTGACTGAATTAGAGTTAGTTACTGTCTCATGCCTGGGCTTATCTACGAGGATATCGTCTACTACCAGAGCGCTCTTTCGTCGCTTTGATGGACATGAACCCGACTCTACTATGGGAGTCCAAAATTTTGCCTATTTTGGTTTATTCACCAAGGGTATATGTCTTTAACGAGTACCTGACATCTTAGGGGCCATTCATAAATTATGTAAGACTTTTTTAATGCTAATTTGCCCCCCCCCCCCCCCCCCCCCCCCTATTGTAAGATATCATAAGATTTCAGCTCCCCCCCCCCCCCCCTTGATAAGAAATTTTCTTAAGAAATGATAGTACTGATAAAATAAAAGACAGTTTGATTAAAAAATATTAGGTTAGGTTTGGTTAGGTTTTATGACTCATGCCCGGGCTTTAACTACGAGGTCATATCGCCTACTACCAGAGCGCTCTTTCGTCACTCTGGTGGACATGAGCCCGACTCTACTGTGAAAGTCCTAAATTTTGCCTACCCTAAATTTTTATTCATCTAGGGTAGGGGTCTTTAACGAGTACCTGACATCGTACAGGCTCGGGACCATCGCTTAACGTCCCATCCGAAGGACGGCGTGCTTAAGTTTATTCTACCTCCCAGATAATATAAACTAAGGGCCTCGGTCGGCTACGAACCCACGACCTTGAGCTCAGAAGTCAAGCACGCATACCAGTGAGCTACCGGCGCCCTCAAAAAATATTATTTATTGCAATTATACTTCGATTAATCGTCTTAACTTTTTCATTACCTACTGCATTAAATTACTTCAAATAAAATATATAAATAGCATAAAATAGTCAGCGAGACAATAGAATAAAAAAATGTCTAGAAGTACTGAGACCATATGATTTCTGTAAGATTCAATACTGAATTTGAGAACTAAGTACAGATGGCGCTATCCAATAAAGTCATTTCTTAGCGCGAAAATAGTAGTTTTTAAATTCAAAAACTTACATAAGATAAAATTCTTTACTTAAGAATTAGTAATATTGAGCTTATCCTTCACCCCCTAAATACCTTACATAATTTATGAATGACCCCTTACGGGGTCGGGACCATTGCTTAACGTCCCAGCCGAGGGATCCATTCATCTTTCAGTTAAAAAACGTAAGGACCTCGGCCGGGTTCCAAACTTGCAATCTTGAGCTCGGTACGCAAGCACGCTACTTCTGAGCTATCGAGTGTTTTTCTTGACTGATAAGAGTTATTTGAGTCTTCTCTTTGTTTAGGTATAGTAGTTTGGTGTTAACTCTCTTATCCAGCGTTATCCTTAGATACATACACCCTGGTCTTTAGGATTCCTTGAAATAAACATGCATCAAGATTGAGTGTTCTTAGTCCTGTCAGCAAGAACCTACATAAGGAGAATATCCTGGCTTCAGTTTTTGCTGGGTTCAGAGAGATTACAATTTTGAAAATGACTTCATTCAGGCTGCTCTCCTGGGTAACAATCATTGTGTCGTCCGCGAATGTTGCAAGCGTTAAAAAAGGCAATACTGGTAGATCGTTGTATTACCAATTGAATAGGAGTGGGCTAAGAATGGCTCCCTGAGGAACGCCGGATTCAATTGGTTGTCTGGTGCTCTTTGCTCAGTTCGCCGGCACTTGAAAGGTACTGTCTTGATGATAGAACTAAATTGAGTGAATTTCTAAAAAGATTTCAAAACGTACTTTCACGACTGTTATCAGCATTGATCTTGGGAAACAGAAGACCTTCGAAAAAAATGATTTTCAAAATATACTTAGGCTCCTTAATCTATTGTGTTCTTCGTTAGCATATGTGACATCTTTATTTAAAATTCCAAGTTCTTGTTCATAGTTAAGGCTAGAATTTCTGCGTTAGAACGCTCATAAAGTTCCAATCATACACAGTCAGACATCATCAGGAAAATGGTCTGAATTAAAATTCTCCGAGTAAGACTTTCATTCACATAGATTTATTGTGATATTATCTAGCGATATATTTCCTCAGAATCAGTATCAGAGGATTGCCTGGATGCTTAGAAGACATTATAGAGATTATGTGTGAGAGGTTTGTAATGGTGGACTTTTGTAAAGTATAGATTGGAAGGGATTTGAGCTGACTATGGCTAGGGTGGCTTCGGGCTGTGTGAGAGTGCAGCCCTGGAACCTGGATCGTGCCTCCGGCCAAGTTATCATTACCTGTCACTGGTTATCTGCAATGCCTATTAACAGCATGGCACAACACAACCCTCCCCCTCCACGGATAACCCACCATCAAATCCCTCAAGATAACATCTTTCCCCAAAAAGATATGCAAAAACACCATAAGCATGATCCTTCTAAAAATGTATTCCGGTGTTGGGGTGGTGGTTGGGATTGTAGCGATGCTATCTACGTGTAGAGACCCTGATCCCTTGAAATATGCCAGCCCTCACGTGGCCCCCGCTAAGCCCTTCCTTATCTTCACTGTTATTGTTACTGTTACTCCCTAGTTACAGTAACATCTCTTTGCAGTTCTCCGTCCCGTCTCGTCCCGTCCACCTCTTTAACAGCACTCACCAATGTTCCTTCTAAAATCCTCACTCTCTCCCACTCTTTACCTTCTCCTAGTCATGAGGCAAGAGTAAATTCTAGCCTAGCAAAACCAAGAACACTAGATAAATATGTGATGTTGGCCTTAACAGGACTTTTTTTTATACCAACCATTTTCTTGTAATAATGTTTATTTCCGTTAAACCATTACATGGTAATAGGATACGTCATAAGAATGTTTACATAAGATAGCTTATAATTTAGATGGATTAGAATTAAGAATACTTCTAAAAAGTAAAAAGAAATGAATAAATACTTGAAAATATGAGTATAAAAAAATAATATTTTACAGTAGATAGATAAAGTAGGTATATAATAAATAGAGTAGATTTTATAATTTATTTAAAATTAAGATAATAATTTTTGATAATTTTTCCGGAGTGTCTTTTTCAAGACGACATTTCGGGACGTTCTCATGTTCCTTCCTCAGGTCACAATGTGTGAAATATAGAAAACAGAAAGAAAACAAAATAACAATAACAATTATAAAATATATATAAATATAATAAAAAATAATGATTAAAACGTAGATTCGACAGACCATAAAAGAGGATATCTATGGAGGATCTCTACCAAAAAAATAAAAATGAAAGCTATGTAAGAAATAATGTTTTTGAATATAAAACACGATTTTTTATTATGGTTATTTTATTATTTTTGAAAAATGAGAAGAAAATTCCTTTTCAGAATACAAGGTTTCCTCTAACATAAACGTTTTTAGATAAAGTTCCAATTTTCTTATTGTTTCTACTGTGTTCAAGAAGTGGGGAAGGGCATTGAGGAAATTAATTCCTTTATGAGTTATACTTTTTTCTAAAAGAGAGGAGCAGTGTTTTTGAGTGAGAGTGCGCACAAAGTTCCAATCACATACAGACAAACAAGGTCATGAAAATGGGTTAAATATAGACAAAGCAAAATGAGGTAATATGTTCTTCACAATGCTACCAGAATGCACTGGAGTTTTGTACCTTACCTACGTACATCCTAGAAATTCTGTCTCCGTCCAAGCTTGTTATCCTCGTGAGAAGGCTCATCCAGGAGTTTTTCCAAAAGATGCCCTCTTCTCCACGGTCTGGAAGGTTCATGGTTGTTTTGACGCTCCACTGACCCCTTCGGCCGTTTCCCGTCACGAGTCTTCCAGGAAGTCCGGATCAGCCAGGGAAATATTTGTCAGAAGTCCCCATCAATAGTAGACATCCGACAGAGGGGTGCAAATCTTCTGTTAGTACTAAAGACGTGGGCATGGGAGAGTATTAGATGATTCCTCAGCATTTATATTGATAATAATAACACTAGTGCATCCTGGTTGCAGCATTGTGAACTATATATCACTTTAAAAAATGCGTCGCTGAACCACAGGCAACGTACTTCTCCAGTCCGCATTGATCAACTAAGTTTTTCCTCTATCTATTAAACCAATTGACCATTTCGGCTAAATATAATATTTGAGCTTTTTTCCCTGATCCCTCCTTCTCTTTGGCTGAAAATCAATAGGTGTAGTTCTTATGGGATACATATATATAATTTTGTGTCGATACATTGATTCTACTGGCTGTTATCGTGTGTTATGTATTTACGGACTTGAACTTGGTTTGTGTCAAGGCTTCCAATCTTCAGCGCATCCAATCCCATTAATCCAAAATCCATAGTACAATAGCCAATGCTCCTTATTACGTTTACAATACTTCGAACTGACCTTCACTGAAGTTGCTAAATTTAAGTATAAAAAATTATTTTTCTCTCTTAGCTTCCACAGTAATCATCTAGTCCCTTCATTCTCCAACACTTCCTCAACGACGGCTTAAGCGTCAATGGTCTAGAGACCTTAGCAGCAGCAGTGACAGTGATTAGTTACAAATGAGAGCAACTCAGTGATTAGTGAGTGTCACTGGGTGATTTCTCCCCTCTTCACATTTTAACATTGTCATCATCTCTCTCTTAGCACATTTGCTTGTAGTATATATTTTATATACAATTGTAAATACATAAATTTGTAAATAAAAAATGAACTTCCAGCCTCTTCCTTACCTGATATATAAGATTATAACTAAACGTGACAATGACATAGTGCAGAAACTTAGTATAGGTATAAATTATAATTTAATTATTATTAACACCTTTGCAGATGATACTGCAATCCTCTCTCCTCATCCCGACCCTGTCCTATCATCCAGACACCTACAATAACACCTGATAACTCTTCAGTCCTGATACAAAAAGTGGAGAGTGAAGGTGAACGACATAAAATCAGTTCATATCGTCTTCACCCTTCGTCGAAAATATACCTGCCCTCCAGTGTACCTTAACAAAAATCCCATCCCTTTAAAAAACGAAGTCTGCTATCTAGGCCTCTTAGTCGACAAATGACTAACTTGGAATCCTCACACGAGACTGAAAAGACAAGAAATGAACAGACGTTATAAACTTCTACTAAGACAACTAGACAAAAGATCCAAACTATGAAAACAAAACGACTTATATACAACGCAATACTCAAACCTATGTGGACCTTATTACGTCACCAACAAAACTCTTCACACTGATCTTAACGTACCTTTTGTCACTGAAGTCGCTAAATCCAAATATAAAAAAATATTTTCCCTTCTTAGTTCCCACAATAATCCTCCAGTCCGCGCCCTCCATTCTGCCGTACTTCCCCAACGACGGCTTAAGCGTCAATGGCCTAGAGACCTCCTTAGCAGCAGCAGTGACAGTGACAGTGATTATTTTCAAATGAGAGGAAATCAGTGACTATGGAGTGTCACCATTGGGTGATTTCTCCCCTCTTGACATTTTCACATTGCCATTATCTCTTTATTAGCACATTTGCTTGTTGTATTTATTTGTATACAGTTTGTAAATAGATATTTGAAACAAAAAAATTATTATCAATAATAGGTAATTATTTTGAGGGCGCCGGTAGCTCAGTGGTATGCGTGCTTCTGAGCTCAAGAACGTGGGTTCAAAACCCTTCGGTCGGGTTAGTTTATTTTATCTGCAAAGTAAAATAAACTAAAGCACGCCGTCCTTCGGATGGGGCATTAAGCGATGGTCCCGAGCCTGTACGATGTCAGGTACTCATTAAAGACCCGTGCCCTAGGTGAATAAAAATTTAGGGTAGGCAAAATTTAGGACTCTCACAGTAGAGTCGAGCTCATGTCCACCAGAATGACGAAAGAGCGCTCTTGTAGTCGGCGATATGACCTCGTAGTTAAAGCCCGGGCATGAGCCATAAAACATAACCTAATCTAGGTAATTATTGGCGGAAAAGACAATATTTAAAAAATAAGTTTGTTTTATTTATTTACTTCAAAAACTTGTTGAACCATTCCTTTCTGGTAATTGTCAGTCAAAGATCACATAAGTAATTACCGAATGTATTTAATATTTTTTTTATGTTATTTATTTTTTACTTAATAAGCAGTTGATAAATTGTCAAAGGGCCTGTATCAAGTTAGTTTGTAGCCTTTTGTCAAAGAGCAAATATAAACTCATTGGTTTTTGAACGGTTCGTTAGCCGACATCTATCGGCTCTCCATCAACTCGGCTCCGACAATAAAAACCAAAATAAAACGGGGAAGGGTAAAAAAAAAATAAAGGAAAAAGATGTAAGGTAATTTGGGTAGTGTGAGGGGCGGGTATAATGGGCAAACGATCCCAATTGGAGGATAAAAAGTGTTCTTTTTGTCGCCCGAGCCGGGGCAAACAAAACAGACGAAAATCACCATTTTACTTTCCTCAGCTATTCCAAGTATACGGGATGTTATGTAATCTGTCAAAAAATCGATGTGGAGTTTTTAACGAAATTTCATGTTTTCCGACCTCATGATTCCAAAATATTTAAAAAAAAATGTCTGTGTGTGTCTGTGGACCCGATAACTTCCGATAGAATGAATGTATCGAAGAATAGATAATTAAAATACACAATTCCTTTGTCAAACTTCACTATATATTCTCAAATACTCAACTAGTTTCGCCGTGTTAAGGCATTATCAAGAGTTACTTACAAACTGACAGAATTGGTTGACAGGGTAGAAGGTACAGTTATGGAGGGGGTTTTTAGGTAATGATGGGGAATCCCTTGTTTTTGTTACTCTATACATTCCAATAAACAGATATTTACAAGATAATAATAAATATAAAATAAAAAAGAAAGAAAAAAAATATATATATAAAATCTAATAAAGCGAATCTAACAGTAAAGTGTTGGTATTTATATAGGTATATTTGTATTATATACCAACACTTTACTGTTAGATTAGCTTTATTAGATTTTATATATATATATATATATTTTTTTTCTTTCTTTTTTATTTTATATTTATTATTATCTTGTAAATATCTGTTTATTGGAATGTATAGAGTAACAAAAACAAGGGATTCACCGTCATTACCTAAAAAACCCCTCCATAACTGTACCTTCTACCCTGTCAACCAATTCTGTCAGTTTGTAAGTAACTCTTGATAATGCCTTAACACGGCGAAACTAGTTGAGTATTTGAGAATATATAGTGAAGTTTGACAAAGAAATTGTGTATTTTAATTATCTATTCCTAGAATGGAGCTTCACAAAGTAAATCTGGAAACCATAAATTATTTGAATGTATCGACACGAAATTTTATATGTTTAACCAGAATCACATATTAATTTTCAGTCATATCGGCCTCACCAGGCTTACACAAAAAAATATTGGTCTAACGGAAATAAATTTATTATTATTATTATTAGGATTTATTTTCGAGGATGATACTAATATTCTTGTGACTGTTAAAAATCCAACCTCGTTGATTGAATCTTGTTCTAAAGCTGTTGATGACAACTAAGTGATCAAATGAATATCCGCTATTAGAAAGTTAGTCTTTTCACATAATTTGAAGATTATATAAAATGTATGTGTATTGGTATGAAATTGTCATGAGCAGAACATAAGTCAGTCATAGGTAAAACAATTAAGTTCCGTTCGTACTTCATTTCAAAAAAATCGTACTAAAGGAAACATGAAATTCCAGAAAATGAATGTCTAGTTACACCATGGTATACAAGTTGCATGAAACCGATGTTGCTATGAAATAAAAAACGTGGAGTGTGACTATACTAAGTGCCAAGAAAGTGTAATACTTGAGACTGGGTTAAGTCACGGTAAACATTTGAATATTCGTGCTCCCTGGAAAGAACACTCGTGCTCGTGTGACTAGGTCTTCTGTACGAGCATTTGGGCTCCCTTGCAAAAGTGCATTGTTAGCTCAGCTTTGTCTTATGCAAGCCACACATTCAGACAAAAATTATGGGTCAATTCTTCTCCGTGTTCATATTGTGTGCCCTATGTAACCTTGGCTAGGAGTCATATGGTTAAGTTATAGATCAGGGTAGTAACCGCCAGTAGAAAATTCACGGATTTTAAATTTATCAATAAATAGGAAAACTGGCGTATTTCAATATAAAATTCATGTCGAAAACCCGGTCGAGGTCTTTATGTTATTCGTCTGGATGGTAATAAAAACTTTGAGCACGCTGTCCTTTGGAAAATACTTTATGCGATTGTCCTGAGCCTATATGATGTCAAGTACTCGTTAATGACCCCTTACCCTAAGTAGTTCAACCTGGACAGGGAACATTTTGGGCTCCCTTAGTAGACTCGGGTTTATGTCTACCAGAGTGCTCTTTCGTCGAACTAGTGTACATAAACCCGAGTCTACTGAGGGAGCACTAAATTTAGGAGTAGTTAAAGCCCGGGCATGACTCACAATGAGTAACTAAAATTCCTCTACACTAAATGTAAAATTTAGTAATCTTTTGGTCAATATTGATTATCTTATTGGGGAAGGAAAGCCGCAGGTCAAACTTGGATACTGATTTGGAAGATGGAACGTGGTTTTTAAACCCGTTCATCCACGAGATACATAGACTTGAATTGAACAAGATGTTATATGTAACGTTAATGGCGCGTGAAACATTAAAAAATATGAACAATTTGGCCCCCATGTGCTAGATGGCCCGGATAGAACTATAATCTAATAGTGGACTAAAGAGCCTCTTTTGGGATGACACAAGGGGAGGGTGTAAGAGGACACGCGATGCGCCGCGTGTCCATTGTCCATGAAGTCTTGGATCGGAACAATATTTACACCAATCCACAAAAGACTGGGTAATCCCATGTTTTACATGGATAATACATATCTAGGCTGGGTGTCGTTACGCTAACAATGCTCGGATGAGGAACGTTCGCATGCCACGCTATCTTGTTGAATGAGGATCTTTTGATACTATCGTTGAGACTGATTTACGGTTTGTTCACCCATCAACGCAATCCTCTTCCTGTTCCCTTCGTTTAGTTGGCTTTATAATGGTTTTGTACTGTAAAGCTCAGCGTCGTCTAATTACGGAATCGTTTGAAACATCATCATCTGTTATCCTCAGAAGTACTATGGCAAGATGAAAAAAAATATCTTAAGCTTTCGTTTTCTCTCTGAAACCAATCCCCGATAATACTAAATTCCATGTTGATACATTCATTACCTACATCAATAGTTATTAGGGTTTCTGTGTTGAGTTCAGCCTTCTCCTCTGATCTTCCTCTTCGTCAGTCAATTCGGCTGAAAGTTGATGGGTTTGGTCCTTATGGAATTAAGGAATTACATTTAAATTTCATGTTGATACATTCATTACTTCAGCAGTTATTGGGGTTTTCGTGTTCAGCCAAATGTGTGAGTGACGCGTTACTCACGAGAATTGATGCGTAAACGACTGCTTTAGTTTCAAAAATTTGGTGTCGTGCACTGATATTGATTAAAATTTGTTTTATAATGATACGATTAGAAAAATAGTAGAAATTAATCTTTCAAATTTATTCTTTTTCAATTTCTTTTATACATGAAATTTTAGGTTTGTGATAGCTAAAATAATTATATTTTTTTAGATTTACATTGTTATATTATTTTATTTTAACAAAATTTTTATTTATTGTGACAAATTTAAGCTATCGAAGCATCTTAACCTAAACGTTTTTTACCAAAAGATCGATCTCTAGTTCGTAATATTGATATTTTATTTAGTTAAATTCACTATAATGGTAAATATGATAAATAATGTAAAAATACAATGTTATATCCAATCATTGTTATATGTATATATTCATGTTATATCTAATCATTCCATGAACGTAGAAATGCTCAAAAACAGCTGACATCACAGATAAAGAAGTGTGTCCGCGCTGCGCGCGCAACCGTCCGACATACACACACACACTTACGCATGCACATCAACGAGACATACGCTCTGACGGTCTGACATAGCCCCTACCGAGAACTCAGATGTTTTCGCATAAAAAAAAAAAGTAAGTATTTCTTTTGTCATCTCATCATTTAAACTGACATATTATTCTAAATCCTGTAGTGTAGAACTTACGTTGCCCTTAACCTTAGCAGTAGAGGGACCCGCCAGAGTTTCAGAGTTGAGAATATGGCTGTGGAGGTAAAAATATCCAATATTGTTTGATGAAACAGAAGAAAGAACTTTGAAAGAGGAAGATGGATAAAAAAATGATTATAAAAAAAAACCGCTCAATGAAGTAAATTGTTTATGGGCTTGAAGTTGATTTGGTGGAAAACAATCCGAGTGGTTTGACTATTAAATATTAAGGGCTTTGAAATGACGGGATTTCCCTTACAGTGTGAGAGGGTAAGGGTAGGAAAGCATTAAATAATGGAGAAGGATGAGGTGGAACCAACGAGGACTGAGACCTTTGGATAATTTGAATATGTCAATAGAGTTGGCGGTTCACAATATCCAAGAGCAATTTCCATGTTCCTCGGTGTAATTTGGGGGAAAGGAGGAGGACATTAAACATGCAGAGTAGAGCCTCCCACGGAGTTGTGCATAATGTATGCTTATGTATTGAGTCTAATACAGTTACAAATGAAGGAGAGACGGTGGAGTGTTGCGACTCCACGACAATGGAGTAAAGATCTCGTTACAATCACTCCACTCCGTCCTTCCTACACTCATGAGGCAACCATTAGCAACAAATTATATTATTCAAGAGAGCATTTATTGGGTTTCTATGGATGGGCGATTAACTAGTACAAATATGGGTTGTGGCCAAAACAGGACTTTCTTATACCAACCATGTTTTTACAGATCACTTCCTCCCCTTCTCAAAACCATAACCGGAATTACCCTTCTGAAACCTTGGTGTGGAGGGCTTTTTGACGTCTATTCGCTCGTTAAGCACAGTGATAGTTGGTCAAACTTTCTTGTGTTACAAAATACCGTCAGATTTCAATCGATAATAACTATGAGACTAATAATGCGATAACAACGGTTGAGGTCACAATGGATAGAGCATGTCTGTACGTGTTTGTTGTGCAGTGTTTGTTTTGCCTGTTATCGGGCTAGTGTGGGCGCCGGCGGATGATTGTTGTGAATTAGCGTTGTGTAAAATTAGAAATTAGTGTAGCGTGATAACGCGTTTAGATAGGACGTTGATTCGGGTCTCATTGTAAAGAGCTTGAGAAGCACTACTAGGACTCAAAGTGAAACAATAAAAATATTAGACGAAAGATATGTAAAAATCGGTATTAAATTGAAAATTGCAAAAAATTAAAGATGTCATCTCATATGGATCGTAAATATGCGCGGAATTATAGAAAACGCAAATCAGAGGAAAGCTCGCATCAAAAGGAATTTAAAAAACCTAAAAAGTCTAGTGCCGAGCAAATGCAAGAGCTACGGCAGCATCGAATAGAAAATGAAAAATGATTTTATCGCGACGTTTTCACGGAAAATCTACGGCGTGGACCTTGACTACGCCTCAATTTTTTTTTTGGGGGGGGTGATAAACATATGAGCTCAAACTCCAAGTCTCCAGTTGTAATAGAGACCGAGATCCCTACACAGGCTCTGATGAAACCTATATTCTTGGAAACGCCATACCCGATATTCACCAAACATGGCTAAGAACCATCTCGCAAATACCAGCTTTTGAAACAAAAAAACGCTTTGAAATCGGTGCTGCCGTCTTGGAGCTACGGTGCCACAGACACACACACAGACAAAGGCTTCAAACTCATAACATCCCTCCTTTTATGTCGGGGGTTAAAAAGTGGTTCGTATAAGAAAGTCTTCTTAATCAAATGACACATATTTTATTTGTTATCTTTTTTGATTCAAAACTACTAATTATATCACTTATTGACCATTCTTTGGGACGTTACAGCTCAGTTTATATTAGTCTTAACTCATATCAAAACGCATATCAAGGGAGCCATAGTGGCCGTGCGGGCTAGAGCGTAGGGCTTTGGTCGCATGGTCTCACCATGGTTTGCGGGTTCGAATCCCGTCCGGGAGTGAGTTTTATTTCGTATATAGAACTCCCTCCCGGGGCCATGGATGTCGTATATAATTAGATGACATGGCTAATATGCATAGTACATAAGGCAAAAAAAACAGAAAAAGAAAACAATAAAAACATTAAGGTTGGAAATTTGATAAGAAATATTTTTGGAAGGTCTAATTCTTCGATAACTGTTTTCGCGTAAATCGATCAAACGTATTAAAAAATGTTTCCTAAAAGGTGATTTTAGTACGGTTTTCGACATGTAGTCAGTCCCACAGTTCGTTGGAAGGGTTACCATTAGGTGTAATGAATAGTTTTCCGGACGGATGCGAATCAGATTCTACAGAACCCAAGTCGGAACATTGGGAGATAGGAAACTTATCGAACGTTGTTCGAAACATGAACGGGTTTTGACTGTTCCGCCTAGATTAAGAAGATTACGTAGTTAAGCAGGTTAAAAAAGTTTAGAAGGTTAAGGAACTTTAAGAAGGCTAAGAAAGCTTAGAAGGTTAAGAAGTTTAGAATGTTTAGAAGGTTAAGGAGGTTTAAGAAGGTTAAGAGTTTAGAATGTTAAACATGTTTAAGAAGGTTAAGAATGTTTAGAAGGTTAAGAAAGTTTAAGAAGGTTAAGGAACTTTAAGAAGGTTAATAGTTTAGAAGGTTAGGAAGTTTATAAGTTTAATGAAGTTTAGAATGTTAAACATGTTTAAGAAGGGTAAGACATTTAGAAGGTTAATAGATTTTAAGAAGGGTAAGGTTTCATCCTAATTTCGAATGACAAATACCTAACATAAGTCCAATGAGGTCCTGATCTAAGCTGATGACACTGCTCCAGAGCTGTTTGTCAAATCACAGTGATATCATAATTGATATTTGCTGCTCCAGTCCTATACTTGGGATTAGCAGCCCAGGAGGTTCCCTGAGTCACCTAATGTACAAGTGATTGTTCATTGACAGCCCCTAACAATCCATTATTCCTCCCCTATATAACCATTATCATTTTAATTTCCATCGCCTTTTCATTCCAAGAGGATTATTCCTGTTCCTTTTTTCCTTCCTATTATACGAGGGGCGAGAAAATCCGATTATAACAGAGAAAAGAGGGAGTTTTTTTTTATTTTTTAATAACATCTTTCGTTGAGTGTATTAACACCCTTAAAACAGCCTGGAAATAATGAGTTTTAAGATACTTATGAGAAAAGCTTCTAATAGATAATACATAATTCATATTATCCAAATTCAAAATATTGATTGTCAATAGCAATAAGATGTAGTATTCACACAATACAAATCATTTTAACAGCGAAATATTGAATTTTTATACGATATTAAGTATCGTAATCGTTCGAAAATCCGAGATAGAATATTCAACGAAATTTCATTTTCAAAAAGATGTCTATGTGTGATTGATTGAAACATTCCGATCTTATTAGAGTTTGGCCGAAAACAAAAAAAATTAAGACCACATTACTTCGGAGCTTAAATACCTTTAAGATACAACTTACATTTATTGACTTTATCGAAAAAGCTTCTTAAAAATGTTTCTTATTAAATTTCCATCCATCAGTATATGCCCTCTTTTAAAAAATAATAATTTATTATTTTTTGTGTATTGTAATATGAGTTTTAATAAACTTTATATTTTATTTTATTTAGTTCAATAAAAGTGAATTATTTTATAAATACAAAAAGTGACGCTGACATCCGACGAGAAGAAATGTCTAGGTCAAAAAATGGAACAAACCTCGGCCGTAATGTGGACATCATTGGAAAATAAACTGAAGAACAATATAGAAAATATCGATGTATGGGAGGAGATCGGAAAGGCGGGATTCAGCATCTACGCTGTACGGGTGGGTTGTGCTATTGATGATGACGTCAAAAAAAAAAACAATGGGAAAACAACATCTTTTATTTCTATAAATGAATCTAATGTATTCAGGGGCGCCGATAGCTCAGTGGTATACGTACTGGCTTACTGAGCTCAAGATCATGGGTTCGAAACCCGTGAGGTAAAATAAACTTAAGCACGCCGTCCTTCGGATGAGACGTTAAACGATGGTCCCGAGCCTGTACGATATCAGGTACTCATGAAAGACCCCTGCCCTAGGTGAATAAAAATTTAGGACTCCCACAGTAGAGTGGTTACTATATTTGGGTAAGCAAAATGTGGGAATCCACAGTAGCATGGGGCTCAAGTCCACCAAAGCGATGAAAGAACTCTTCATTGGTTGAGGGCCAGGGGCGCAAAAGGCTCTAGATCCATCAAGGCTCTTCTCGAATATGTGTCAATATTTCCAACTGGGAACAGAGTAAAGATCCTTAGAATCACGTTGACTCTAATAATAATCATTCAAGTAAGCCCTTTATGAGGCATGAGCCAGTACTAGGAATATCTCGGAAGACATACCGAACCCGGATTAGAGAGTGAGCTAAGGATCTTTTAGAGCGTACATGCAGGGAAAAGACCACATGCAGACAGTCGAAGATGTTCCTGGGACAGGAGTTGAAGGATGGATCCTGAACTTAGAAAGGAGCGAACTTCGGCAACTAACTGGAGTTCTCACAGGACACGGTCAGTTCAATAGACACCTACATAGTGTAGGAGTCAAGGACAGTCCCACCTGTGATAGCTGTGGGGAAGAAGACGAGACGGCGGCACACTTCCTCGGCTCGGAATACGCGCGAACGAGATTCCACATCTTTGGTAAATATGTAAAATCATAGAGGAGAATTTTAGAAGATTGGACCACGGGAGCATTCTCAGGTTCATTAAGGAAACTGGGAGACCGACTACTTCATGAAGGACTTGGTTTAGGTAGTATAAAAATACAGTTAACAAAATAAGGGGGAAGCCCAGCGCTTCCAGGGAAGGGATAAGAGCACTGGATGGTCCCTAGGTGTAAAACACCAGCCCACCACATATATATGTATTAATAAGGATCAGATAAGGATTGAGGAAGTTAGGAGCCATATCACACGCAAGTTAAATGAAACATATAATACAGATGGAGGATGTGAGGATGTAATTGGAGTTGCAGATCTCATTGGAGGATAAGAAGAAGAAGTAAATAGAATCCTGTCGAGAGGCGTCACTTTTAACAACCTTAACAAAGAGTCACGTGACCCTCCTGCTTCCATGTCTCCAGAGATCGTTCCCCCTCGTTGGAGATATAGATTCAATCATATCGTTAGATAGTTAAGTGTCTACAGAGAGTTGCCCTGGGGGGTGGAAGGAGACGACCCATGGAGACTCTCTGGAGAGCATATGGAATACATCCGACTATTATACACTCTGTGTATGACCCAACATGTGTCCACATATGTGTAGCATTAATATACAATTGGATTTGCCGCTTCAAGTAGCGTGGGCGACCCTCAAAAAAGAGACTGCTGGCAGGGGTCGTCCCATTCATTGAGTCCAACTATCCAACAGCACTCCAACATCTGCTACTTTTTGTAACTAATACACCAACTCCTAATTGTACTAGTTCTACCAAAAATCTAAATTATAAAAATCAATTTTAGTTACTTAAACTGAACGGGATCCCATACTAGTATAGTTTAAGTAACCTGTCTCAACCCAGCTGTGTGTCCAGTAGGGATGGGCGATAGTTGAGAGTTAGCCTCTATCGATAGTCCGATACTATATCGATAATTCAGTAAGTTTCCGCTTTTCATTCAAACTACTTTCCAATTCCAATATTATATTATAATATGATTATTTTATTAATTATTTTCATGTACATCTACCTAATTTAAATTATTCTATGTTATGGAGAATGAAAGGGGAATAAAAATATCAATCGAATAAGTAATTGTTCTTTCAAATCGAACTTTTATTTTATGGAAATAACATTTTCTGTCGAAAATAATTACATTAAGTATAACACTTGGCAAGAATATTAACACATTAATTAAAATTCAAAAACACTTATTGTAGATAATCCAATAACATTCAAGTAGGCACTTGACCTTAACCTTAACCACCTTAACCACTCTCTCTTAATAACTTCTAAGTTGAGAAACGCGGACATATTGTGGAAACTTGTAATAAATAAATAAAACAAACTTATTTTTGAAATATTGTCTATACCGGTTTCGGCTTTATACCATCGTCAGGTCTAGTTATGAACTAAGTCAGTTTGCAGAGAGCGACCCTTCAAATACATCTCAGGTCAAAGGGGGCTATTAGAACTTGGGAGTCCCCCGGCTGTACCGTTAGCTAACTCATGAAATATTTCTTAACAAAACCTAGATCTAAATTTACATAAAACAATGTCACTAGACTAATACGGGAAAAATAACAAATAAATAAGTACAAATACAAGTAAATAATAAAAAATAGAAATAAAATTAATAACAATGTTAAGATTTAGATAACTTGAAACATATATGTGGAACCAAATATTAATAACAGATAATACAAACATATATGTGGAAACAGAACTGGTTTAGGGTGTTAACAAAGGGGAATAGTTGAAATAAATTTGGTCATTCATACAAATGTTCCTTTTGTTAGCTTTATTTATTTCTAATTGTTCTAAGCTATTAAGTAGCCTGCTTTTTGGGCAATAATGGAGATATTTGATGCCTGTAGATGGGTCGAAAGTGTGGCTATTGTCAATTATGTGGGTCGCGAATGTAGAACGGTTTCCTCGGTTCTTTATTTCGGCCGTGTGTTCTTTAATTCTTTCCTTAAAACGACGTCCTGTCTGTCCAATGTATAATTGACTGCACGTCGCACACTCTAGACTATAAACTCCGCTTCTATTTTCAATATCTGTTCTGTCCCTACCTCTCTCTAGGCACTGGCTTATGGGATTGATAGTTTTAAACCCGATATTGAAACCTTCTTTTTTCAACTCTTTACCTATTTTTTCTGAAATTTTTCCGTGGTAAGTTAAGCTGACCCATTTATTATAAACTTTATTTTGTGTTTCTAATTTGGTCAGTTTGTTCCTAAAATTATGATTTTTGACCTTCTTTTCAATTTTATTTATTGTTTTTTGTGGGTAGCTATTGTTTTTGGCTATTTCCTTAATAATCTTAAGTTCTTTATCTTTTGATTGTTGGGTCATGGGAATTGAGTAGGCTCTGTGGAACATGGAATAAAAGGCCGCGTATTTGTAACTGGAAGGACAGTTAGAAGATGGGTGTATTACCGTGTCTGTTGTAGTCGGTTTTCTGTGAATGCTAAATTCGAATTTCTTGTTATTAATTTTGATCTCCAAATCCAGAAAATTTATGGTTTGACCTCCTATTTCCAACGTGAATTTTATTTTGTTATGGACTTTGTTGACAAAGTCAAAAAATAAGTTAATTTGTCGTTCTGTTCCGTTAAAAAGAATCAAAATATCGTCCACGTACCCACGTACTCTCTCTTAACCACCTTAATTTTCTCTACTACCTTAACCATCTTAATCATTAGATTCAACAATTTTTATTTCAATCACCAAATTTTATAAAACAATATCAACAAATTAATTACCAATTGACGAAAAATAAGTTTGTAAAACTTTATGGAACAGTAGGCTGTGGTGATCCAGCTTCTGCAGTGGGTTGGTTTGGTCTTGGGTGCCGGTTTATAAGTTTCTTGGTGGCATCTCTAGAGGTGATCCCTTAAATTGGATGTGTTGGAACTAGTTTTGAGTAAAACTTTGCACAAAGTACATTTCACACTTTTCCCATCATCAAAGTAAAAGTTCTAAAATTCATATCGATAGTTACTTAGATTATCGATAGTCATGAACTACTAAGACCAGTGGCGGATCTACAGTTTTGGGTCTTGAGGCATTCCCTTATATCTCATTTTGGTGGGGCAGGACAAGAAGTAATTTATATAATCGTGTGAAAATCCGAGATGAAAACTCAACGAATTTTTTTTTTTTTTTTAGCACTGTACTCCAAAAACGACTCGAGCTATGTACTTGAAATTTGAAATGAATAAGTCACATGTGCTAACTTAGTTCTGATTAGATTTTCACATTACTTCAGAGCATAAGCCCATTTTACAAGATACCGTTTATATTTATGACTTAAACAAAATATTTTCAAGCAAAAGAAGTTGTCGAATAAATTGAAAAGCACATTTTATGTGCAATACGTTTTTTCAAAAGTCGCTTGGCTTGCGAGGAACATGCAGAAAACCAGCCCAAAATGTCTATTTTGATACACATTTTTTTTAGACATTTGCTTGATCAAATCTTTTCATCAACGGTTAGTTCTACCGAAAAATTAAATCTTAGCAAAAATATAACTTGTTGTTCCAAATTAACATAATGCCCCTTAGATTTGAGGCAATACGAACATAATTATAGCACCCGAAAGAATGGAATAAATAAGTGAAAAAATAAAAATACATGCTAATAATAAACCATGTACAAAATAATATTAATAAAATAAAAAATTAAAAAATAATATGAAAACAAATAATAAAAATAAAGGTTAGGTTTTATGACTCATGCCCGGGCTTTAACTACGAGGTCATATCGCCTACTACCCGAGCGCTCCCCCTTTCGTCACTCTGGTGGACATGAGCCCGACTCTACAGTGGGAGTCCTAAATTTTGCCTACCCTAAATTTTTATTCACCTAAGGTAGGGGTTTTTTACGAGTACCTGACATCGTACAGGCCCGGGACCATCGCAAGTTTATTTTACCTCCCAGATAAAATAAACTAAGGGCCTCGGTCGGGTTCCGAACCCACGTTCTTGAGCTCAGAAGTCAAGCATGCATACCGGCGCCCTCTAATGAAGTACATATAATAAATTAGCCAGGGCCCACTCGGAATCACTCCCGATGTCCCGCCAGCCCCATTTCGTCAAACTAACGGAGGCAGCGAGTCCCTGGTGACCCCCCCTCCTCCCGCAACCTTCCTAGCACTGACCAGCAGCGGAGGCAGACCGTAGAGCTGGAAATATGACATGAGGGAAAAAACTAGTCACAACTAGCAATCCCTAGACTATATCAGTAGGTCCCTCGGACAGCACTGCCTCAATCTTCGGGGAGTATTGTTTGGATGGGATCATGAGGGGATTTAATGAGGTTGATGAGAATTTTGGGGTCATTGTCGTGAAGAAACAAAGTAGGGAGCATCGACAATTTTTCGGAGGATTACTTATAAGTCCTTAGACTAGATAGACTTGATGTTGGATGGCTTATCTTTATGGAATCCACTTATTTTCGGGTAATGAGACAGAGAGACACTGTTCAAATAGGATAAATATTGTATTGTAGGCAATGTGTTGGGTATGTTTGTGATATTAAAGAGAGGAGCGGGTGTATTTCTTGTCGGAGCGACATAAACCGGCCATAAAACCAACTTGTTCCTTCATCAATATGGATAGTTCCAACTTTATGTTCAAGTCTACACTTCAAATCCTCCTTTCTCTAGGTTTAGTACAGTTTTGTCACTTCGACTATTGTAACACTCGACACTAAAACAACATTCTAGAAGCTGTCTTAACTTTACATTCATGTCTTCTACTCTGAAATATCATCCATTATGAATATCTTGTGGGTTGGACGAGGAGTTTAAAGGCTCTATACAGAATGGTCAGAATATCATTTAAAGTTTAGGATATTTATTTTGGATTGTATACAAATTATAGTAACGTGTGGAATATTTAATTAGGATACATAATTATTTTTGAAAATTGATGTTACTTCCCCATCTATTTAGATATTGTGACTCATGTCCGGGCATTAACTAAGAGGTCATATCACCTTTTGGCCAAAATAAAGTATGATTAGGGAGGATGATTTTAATATCTGCAGTTTTAGAGGATTAATTGAGATAAATATTCATATGAAAATTCCCCATAAGAACGACCACCATTAATTTTTCGCTAACTCGGCAGAGGAGGGCTCAACTCATAAATCCCAATAACTGTCAATGTAATGAATATATCGACACAAAATGTATTCTGAGAATCCAGAAGTCTCTGTGTGACTGTTGACTTTTTCTCATTAAAAACTGTGTTTACCTTTTATGTTTGCTGATGACACAGCCATCCTTGCTCCAGATCCTGATCCTAATAACTTGTTTCTAAGCCTGCAAGAACATACAGATGAGTTCTCCAGATGGTTTGAGCTATGGAGAATTAAGATCAACGACAGTAAATATGTCCAAGTTACCTTCACGCAAAACTGTCCATCTGTATCCATGAACGATGCTCTCATTCCAACCTCCCACATCGTGCTGTATCTTGGGTTCTACTTTATGGTCTTTTGAGACGACTATTTACAAAACAACCTTACGACCTATATGGACATACGGATTCGAACTATGGGCCTCAGCCAAGAGTTTCAACATTAACAGAATACAATCTTACGACTTTTGTTCTTTTTTATTTCCCCAACCAAGATGGTTCTCGGCTTGTATCTCGAAAATCGGACAACCTGCAGCCTTGTATATCATATAAAATATATAATATATTTTAAAATGAACTTAGACCCCGAAGGAAAGTGGTTCGTATGAATTCAACCAAAATCTAACCAGAACTGCTGCCACTGCTGCTTTGTGATAGAGCGCTTACAACTTATCAATCACAAACACACACAGACACACATCTGAGGACTTTTTAGCGATTGGAATTTAAAAAGGAACATTTTTGATTAGAACCAATTTTTCGATAGGACTAACCGTTTTCGGGTGAATCAAGGAAACGTCTAAAAATATGTGTTTCTGGCATCTCGAAAACCGGACGACCAGTGAAAAATTTTATTTTATATAAATTATGTATTTTAATATTCGCTACAACTATTACTCGAAAACATCTTTGATTGTGTCATAAACATAAGCTGTATCTTGTTAAATGTAGGTAGGTCCGGTGGAAAGTGGTCTCAATTGTAGTTCGATTTCAGCAAAAATCTAAACAAATCTAAGTTAGCAAATGTGACTTCTTCATTCATACATACACACAAACATCGCGAAAAAAATTCAAAACAAATTTAGGGGACCTTGAAAAGTGAAAATTCTTAGAAACCTCGATCTCGAATTTTCGCACAATTGCAATACTTCTTTATACTATAGGTACCTATAAGAAAGTATTTTAGATCTTTGGAAATCTATAATACAGTGTCTACTCGTCCAACGAGAATCAATAACGATAGAAATGGTATTACTCTTTGCATGTCTTTCACCATTTTCTTTCAGAAAGGTAAATAGAAATGTTCTAATAGGTCTTGTTGGGCTTCATCAATATTGTAGTCTTGATGTCCACTTCTAACAAGAACCTGACTCAGCTGGTTATGTATTATTTATTATACAGGGATCAATGGAGGGGGATAGATCAGACCGAGGGACACACAGAGGGCGTAAGTAAATCTCAATACAATTCTGGGGACAATCAGAGAGTAGTGTCCGGCCCCAGGGGTGGAGCCCCAAAGGTCCACTCTATGAGAGAAATTGTTTCTTTTTTTTTTTTTTTTTTTTCTTCTCCCATTTCCTCTTCTCCCTTCTATCCAGTGAACAGGAGGGAGGAGGTCCCAGGAGTCCATTAGGACAAGGATGGACATCTAGAACATAGACAATCCGATCAAAGTTGGCGACAGATCAATTTTTTAGTAGAGTCCGTCCCATATGTCCGTTAAGAGGATGAACCCCCCCCCCCCCCCCCCCCCCCCTTCCACTTCTTGTTAACTTAACTCATTTTTCTGGAATCCCCTCTGTAATAAATCTCTACTGTGTTGACCCAGCTCATTAAAAAACAGTCGTCGGTGAATCACCGGCCCCAGAACAAACAGAACAAATAATTCTATTACATCTTCGCTCTCCGTTCAAAGCCAATCGATGGTGACCCATGGTGCGAAAACGCAACATTTGACTTACGTATTTTTTATTTATTTATTACTACATTGAAGCCTATTAAGGCTTATTGTAGAGAGTTGGGGTACAATTGGAATATACATCTGATATAATGCGCACATTTACATGTATACATACAACCAAGAGAAATGCAAAAAAAAAACAATAAAAAATATATGCTTCCAGATACATACATACACATATACGTAACATAATGACTTTAAATAAAACCAAAGTAATAACCATTAAATATAACCACTTTGTACTTAAACTGTAAATAACAAGTATTTAACAAATACTTAATATGAAAATGTCAACTTTAATTCATTTTTCATTATCTTCATTATTTTTTTGTCCCCTATTCTTAATTTTAATTTCATTTTTTTTATTTTTTATTTTTTTTATTTTTTTTTTTTCTTCTCTTTAATTTTTATTGTAAGTTAGATTTTTTAATGTTTGCTTTTTTAAATTAATAGAATTTAGAATTTAGTAATAGACATCATTAATTTGCTCTATAGAAACAATCTCTAATATTTTAATAATATTACTTTCATCTTCATCAGAGTTTTTAATATATTTAGATAAATATCTTTCTCTAATATTATTAATATTGTATTAATATTTACAAATATACAATATTAATAAATAAATAGTGGTTTCTGAATCCTCATACTAAGTTTTGTATCTATACATTCAATACACTCGGAGTTATTAGAGTTTTAAGTCGAGCCCCCACTCTGGTCCTCCACTTTCTTCGACCGAATTCTCAGAAAATTAATAGGTGCCATCCTTAAGGGCTTTAAATATACATATGAAATTTCGTGTCAATACATTTATTACAACGGTAGTTAATACAGTTTTTAGGCTTCTCCCTAATCACGTTTTTTCTTCAGCCGATTCGGCCTAAAAATCATCACGTGTCGTCCTTGGAGAGCTCTGGCTACACATATAATATTTCATGTCGATACATTCATTCTATCGGCAGTTATCGTGTTCGCGGATATACACACATACACAGCATTTTTTTTATTTTTGCAATCAGGTGGTCGGTCAATAATAATGTAAGGTATAAATAAATTAAAAATAAACAAAAACACAACTCGAAAAATTGTGAAAGTCTATAATAGTTAGTTATTATGATGCATGCCCTGGCTTTAATTACGAGGTCATATCGCCTACTACCAGAGCGGTCTTCGTCTCTCTGGTGGACATGAACCCGACTCTACTATGGGAATACTAAATTTTGCCTATCCTAAATTTTTATTCACCTAGGGTAGGGGTATTTAACGAGTACCTGACATAGTACAGGCTCGGGACCATCGCTTAACGTCCCATCCGAAGGACGGCGTGCTTAAGTTTATTTTACCTCCCAGATAAAATAAACTAAGGGCCTTGGCCGGGTTTCGAAGCCACGATATATATATATATATATATATATATATATATATATATATATATATATATATATATATATATATATATATATATATATATATCGTGGCTTCGAAACCCGGCCAAGGCCCATATATATATATATATATATATCACCCAAAAGTAAAAATCTGGTCTCTATGACTCTTGGATACTTGAGCAATCCACTATTGAAAGTTTTATGAAAATAGATCCATCCTTTTATTCTCTAGGAGGGAACGAAGGAAAAAGTTATTATAATTATTTTAAAAACAAACATATATAATACATATACTTTTGGGTTCCTTTTTGATACACCCCCCCCCCCCCCCCCACTCCAAGTTTTTTTTTGACTTTTACAATTTGACAATATGGCGGTCAGCGTTTTTTGGAAATGTCACATAGCCTATGACACTCCGCGAATCAAATGACCTATACGTCAAGGAAACAAAGAATGTAACATACAAAATTGTGAAAAACAATGTCATCGCTTCGCGTTCCGCAGTCGGTTAGTAAAAAGAAAACCTTTCGTATATGCAACTATAATTAAATTAAATTTATGTTACGTCAAACCCATCCGAGGATTTTTGTTATCTACATAACAAAATTATTGTGGGAATATGAATTGTTCTTTTGGAACTAAAGGATGTGAAACATAAGTAATATATCAGGTCAGTAAGTTTCATCCCTTTCACTCGAATTGGTTTCAAGTATTCAATACCATCAAATCAGTTACGTAAAGACTTACCTATTTTTTTCATTTTTGCATTCACCATAGGATGAAGAATATTCGAAACTAATGGCAGATTGTACTTATCAATTATTCATTTTCAACCCTTGTTGGACTTGATGATACAATATGACGCTAGACAGGACACAAATTAAAAGTTTTAAAACAGACAAAGGGGTGGACATAGTTAATTTTAAAGAAGGGGTCAGAAAGAAATATGTAGACAGAAGGCTGGGGTTTATTAATAGCGTGTAATTGGAACCAGTTGACAACTGTTAAACAACTATTTATTATACTAACAGAATAAGGAGAGGGGAAAAAAATGTGAAGAAGAGAAGGGGTGGAATTCCGTAGGGAGGATGAGATGGGCGAGGGAGCGTGGGATGGGGTGCTCGGCGAGCATATGGCAAAAGAGGGTGGCGACAATTGGTTAGTTCGCGAGCAAGTGACGAACCTATACTTTTCGAGAGCCCTGAGGCTTTTCCAGGGAATCCGCTCCTCCTCTTCTAGAAATTTGTTGGGGATGTTATATCGATTATTCATGTTGGTTATGGGTGGGTCACTATTACTCGGTTAATCCGATAATGTTCCCAAGGCAAGCTGATACCATTGTTCTTATTGATACTTAACATTTTTTGCAGATATATTGTGAAACACTTAATAAAAAGTAAAGAAAAAACGTGTTTTAAAAAAAATATTGTCTATTTCTTAATGTATATATAACATGGGAGTACTTTCGGTAAAGCTACCATCTTCAGCCACGACTTAACAAATACTAAATGGAAGTTCAACCAGTTTACAATCCAAACCGTACCCTTCCTTCAGCCCCCACGGGGTTTTTCCTGTCCGTATACATATATATGTGTATTTTAATCAGCACATACTATTTCAAAAAAATTTCTTTTATTATTAAAATTTCAAGTTGAGACGAAATTTTATTTTTAATATTAAAAATTTCATTGCTCATTATATTTTCCCAATCTCGCTAGCAAACATCTATTTATTTTTAATGTTTTCCATATTTTAAGACATAACTGTACAGGAGGGACAGGAAAAACCCCGTAGGGCTGAAGGAAGGGTGCCGTTTGAATTGTAAACTGGTTGAACTTCCATTAAGTATTTGTTAAGTTGTGGCTGAAGATGATAGCAATACCGAAAGTACTCCCATATTATACATATTTTGTGAAATAGACAATATTTTTTCAAAAACATACATTTTTTCTTTGGAGCTTTGGCAGAACCCTATAGTTCAAGTCCATAAGTCCACATAAGCTTGAGTATTGCGTTATATATTAGTCGTTTTGTTCTCAGAGATAATTTTGATCTTATGTATAGTAGTCTAAGTAATAATTTGTAAGGTCACTTCAATTCTTGTCAGTCTGGTGTGAGCATTCCACGTCATTCATTTGTCTAGTATGAGGCCTAGATAGCGAACTTCGTTTTTTGAAGGAACGAGATAGTTGTTAAGGACTTCTATCAAAGTAAAGATGAGGTATCTGAATTGAAGACAAAATTAAAGAATTCTGAATAAAAATTTCAATAATAAATTTTTTGGTCTTTTGCCTGCTTAAGCTTATGCTTTATCTTTGAAGTAAAGCGTCTAAGATCCTCGGATATATCTTTACCAAAAGCGTCGAATCTAGTCGGAGTATAAACCACCCGGGTTAGATACCCAGGCAGTGAACTGCCGTATTCTTTATCTTTACTTACCTCAGTAGATGAATTATCGCAAACATTACAGATACAGGATATCAGCATTCGGTAAGTGTAACTTAATTTAATAATAAGAGGCAGAAGCAAGCCATAAGTAGAAAGTACGTTATCTGGAAGGTAAGAAGTTTTAAAACCGTCGTAATAAACATTACCGCTGTTAGTTGTAGGAGTACTTGTGGGTTAAATGTTGATCTCATATGAGGAGGAATGCGGTTTTAGAGGCGGAGCGTTTCATCTACAGATTCCTACAGTCCATAACAATAACTTGAAGGACATACGAGTATAGCCAGAAACCGCAAATCCAGTCTTTGGTCTCCATGAAACATGTAGTGTCAAGATATGCATATGCATTTCAAGTGGCGGCGATTCCAATGAAGATAATCAAGTGTCACTTCGCTAATATCACATTTTTTGCCAACTTTCTAAGAAAAAAGTAGGCTTTTGAAAATACCTTTCTGTGACGATGGCTCATGAGAAGTAATTAATTGAGGCTGTAAAATCAAAACATTGTCTGACACTTCAGAGATGTTATTATGTCTTCTTGCCAGCTTTCGATGATTGCCCTCATATTTAGGCTTTGTTCATTTCTACAATTGTTTTTGAGTTAGAGCGCTCTCAAAGTTTCAACCACAAACAGGCAATCAAAAATTATCGCGAAAATTATCATTTTTTAGTTGAGCCCCAGATAGAAAAATGAATGGTACAAATATATTATCGTTCTAAGGTTACGAAATATTATACGTTATACAAGTCAACATTTTATTGTGCCTACATACATTGTATAAGAATACAACAGTGTCGTCCTTATGGGATTTGAAGTTATATAAATAGTTTTGTGTCAATAAATTCATTACAACGGCAGATATTAGAGTTTTTGTGTACCCCCCCCCCCCCCCCCCCCCCCCCCCCCCCCCCCCGGTGGATTAGTTTAGGAGGGAGAACGATCACTTTATTGATTGATTCGTAATTCACCGACTATTTTTTACTAAAGGAAGTATTGTAATCGTGCGAAAATACGAGATCGAGGTTTCAACTGATTTTCACGTTTCAAGGTTCCCTGAATACGTTTTGATCAGTTTTGCGATGATGTCTGTCTGTGCGTATGTATGCTATACATAAGTTGTGAGCTCTCTACCGCAAAAAACGAGCTAGAAAGCTATGAACCTGAAATTTGGAGAGAAGAAATCACATGTTCTATGTTAGATCTGATTAGATTTTGGTCGAAATCAAACGAAAATTGAGCCCACTTTCCCCCGGGACCTAACTACATTTTACAAGATACAGTTTAAGTTTATGACCTATTCAAAAATCTTTTTAAGTAATAGATGTAGAGAATATTAAGATACATAATTTGTATGAAATAACATTTTTTACAGTTCGTCGAGATACATGCTGAAAACCATCTTGGAATGTAGTTTTGAAACATATTTTTAGGCGTTTCCTTGATTTACTTACCCCTTCTTATACATATTTTTTACTGGCATTACTTATAAGAATGTCTACTCTCAAGATAACGCTATTCAATGAAGCCTAATGAAATGGGGGGACAGAGTGATCTGTAAACGTGGTTGGTATAATAAAGTCTTGTAATGGCAACATCACATATTTTATATATTTTTTTTAGATAGGAAATAAACTTTTCAAAATGTATTGCAGAAATTCACAAGAAGATGAATGAAGATCCAAATTGAATTAAAAGGATTCAGAAAAAGGTGTTATAGACAATAGGTTATATAGATACGGGTGGTCTTAAGATGGACTTAACGGCAGAAGGCGTGTCGTACAGAGATGTTAATGTGCGAACAGAGAGATGAGAATGGCAGCCATAACCGCCATCGAAGGTGTAACACAGAACACAAATTCCCCCATAGGGATACTACCTGAAACTATCCTTGCTACTTCACATTTCTTTATTCTCTGGTGTTAAATGGAAATTTTGTGTAATCAAACCATAATTTCATTTTTTACTTCATTATATCTTCAGTATTGGAAATTGAAATTGTTTTGATGAGATTGTGAAATTGTCTCATTCGTGTCTGAAATTGTCAACTAAAAATGAAGGAGTCACAAGTGCTAACTGTCCGGTCTTTAACAACGAGCTCATATTGCCTACTTCCAAAGCGCTGTTTATTCGCTCTGGGGTACATGAGTCCGACTCTACATCTATCCAACATTTTTATTCACCTAGTGTAGGGGCTTTAATAAGTAGGTACCTGACATCGTACGAGCTCGGGATCATCGCTTAACGTCCCATCCGAAAAAGGCGCCTTCCGATCGCCCATGGTGTACCTTTTGTTTAGTTATATTTGATTTGTGAATATGTATCTTATTTTTTAATGTTTATTTTTTAGTTGAAATATTTTATATATATTCAAACTGTAGAACTAAGTGCTGAAAGCTTGACAGAAATTTTAAAAGTTTGTTTTCACAAGCTAGATTTCTCCTCCTTCCTAACATCAATTCAGTTCTGTTCTCCCTTCCTAGAGCCTCATTTACAGAACTCTGTCTAAGATTCTTCTAGTAACACTTGAAGATACCTAGAAAGGACCTGTTGCCAAGGGCCACAGCTGGCTAATTCATTACTACCTTTCGTTAATCCGCTGACAGACGGTTTAAAAAAAAAGTGAAAAAGCGGAGCCACCCGCCCCTTCCCGAACCGAAAATTGATTTCTCTTTGAATGACAAAAAGGACTTTTTCTGTCTCTCTTCTTTCTCGAGTGTTTCCACGAAAAAAAAAAATTCATTTCCCAACCAGGTAACTTTTTATTTATTTAAAACCTCTGATAGACGTACCCCAATTAACTTTTATCCTTATTAAAATTTTCTTTTTGTCTTGTTCTTTTGTTGTTTTTTTTTTCGTTTTTTTGTAATTACGTCTCTTATCCTCGTCCCGTCCAAGTAGAATTAATTAAATTTTTCCAACGATTTTCGCCTGTTGATTCATTTTCACACCCTCTTTTTTACTGGTCTACTCAAGTGAGTAATATTAGACTCTTAAAAGTTTTTTTTTTTTTTTTTTTTTTAATAACATCTTAAATTGCAACGCACCATTGGTAATTTGAGAAACGATATAAACGGAGTATGGTAAGTAGTTAGTACGGCAATAAATGGTTGGCTGACCAGGAATCACATCCAATTCTGGAGAGGGGTTCCAAAGCAAAGATACTCAAAACTCTTTGTAGCGGAACCCTCAGAGAAAAGGAGCCGAGAACTCCTGAATATGAACAGAATGGATCTAAGAGCTATCACAGGGCTGATTACAGGACACTGTCATATGAACAAACACCTACACAATATGGGCATCGCTAGAAGCCCTCTGTGCAGGAAATGTGGTGTGGAAAATGAGACTTTATTAAAGATACAGGGCTGCTGTAGGGACCAACACACACAAAGCATACAATAGGCCTATATACAACTGGCCGCGGTGACACAATCAGCCCTCGGAGAGAAAAAAAAAAAGGTTAGTAAGTTATTATGACTTATGTCCGGGCTTTTAGCTACGAGGACATATCGCCTACTACCAGAGGGAATCCGAAATTTAGCCTACCTAGGGTAGGGGTTCTTAACAACAGGCTCAAGGATCATCGCGTCCCAAACGATGGACGGCGTCTCTAAATCTAAGGGCCTCGACCGGGTTTCGAAATCTCGATTTTGTGTTAAGTAGACAAGCACGCTACTTCTGAGCTACCGACGCCCACCACAAAGGGTACGTATGAGGACTCGCCATTGCTAACGATAGGTTAGTTAGCTATTATGACTCATGCCCGGGATTTAACTATGAGGTCGCCTATTATCAGATCGCTCATTGGTGGACAGGAGCTCGACATTTTTTAAAGTATTTATCTATTAACTTTTTATTCACTTCATTTTACTTTTTTTAATAGTTTTGTTATTACTAAACATATGTGTATAAGTCTCAAAGAGTTATACATTTTTAATTTATAGTTAACTTAATGTATATGTTGTACCCAATCCCTGAATTCGGCCAATGACCGAAATAAATGATCATTCCTAGGATTGGGCATTCCGATTTGATCAAACCCCCAAAAAACTGAAGCATTTCGGGTTTTGGTTAGGAGTGGCATTTTAGAAATGCACAACGGTGCACGTCTTCCATTTTCGAGGCAGTTTGGGTTGGCCTCCCCGTTCCGGCAACTAATAAGCTTACCACTTGTGTCGCTTATCATTCTGCTGTTGATTTCAGTTTATTTACGAACCTTTCTTGTATTATTATTATTATATTCAACAGTGTAGAAGGTGGTTTGCTCTGAAATTTTGTACAGCTGGGAATGCAAAAAGTTCTTTTATCCAACAATAATTTGTCTGTGATAATGTGCCCAATATGAAATATGGTCGGTCGTGGATGAACTTATACGAGTGACAGGTGTTGGCTGTCACACACAGTGTTGGGGATTATGTTTGTTTAATCTAATTAGGTGTGACAATGCACCGTGGGGAGGGGGGGGGGGGGACAGCTGCACCCCTCGGCAAAATATGCACTTAGTGACACATCTCTAGGGGAGCGCAGTTTTTGTCATATTCAGATTTGATTTCATGGCTCCGCACGACGGAACTAAAGGATTGGCAATCCTTCAATGAGCGCCTTAGCTGACAAATTTCTTCATTTGAACTGAATGGTAACGCAATGTATTAATTTATAGCGAAATTAAAAATTAAAAAAAAAACTGGGGTGGGCTCAGACATGTCCGAACCGTAGGTTTTTACGTGAAAACGTTACGATCTCCGATTTCTTTGCTTTTGAACGAGACGGCAAAGATGGCGCGCGCCTGGTGGTCTCTGGTAGGCTCTGGCTCCTCTACCGTGCTGAAACCGTCCCCTGGATGCACTCCATCGTCTTTGCTGATCACTTCCACACTCGTACAAATCAAAGTTACCCCACTGGTGGAGGGGACGGGCCCGCTGAGGGACTTTGCCTCCCGTAACTCTCTCGATCTCTCGGTGCTAGCCTTTGGGCACTTTTTGGGTTCACACTTTCTTCTGATACTCGTTTCCTTCGATTCTGAGCACATTTCCTCTTCAAATATGCCGACAATTTTGATTTTTCAATTCTGAAAATTAATAAAATGTTCGTTACTGTTATAGGAACTATTATCGCTTCCGGTCTAAGTACAATCTCTTAAGCGCTTTCTAAAGACATCTCGAACAACGTTCTAGTGTCACGCGTTTGTAAGATATACGTATCCTAATCTACGGGTACCTCTATTGCGATAACCACGCTCTGCTACGACTTTATTTCGATAACTACCCTGTCCACCAGTATTATTATTACGGCTACAGACTGCTACCACCTTATTACGATTTTAACCAGTTAATTAGGATTATTCTCTCGAGGGTGTACGCAGTGGTAGTGAATATCTAAAAAGGGGCAGTGGTATCGTAATAAAAAAGAGACACAAGAGAAACAGATAAATATATATTGTACTTACAATTGGGTTCCAGGCACGACTCGGCAGATATAAGTGAAATAACTAGATACAATTAATAACTATAATACAATAGACCCACAATGAAAAGTTGAAGGCAAGAATACAAATACAAGATAGTGAGTACCCTAATACGAAAGTGAGTGTGTCTCGCTCTGCCGGCCTGGGTATTTATAATGGCATAGAACAGCCTAGACTATCGTTCTAGAACCTTCCATTATAGAAAATTGGATATTTCTATAAATAAGGTATTTACAATGGTTTTGTTCTATATATAAATTATTATCACATATCTATACCTTTATAATATTATACATTATATGATCTTAATTCTATGCTACACGTCGCCATTTATATATATCTAAGTTATTTATTAAATTCCTACTTTATAATATAATAGCCATAATACATCCAGATTATTTGTCCCATAAATATAATGTTATATGTCTCGATATATTTTTATAATATTAATTATTAATTTCCCCTTAGTGTCAGTGTAGTATATGTATATTTGGTGGGATATGAGGGATTCTGGGAACAAGGAATATAATCATATATATGGTGACACCTCCAAAATACCATTTCTCGTGCGCTCGCGCGCCATGCCCACTCACGTCCTCCCAGATTACGTCATCGGTCCCCATAAACTATAATATATATTGTAATGGTTGGTTTAAGTTGTATGAAATTAAAAATCACTTTCGTAATTTTAAAACTATTTAATCTAATTGGACCAACGTCTCTTATCTCAGGGTCGATAGTAATTTTCTATTAATAGGGTTCTTTGAAGGGGCGGATAATAAACAAGAAACAGATAGAAGCGAGTAATTATAATTTTTCATAACGATTCACATTTAAAATTTTACATAAAAAATCATATAAAAATATGAGTTGCAAGATTCATAAATTATTCTTAAAATTATCACTTATTGTCCTCTATCGCGAATTCACTTTATTTTAACATACTGGTTAGATACATTTAGAATTTAAAATTGATTTTAGGCATGTAGATATTTATTTAGTGTTAGTAGAGAAAGTTGGATGGTACTCAACCAAACGTGATGTTCAAAGAAATCTTCTCTCAGGGGTAGTTCACAAAGGGTGTATCTGTGTCCATGCGTTGTTGAATCCAGTTATATTGTCTCCATCGAGGATCTCAGCTATCATCTGAATGCTGCCTCCATACAATGAGATATTGTATCACCTCTCCTCTTCTAAGATACTGCACTACTAACATTATAGATCAAAAAATATAGATATTTGCTGTATAGCAAAAAGCAGGTGGTCAACACCTGGAATCCAAATATCCACCTGACGGGTTGAAATTTCCAAAGAGACTGCGTGGTCCTATATTTCAGCCGCTATCCCCTCTTCTGTCTTCTTATCATTGCCACCTATATTCTATTTATATTATTTGATGCCTGTTTTTTTTAGTTGGTTTTAAAAGAGGGTGCGCCTTGCATTGCAGCAACATCACCCAGTCTACGTTTAAGCAAAGCTCGGGATCATTACATTGCCTGTTTCTGCTCCCGCCAGGAGCCGATGAATCGGCAGAACATCGGGTAGTCAGTTTCCGTCACCATCTGCCGTAGATCTAGTCCCAAATACGATCTTGTCCCATGAATCAACTCCACCCTAGCTTGGTCGTACAGGGGGCATTCGAGGACCCGAACGCCCGCCGCACGTACAGTTCGGGGTGTTCTTCCTGTGAAAGAAGAACAGCTTGAAGTTGAAATCATCATGACCTGATAATATTTGAGACGTCCAGTGATTAGGCTGTACCCATGTTGAGTCAAGGCGTACCCGGACGTCCGGGAAGTATGCGTACGTAGTTCGGCCATCCGGGCATCGTGACCAACGTTGTTGCCATTTTTCCACAATCCAATTCTGGACGATGTCCTTGCAGCGCACTCGTCTGGACTGTCCGCGCATCTCTTCCTCTAGGGTTAGACGTAAGGGCTCATCAATATCTGCTCCTAAGGGCATGTTGCGTCTACAGAAATACGAAGCGACAGCCCCATCCAAGATCAAGTCAATGGGGGCGGCTCACGCTAGTACCTGTAGCGCAGCCGTAGAGACAGTACGATAAGCCCTTGTAACTCTTAAAAGGGCTGCTCTCTGGGCTTGCGTCACAATCGTGCGCTGCCGATATCTTTTTATCTGTTAAAATTTATTTATTTATTTTAATAAGTGTAATTATTTTAATGCTATTATTTCCATCATATGAGAAAATTTCTAAATAAAAATGTATAATTTTTCTGCCGTCAGTCGATATGTGATTGATTACAAATTCATCGATACTTTTTTATCATTAACATAATGTCTTTTCAGCCCCCCCCCCCCCTCTTTTTCTATACAAATCATACATGTGACGGTTATTCGAACCATCACAATATATAATTCGTGCTAGGGAACTACATACCGAGTGTTGTTGTCATACAGTTTAAAGCACAACGCTACATTCCTATGGCTATGGAGAGGGGTGTGAAATTAGAAAACTTTTAATCAAAAGAAAAAGCTCTTAATCTATAGGACAACCTGAAATTTCAATCAGTGGAAATTCAGGGGAGGAAGGTGTGGTATAGGGAATAAAAGTTTAATTATTGTAAAGTAGGAGAGGGTTATTGTTTAAAACGGAGTTTGGAGGGTGGTTTTATTCAATTTCTTTATCAAAAGAAACTTTCCCTAACACTGTTACCTGAGCTATTCAAACTACCCCATCACATACTCACAAAGTCACACACTGAGCAAAGTTAATTAAAAATACTCCAATCATGAGTTACTTAAGTAAATTACTAAACGATTACTCAACAGTTTGTTGAAACAATGTCCCATCAGTATTGAAATCACATTCTCCTGGGGATCAGGTAAATGTTGTTTCTAGTTAGTTATTATGGACTAATGCTTGGGCTTTAACTACAAGGTTATATTGCCTACTACTTCATCACTCTGGTGGACATTGGGGCCGACTTCACTATGGGAGTCCTAAATTTTGTTTACCCTAAATTTTTAGATTTTTTTAGAAATTATATTTATTTCTCATGCTTTTTTAAACGCTGCTTCATGTTCTTTAAATCTTATCCTTAAATTATCTAGCCTTTTGACCTACAAAAAAAGTTCATTTGTCCTAGATTAGCGTAATTTGATAGATGTGAACAACATTTAATTTTCGTTCAGTATATTTAGAAAAAATACGAAGGACCCTCAAAAAAGCTATAACAGAGCGCGCGGAAACTTACTTTTAAGAGTTAAAAAACTTGCACGCTTTTAAACTTATCGTGAAGCTAGTGATAATCTGGAAATAAACACTCGGGCTTGGGTCTGGTACCAAGTATCGGATACCCGAGAATTCAAATACCCGGTACTGCAGTCGCCAGGGACAGTAATAATAAAAATAAGTTTTGATTTTGTGACTCATGCCCTGGATTCAATGTCCCATCCGAAGGACGGCATTCTTAAGTTTATTTTACCTCCGAGATGAAAGCGCTCTAGTCATAGGCGATATATAACGTCATAGGAGAAGCCCGGGGATGAGTCACAAAAACAAACATTCCGCTTAGAATGAAGATTCTATTAATTGTTGTCACAACAGAATATTTTAGGGGTTGAATTATTATAATATATTTTTTTTGAATCTCCCCATGCAGATATTCTGCACCCCCCCCCCCCCCCCCCCTCAAGTAGAAATACTGCGACTTCCGCCCAATATAGAAGTTCCGCGAACCTTCCTCCCCACACAAATCCTACTTACTGAGAAAAGTTAATTAAAAATACTCCAATCATGAGTTACTTAAGTAAATTACTAAACGATTACTCAACAGTTTGAAACAATGTCCCATCAGTACTGAATTCACATTCTCCTGGAAATCAGGTAAATGTTGTTACTCATATGTGATAGTAAGATGTTGTGGGACTAGATTTCTAATAGAAATAAAAGACATTGTCTTCCCACTGTTTTATTTATACCAGAACCGGTTTTCGACGCAACAGCGTCATCATCAGTGGTTCATCCCACCCACACAGCAACCGCTGTGCTGTATGGGTAGGATGAACCACTGATGATGACGCTGTTGCGTCGAAAACCGGTTCTGGTATAAAAAAAACAGTGGGAAGACAACGTCTTTTATTTCTATTATAAATGTTGTTACTGTTTAGAAACTTAAAAGAAATTAGATGCTTATACAGTACCTTTATGAAACGTATTGCTTGCTTACTGAGCTCAAGGTTCACAACCCGGCTGTCGCTCTGTGAGGTGACAAAACCTAGAGCATATCGTCCTTCGGATGGGACGTTAAGCGATGGTCCCGAGCCTGTACAATGTCAGGTACTCGTTAAAAACCTCTACTCTAGGTGAATAAACCTGGATTGGCAAAATTCAGGATTCCCATGATAGAGTCGGCCTGATGCTCACATGCTACAAAATAGCGCCCTGGTAGAAGGCGATATGACCTCGTAGTTAAAGCCCGGGCATGAGTCACATTAACTTACTGTAATTCAGCCAGATTTCTAACTAAATTCGTTTTTGTTTTTTACTATACCAGTAGTATTTAAATTAAAAAATCCAGCTTAATAAAGACAATTCTCAGGTCAGGTGCAAATCAAGATCCAGGGTTAAAACTCAAAATTAAATTATTCCAAAAAAAGGACAACCAACTAAATGAAAACAAGTGAGTTGGACGAGGCTATTGGATGTCGTCTGTGGGTAGCTTAGCACTGACTTCCTGGTGACAAATCGTTCTCTCCAGGGGATGGGGCCGGGTCTAATTTTAAATTTAAATAAAAGTCGGCTCGGAGGTGATCTACTCGTGATCGACATAATTGGAAACAAACGAGTTCTCATAAGAAGGTGGATTAGTCGATCCAAATTGGGATAGATGCCAGCCGGAGATTCGGCCAGATTAACTTCTGTCCGGGACCCTGTCTTTATTAAACAAACACTCTCTTTGTCATTCTTCCTCCCGGATAGACTTCACCAATAATAATGGAGGCTTTGTAATTAATCAGTATTAGGAAATAGAGCAAAATTGAATAGAAGAAGACAGTGTCGCTATAGCAACCTCATATTGAGACTTGGAAATATACGGTAAGAGGGGGAATATCCGAAGTTTCATTTCAATGAGAATCACAAATTTGAGTATTTTGTCAAAGGCGTAAATTTACTAAAGGAATTTGTTTTATTTTACCTTGTAGAACTAAGATTTCCATAGTGATTCTCCCTCAGCCTGCAATCGCCAACTTCTCGAAGCGAATCGTACCGAAGAGGCTAACCAAGAGACGGTCTGGTAAAAGAGACAGATTGGGTGGGACTTCTGTAAAGGATGAAGCCAGACAGAGTCAAGAAGAGAGAGTTGGAATAACGAAGAAGAAGAACGAAAGCAGAAGGTTAACGTAAGCAACACTTAGATTTGCTCGTGAACGTGTCGAACGACCTCAGAAATATATTTCTTGGTGGTTGACGGATATAGTGGACTTACTTGATAAATAAGTAACACATATGTATGAATCCAACTTATATTTTATTTTTACCACAACTAGTTTCGGCACTTTGCGATTTTCAGGTGGTGAAACTTATTAGAGATCCAACTATTCCCTGATTGATATGTGCCCTTTTCTTTGACCCCTTCTCAATTAGGTTCACCACCTGAAGATGCCCCATTGCCGAAACTAGTTGTGGTAAAAATAAAGTATAATTTAGATTTACACATATGTATTACTAATTTACCTCAGAAATTTTCATAGAGATGTGAAAGCTTGGCTTGTACTACATTTTTGGTCGTAAACAATTTTTCGGTAGGGCTAACCATTTTCGAGTTAATCAAGCAAGCTTTTTCTGTTTTTATTTCACAAACCGTTGTCGTAAATTTGAAAAAAAATTGCATTATTTATTAAATGTGCCTTTCAGTTTTCTCTACCACTTATATTTGAAGATTTTTTTGGTTTGGTTATAAATATATCGTAGGTATCTTCTAAAAATGCACACCCCCAATGTAAAGGATATTTTTTGTCCGATATCGGCCAAAATCTAACTCTTGTGACATCTTCATTTCAAATTTCATTGTTACAATCGTTTCATTGTTAACATCGCAAAAATGGTCAAAATGTATTCAAAGGTCCTTGAAACGTAAACATTTTTTGAAAACTATATTTTCGCACGATTACAATACTTACTTACACTAAAGGTGTGAGAAATTTTAAAAAGAGTTGAAAAGGTAAACATGGGTGGAGGTTGGAGGTCATGGGTTTCCATATTGCAGTTCTGTTCGCCCACGTCTCACCACCTTCCCTAGCCACTCCAACAATGGGGGGAGAGCGTGTTCTTTTGTCTTCAGAGCCCCCCCCTCACCAAAACAATTAAAACCAGGTTCTCACCTTCTCTCTCCGTGGCACTCAGGATTCCTAGGCAACTCCTGGCTAGTACACACACACATACACACGAGTGAACAAAAAGAAGAGTCTACACCGTGTACACACGGAGATAATTTATCCGGAAACAGCGACCAGGGAACTGTTAATAAAAGAGCTTGTACACAACTCGACAATTATTTACCTAGCTTCTTGTTCTCAACAACTTCAGTTATTTTAAAAAACGTAGTTTCTAGTATAAAAAAGTCATGTTATGGCCAGATCACGTATATATTTTCCTTATTCTTATTCTTTTTAATAAAAAAACTACCAATAATAAAATTCTAATTCTAATTCTTCTATTAAAATTTAAATTACTTTGAAGTATTTATGCAAATGTAATTTTCGGCTATATCTCGTGAACTGGACCTTTGAAAAAAAAGTGTTGACTATAAAATGTGCCTTTTGATGTTTTCTACAACTTTTATTTGAAGTGATTTTTTATTAAGTTGCATATTCACGCGATATTTTGTAAAATATACTTGGCCTCAGAATAATGTTGTCTTAATTTTCTCTGATTTCGTTCAAAAGTGATCAAATCTGTTAGCATATATGACATCTTCATCTCAATTTTAAAGTTTAGGGCCTTTATTTATTCTATTCCTAGATATTCTCAAACATTTTTTGCCTTGGGCCTCTACATATTCTCTGCCAAGATATTCTCAAACATTTTTTGCCTTGGGCCTCTACATATTCTCTGCCTAGATACTCCCAAACATTGTTTATCTTGGGGCTCCACATATTCTCTGCCTAGATACTCCCAAACATTGTTTATCTTGGGGCTCCACATATTCTCTGCCTAGATATTCACAAACATTGTTTATCTTGGGGCTCCACATATTCTCTGCCTAGATACTTCCAAACACTCTATGCATGGGGCTCCATATATTCTCTGCCTAGATACTCCCAAACATTGTTTATCTTGGGGCTCCACATATTCTCTGCCTAGATATTCCCAAACATTGTTTATCTTCGGGCTCCACATATTCTCTGCCTAGATACTTCCAAACACTCTATGCATGGGGCTCCATATATTCTCTGCCTAGATACTCCCAAACATTGTTTATCTTGGGGCTCCACATATTCTCTGCCTAGATACTCCCAAACATTGTTTATGTTGGGGCTCCATATATTCTCTGCCTAGATACTCCCAAACATTGTTTATCTTGGGGCTCCACATATTCTCTGCCTAGAAACTTCCAAACACTCTATGCATGGGTCTCCACATATTCTCTGCCTTCGTACTCCCAAACACTGTTTATCTTGGGCCTCCACATATTCTCTGCTCAACATTCTATGCTTTGGACCTCCACATATTTGCAGTTAGGCCATTCACCCACTGTCAGCAACCCATCGTTCAGAAGATATTAGAATAATGAAAGATAGCCGACTTGGCCACTGCTGTTTCAGATCTCCCTTTGTTCAGAGTTCGGGGGCTCGCAGCTACTTTGCATATCCCACAGATGACAGAGAATTATGGCCGGATGTTTGCCCGTCTCCCCTCCCGACCATTGTACAACCATTGTAAAAATAAATGTTTTTATGATGCGTCCACTATAACGAAGAGAGACCGAGCCAAGCCGCCCAGAACAACTCAAAGAGCCCCCGCTCCATTGTCCAGTCTTGCCCCTTTCAAAGTTTTCTCTGGAATCTCAAGATGGAACTTATTATTTTTTTAAATTATAAAAGCCAACTCGAAGAAGTAGGGTAATTAAAATACCTGTCTCCAGGTAAGGAGGGATTCTTAAGGAGTGTTTTTATCTTGAGAACCCATGAAAGGAACTTCAACCCTTTTTTTTATTTCTTTTCATTACAAATGTTATTATTTAACTTTTTAGTGCAGACTTTTTGTTTGAAAAATGAGAAATTTTTGCAGATACATAACGTCAACTTAACGAATGAATGTCATAAGTCCCAAAATAAAAATATTATAGGATACTAAAAAAAAAAAATTGAGAATGATTAACTCATTGAACTGATGTTACTAATGAATTATCTCATTCCAACTGAAATTTATGGCTAACTGAAAATATAACAATTTATAGAAATAAAAGTCATATTTTAAAATTTGTTGCTTTGTGTTACTATACGTTACTTTGAAATTTTCTATAGAAATGCATTGTATATTTTTTTCGGAGTGCATTTTGATAGTTGGAAAGTCTAATAAAGAACATTTTAGTTCAGGACTTTTTTTTCGATACGATTGACCATTCTCAAGTAAATCAAATAAACGTCAAAAAATCGGTATTATGAGGTACCCGAGGCCTTTAGGTTTTTTTATTTTATTATTATTTTTTTTGCGTTTTGTACGATGCATATTAGTTCTATCTACGAAATAGTTCTATCACTCTCGGACGGATTCGAACCCGCAAATAGCAACAATAGTGAGGCCATGCGACCAAAGCCCTATGCTCTAGCCCGCACAGCCACCATGGGTGAAAAAAACGAGCACGCCATCCTTCGGATGGGCCGTTAAGCGATGGTCCCGAACATGTACGATAACAGTACTCGTTCTATTAATTTTCTGAGGAATCTTTTTATTTTATTATTATTTTTTTTGCGTTTTGTACGATGCATATTAGTTCTATCTACGAAATAAAACTCACTCTCGGACGGATTCGAACCCGCAAATAGCAACAATAGTGAGGCCATGCGACCAAAGCCCTATGCTCTAGCCCGCACAGCCACCATGGGTGAAAAAAACGAGCACGCCATCCTTCGGATGGGCCGTTAAGCGATGGTCCCGAACATGTACGATAACAGTACTCGTTCTATTAATTTTCTGAGGAATCGGCCGAAGGGAAGGGGGGTTCAGGGGAGGGGGCTCAATTCAAATACACTAATAATTGTCGATGTAATAAATGTATCGACACAAAATTTTGTCTGAAGATTCGGAAGCCACTCTGTAATTCAAATATTGAGGAGAGCAAATTCAAATATTGGGAGAGCGAAAAGTTAAGTGATTAACTCGTAAATGATGGTCGCGATGATGCGTCAAAGGTGGAGGAGGCGGTATGGCTGGAGGTTAATGATTTCCAAGACATCGGAGGAGGGGATAGACGGACAAGAGTCACAATACTCGTTAATAGGATATCGTACACGGTCTTCGACCCATGGAGCCATAAAAAAAACAATTATAATTATTTTATCCAAGAAATCAATAAGAAAAATGTATATTTGGTGCCTTCTATTTGAAAAATGCACAGAGTGGAATGCGTACATATTTCACGGTCTTGGGAGGCTTGTGTGGTCCTCTTTTTGTACCATCTCCTCGCTTCCATCAACTCTGATTTACACTGGACAAAACATTTTTTCATTGTAATTCTTCCCCTTGTTTTTTTTTTTTTTTTTCTTCTTCTTCGCTTGGTAACAGATATGAAAGACATTAAATTTTATTCAACCTGGTTGAGTAGTAAACTTTTTGAGTTTGCCGCAGAACACTGGCGCTGCTTTGAAATTGCCTATTTACACAGAAGAGGGCACAAGGGTGGCCAAGGAACATGAAAAACAGTTAATTACTTTCCATGTCATCAATATTTAAGTATGGGACAGTTGGTTGTTTTCTTTAAGAAAACTTTTTATTCATTTTTTGCTCCAAGATTTGCAGTGATTTTTGAATGTTTTTTTCGTTTGTTAACGTTTTTGGTCCTGTTCAATAAAATATATATATATTTCTTTCATTATTATATACAAGGTACATTCGTAGACATAAGAGGCTCAATCTTGCAAAATTATTACACATAATAAAGAAGACACTTCTAATTTAGGGAAAGAAAAATAAAATAAAATGAAGAAATCAATACAAAAAATAATATATTATTTGAACTTGAAAGAAATAAAACTTGTTTACTTATAGTATTGTCTAATTTCACCAACTATATTTACATGGGAGTACTTTCGGTATTTCTACCATCCTCAGCCAAAAGCATAAGAGATAAGACTACGCTTTTGGCTGAGGATGGTAGAAACACCGAAAGTACTCAGTTTTATTTCTTTCAAGTTCATTTGAATTAGTTCACAATATCTCTGCAATAATGTCAGTTTTCATTAATATATTATTGTTATTTTAAACAAAATTTGCCTTTCAGTTTTTTTTTGTTATGTTTTTACATTAAAAATAGTTCTGTACATAACAATATTCATTGAAAATTAACTTTTATAACATTCTCAATGCTTGTTCTCCTGCATAAAATAAAACATTGCTCATTCTGCTCTTAAACAATCTTTAATAAATAGACATTTCGGAATATTAAAAAAAAGTCTTAAAAACAATTACCTACAACTAATAAACTGCTGCAAGTTATTGTTTGGAAAAAAGAAGGAACACACATTCTATGGTTTTTGATCATTACCCCAAAACGAAAATTGCCAGACATGATATTTGACTCGTTTGCCGTCCAGACGCGGATTTAGGTTTTCGCTCAGGGGGCTAATTTTTATGAGAGTTACCGTTCTGATTTTGTGATTTGTGGGTATGAAACCAAAAATTGGTTAAAAATTTAGTTGAATTTCGATCATATTGCATTTGAATAACGCTCTGTTTGTCTACCTTATAAAATTAATATAATAAAAAATACAGGTCATAATATATTTTCTTTTTTTCTTATAGAGCGTACAACTTAAACTGGTTTCGTAACCCGACCGAGTCCCTTAGTTTATTTTAATATGGGAGGTAAAATAAACTTAAGCACGCCGTCCTTCGGATGGGACGTTAAGCGATGGTCCCGAGCCTGTACGATGTCAGGTACTCGTTAAAGACCCCTACCCTAGATGAATAAACATTTGGGGTAGGCAAAATGTAGGACACCCACAGTAGAGTCGGGCTCATGTCCACCAGAGTGACTAAAGAGCACTCTGGTAGTAGGCGATATGACCTCGCAGTTAAAGCCCGGGTATGAGTCATAAAACCTAACCTAACCTGTTATTCGTGAATCAAGTAAATTTAACTATGCAGTTCGTAAAATTGACGATTTATATTTTTTCCCGTACTGTAAAAAGTACGGGTTTATTCCTCGTAATAAGTATTATTCAACTCTTCCCCATACGGGTCTTTCCGTGTGTAATCGATTTAATTAGGTATAAGTTTATAATGATTCTTGAAAACACCCGATTGCACCCATAGCCCCCCCCCCCCCCTTGTATTGGCGGCTTTTGCTATCACAGGCTTACTCATCCAGCGTATCAATCTCTTCCTAGTGAATTTCCGTACGATAATACCTATTAGTTGGAACAACGTTGAACGGGCAAGTTGTTTGTTTGTTTATCCGGTTTGTTAACCCCGGACCGTTAGCTCATTGCTATAAATACAATATGTCGGAATGACGGTGATGGTGATGTTTACTGTCATGGAGGACATATGCTATTCGGAGCGCGCTGTGGAGGAGCAGCGGTATGCATACGTTGGGAGCAGCTCCCACGGCCCCTCCACTCAGTATGTAGAGCCGAGGTGGGGAAGGACATCCAAAGGTCGCCCACTGGACACATCTTGCCTTCTAATTCGCCAGACAGCTACTCCATGTTCACACTATCCAACTTAGAATATCAATGTCATCAAACAATATCAATAATTAATATAGTAATGTGTGATAAAGGAAATTATTATGTTAAATAAAAATAAAATAAATATAATAATAATAAATTATAAAACTAAATAATAAAATTACCTGATTTCCTGTAGAGATTACAGCTGGTCTTCAACTAAATTTTGATTTCTACAGTAATTTCCGAGAAGAGCCCTAAAAAAATATCGAAAGAAAATTTTTCATTTGGATTTCTTCTAAATTTACTAAAGAGTTGCCACATTGTTTTTCTAAATTTTGCAAAAATGTTAATTGTAATCCAAAAGTTTCAATTATCTTAATGGGTTAACAGGGAAAATGAATAGCATAGAATAAGAGAACAAATATTTGGGTTTATTCTACTTAACCTACATTTTAAATAAAATCAGAATATCAATATAAAAAAAAATCAAATTACAATTTTAAAAAAAATCTAAATTATTTCTACATCTATTTTAGTCTCTTTTCTTTTTAAGTATTTTGGCCATTTTTTAAATCAATATTATTTATGTCATATAAACATATAAATAAATGTGCCTTTGCGCATCTATTTCACTGTAATTTCACTCCTACTTGGTTCACCACGCCTTAAGCCTAAAAACACTTCTCTCACTACTTAACTGTCCACCTTCACATCTCTCCTCAGACTTCTCACCTCCATAACCCAACTTAGACTGGTCGATTCTATTAGAGTAGCTTATCGTCGTCTTTTTGACTCCACTCATTGGTTCGTTTTAAAATAAAATGTGACAACAACATATTATTAAATTAATTGTTTTTTATACCAATAAACAATTAATGTTATAATATATTAGTAATGTGTGTAATTTTATATATCATAAATGTTAATAAAAACATGTTAATAATAATGTGATTATAATATAATTTAAGCTGTAGAAATATAATAAAAATATAAATAGTAACTATAGTACCAAGAATTTGATATTCATGTATCTTTCATTATTTATTATAAGATTTGTAGTAGATCATCGCAAAACGATACACCCGAAGGACGGCATGCTTAAGTTTTTTTTACCTCCCAGATAAAGCGGCTAGGAACGCGCTATCCTTAGCTCAATAGGCAAGCACGCTTACCACTGGGCTACTAGCGCCCTCAATACATTCATCCCATCGGCAGTTTGAACCTGTTCTTTACTCCGTTCCATCCTCAACTGGGTCTCCCTGGCCTTCCCTTGTGTTGTGGAACTGACGGAACTGAACCCTGTCGATACATGGTCCACCCTTTCCTAAATGATCTTATCAAACCGTTCCACTGCTGGAACCTGTTCTTTACTCCGTTCCATCCTCAACTGGGTCTCCCTGGCCTTCCCTTGTGTTGTGGAACTGACAGAACTGACCCCAGTCGATACATGGTCCACCCTTTTTTTAAATGATCTTGTCTAACCGTTCCACTGCTGGAACCTGTTCTTCACTCCGTTCCACCCTCAACTGTGTCTCCCTGGCCTTCCCTTGTGTTGTGGAACTGACAGAACTGACCCCAGTCGATACATGGTCCACCCTTTTTTTAAATGATCTTGTCTAACCGTTCCACTGCTGGGACCTGTTCTTCACTCCGTTCCATCCTCAACTGGGTCTCCCTGGCCTTCCCTTGTGTTGTGGAACTGACAGAACTGAACCCAGTCGATACATGGTCCACCCTTTCCTAAATGATCTTATCAAACCGTTCCACTGCTGGAACCTGTTCTTTACTCCGTTCCATCCTCAACTGGGTCTCCCTGGCCTTCCCTTGTGTTGTGGAACTGACAGAACTGACCCCAGTCGATACATGGTCCACCCTTTTTTTAAATGATCTTGTCTAACCGTTCCACTGCTGGAACCTGTTCTTCACTCCGTTCCACCCTTAACTGTGTCTCCCTGGCCTTCCCTTGTGTTGTGGAACTGACAGAACTGAACCCAGTCGATACATGGTCCACCCTTTCCTAAATGGTCTTATCAAACCGTTCTACTGCTGGAACCTGTTCTTCATTCCGTTCCACCCTCAACTATATCTCCCTGGCTTTCCCTTGTGTTGTGGAACTGACAGAACTGAACCCAGTCGATACTTGGTACACCCTTTCCTAATCTAATCGGAGGCCTACGACTGAAATTTAATTACAGTCCTCTCTCTGTCCAGCAAGATGACCACAGTCGCTCAGCCAATATGTTCCCTCCTCAACCTGCCGCCCCTTCCTGGGTCCTGCGTCTCAAAGGAATTTCGGATCAATGTCATCTATGACCAGCGCTTCTCCCAGAAATGGTCCCTCTTAAATCCTGAATAAGACCAGTTGGTCCAAATGCAAAGTATCACCTAATGAAGCGCTCCTAGTGGTAGACTCAATTACTAATATACGAATATAATTTTTAGGATTTTTTTATTTCCCAGTTATAAGTACAGGAGAAGTTGTTATGTAATCGATCAGAAATTCGACGCAGAGTTTCCAACAGAATTTCATGTATTCCGACCTCCTGATTCCGAAAATGAAAATGTATCAACATGAAATTTTGTACGTGTATCCAGAACTCTCTGAAAACGACACCATGATTTTCAGCCAAATCGGCCAAAGAGAAAGGGGGGAAGGCTTAACAATTTTAATATGACTAACCGTTTTAAGGAAAATTAAGGAAACATTTTAAAATAACCAATAAATTAACTACATATGAATCAACTACATAAAATTTTCCCAAAATCTAATCAGATCTAAGTTAGCACAAGTGACTTCTCCATTCCAAATTTCAAGTTCATAGCTACAATCGTTTTTACGATTTGCTCAAAACTTTCTATCACATGGACAGAAAAATATCATCGCAAAAATGGTCAAAACTACTTAAATTTTAATTGAAAACTTTGAGGTACATTTTATTTATTTTTATATATTTATAATTATGTTTTGTTTATTTTAACTTCATTAGATCCGGGGGTCGGATGGGACGTTAAGCGATGGTCCCGAGCCTGTACGATGTCAGGTACTCGTTAAAGACCCCTACCCTAGGTGAATAAAAATTTAGGGTAGGCAAAATTTAGGACTCCCACAGTAGAGTCGGGCTCATGTCCACCATAGTGACGAAAGAGCGCTCTGGTAGTTGGGGATATGACCTCGGAGTTAAAGCCCGGGCATGAGTCATAAAACCTAACCTAACCTAACTTCATTATATAAACATTTGTCTAGTTTTTTTTATTATTATTAATTGTTTTATTCATTTATTTATTTTTTATTTTTTTCTCAAGTCTTTTTATTTATTTATTTTATTCTCAAGAATATTTTTTTAAATTTCTATTAATTGGGACCATGGTGGCCGTGCGGGCTAGAGCGTAGGTATGTCTTTGGTCGCATGGTCTCACCCATGATTTTCGGGTTCTAATCTCGTCCGGCAGTTTATTTTGTAGATAGAACTCCCTCCCATAGGCGTTGTAAATAACTAGACAACACCTTTATAAGAGACATAGGCTAATATGGAAAGTACATAAAGACAAAAATAAAAATAAAATAAAAATGTTATATTTATATTCAGATCTTGAAATGTGAAAATCTCGATTTCGGATTTTCGTAAGATTTCAATTTTTTTTATAATATAAAGATAGTAGAAAATAAAAATGAAAGTAGATTGAATGAGTAGGTACATAATTGCAGGAACTTCACGTACCTGTTCCCTTTCAATAAGGCCTCTCCCTCTTGTTACCGGTGTTCTGACCACGTTACCTAATAGAACCTTGTCATCAACAAAACACTATTTTCCTTGGACAATGGACACAGATCCAAATATGTGCAAGTTCCAGGAGCGGGCTGGAGATGGGCACAAAGGTTGGGGCGCCCAGATATGTAACTGTCACCCCGTGTCCTCTGTCCTCTGTCCTTCCATTATCCTCCAGATCTGTTCCTTCTGGATTATCCTGGAGGGACGGTCTCCTTTGAAACCCACACCCTGAACCTTCTTTACCTGCTCCTCTGGGACATCTCTCAGCTCAGTTTCCACCCACCCCTTCTTCTCTTCATCTTTCCACCTTCTTATACTTCAATAAGGGTCAGTCTTATACCTCTACCTGTCCAGGTTATTATCCTTGTCATGTTATGTTTTGTCCTCTTTGGACATTGGCCATTCTTCTCTTCAACGAGTTCTCTCCTTTTGTCATTTGTCAAATTACAATAGAAAGCGCCACATGAAACCATTGTGTCAAAATGGTATGAAACAGACATTAGGCTCAGTAGAAGTGTGATAATTTAATAGTAATTCTTCAACCTGAAAAATAGATCCTCGGGACTATTTTTCATGTTTGTATAGTATAAACATAGTCGCGCCTAGATCATATGTGAATAATACGTGTTTCATATTTTCGGCAAATCTTCCAGACTGCTCTGTGAACACGATATTTCCCGAATGTATCTACACGAAATGTCCAAAACCTTATAGGGACGACACCTATTGATTTTCAGCTAAATCGGCCAAAGTTTCAAAGTTTCGGCGTTTCAAAGGGGAGGCTAAACTCAAAAACCCGAATAAGTGCAATAATGAATGTGTGTCTTCTCCCTCTTTCTTGAGGTTGAGTTGAATTCTATAAAGTAACCGGGTTATCTTACTTTAACCGGTGGATCACTTTCCTCTGATTAAATGCAACTAAACGAAAAGTTGGTATAATTTTCTAGATTTCTTTTTATTGCATTCTTCAACGCCAGATTTCAACAACTGTGATAATTTTAAAAAATGAAAAAAAAAAAAAGTATATATATATATATATATATTTCAGGGATGGAACCGGGCCTTAAAGTTAATAACCGAATAAAGTCAACTAACCTGCAAGAATTAATTAAATAACTAATTTTAATTATTTATAGATAAATAACAGAACAATAGTCAAAATAAAAACAAGGTTTTTCACTTTATTTTCATAAAATGTTCATGTCAGAATTGTATATTTTGTATTGTATATTATGGACGGGTGCCGAGGGTTCACAAATTAGATTTCATTATTTTTACATGAAAGCCATTTTTTCCATTGTGTCATACCCAAAAAGATAACGAAAGAGACTGACGGGTACTGCCTACTAAATATTTAGGACCCCTCATAAAAAATTAACAACATACATTTAAAAGTGTTTCTAATGATGCGGAGCGGGGCGGGGGGTGGGGGGGGGGGGGGGGTGGCTTACTGACAGGTTTCCAACTAGGGGAGGGAATTGTCAGGGTGTATAAAACAATTGTGTAAAAGTTACAATTTGGCAAATTTTAAATGGTGGATGTGCATTGTCCCAGGGGCTGCTCCAGGAGGGTAGCATGGTAACTCTTTCAAAAAATTTTAAATCATAAAAAAAAATCACCTGCAATGCTCTCCCTCTGAACCAATTCAACGATTTGTTGGAGAATCAATAATTGCCTTACTGATGCACTTCTGAATCCTCATACTAAATATTGTGACGATACATTCGTTATTTATTTATTTATTGAAATATTTTATTATACACATTTAAAATCGGTACAAACCTTAAGTATATTTGTTGACAATAGGTAATGGAACAATTTATGTACAATGGTGAGTAAATACAAGAGAGAAAAATAAAAATAAAATAAATAATAATTTTTTATTTTTATATAGGTATTTCAATAATTACCATCTTATAGCCCTTTTTTGGTCTCATTTAATCTTTTACTTTATTTTTTCTTCATTACCATACAACAAAAACAATATTTCTTCCTACCAGGACATTTTCAAGTACATCACTGAAAAAATATTACATCCACAATCACTTTCACAATCTAAACAAGCCATATAAAATTCTTTGTTTCTTTTACTTACATTTTTATTTTTTCATTATATATATGTTAAACTCAAATTATCACCAATGTGTAGATAAAAATAGGTATGTTATACATATAATTAAAATAACTTCATGGAATTAAAAGATTTTTAAAAAAAGAAAAAAATATAGTGAGATTAATTAAGAATTGCTTTTTCCAGATGCACAATATTTTAAAAAATGACACGATATATTAGAATATATTATAAGGAGAAAAAAAAGGAGTTTAAGATATATATAATGAAAAAATAAAAATGTAAGTAAAAGAAACAAAGAATTTTATGATATGGCTAACTTGTTTAGATTGTGAAAGTGATTGTGGATGTAATATTTTTTCAGTGATGTACTTGAAAATGTCCTGGTAGGACGAAATATTGTTTTTGTTGTATGGTAATGAAGAAAAAGTAAAGTAAAAGATTAAATGAGACCAAAAAAGGGCTATAAGATGGTAATTATTGAAATACCTATATAAAAATAAAACTTAATAGGTCTCAAACAATCGTGTATATGATACGAAATTGAAGATAAATAATAAATTTAAAAAAAATAAAAAAAATAATAATTAAAATGAAGTCATGAAGAATATGTACAAAATAATAACTATATAAATGAGAAAATTTTTACAACGATAATAATAAAAATAATATAATAATAAGAATAAGAATATAAAAAATTAAACTAGATGGTTTTACTAGATGCTAATGGACTGTCAATTCAATTCTTTCACCTCCGATGACGACAACTCATGGAATCAGCTATGGATCTCTGAAGTTTTTTTAGATAAAAAAAAAAAGTTAGCTTATAAACAATATCATTTTTTTAAAAATATTTCATTGCAAGAAAGGGGGTTGGCCGGCGAGAGCGCAAAGCTGATTTTTATTATGAGAGTCACTATACGACGAGAGCGCAAATTGGCAAATTAATTAATTCTTTATCACAGAACTTCAAACAAAGCCTTTGGCCGGCGAGAGCACAAAGCTGATTTTAATTATCAATAAGACCGCTATATGTTAAAGCTAAGATAAGACCGCTGTATGTTAAAGCTGAGATGAGACCGCTGTATGTTAAAGCTAGAACCTGTACTAGGTACTTCAAATATAGGAACGACGGGAGAGGCAGATATATCGTCCCGCCGGCGGAACGCCGGCAAATACGCCCCCAAATTTTGTAACATTTCTATTTATGTTTGTTCTAGGAATTTATGTACCTAGATGAATGATTATCGCTGTTAGACAGCTTACAACAATGGAAATTGAGATGGCCGAGTAATCAGTAGGCCTTTGCAGTGGCGGCCTTTGTGGCGGGCGAGACGGGCAACTTCAAAACAAATTAAAAACTAAATTAAAACCATTGCGCTCTCGCCGTATAGAGGCTTCGCGCTCTCGGCGTATAAAAATGGGATTAATTTATTATTATCTGCGCTCTGGCCGTACATGTCCGCAAGAAAGAAGTCAAATGTGAGTTTCTAATTTAATTAGGTTAAGTACATTTTATATATGTTTTCATTCAATTCTTGTTGTATTTTGAGAATATATTATTGGAAATCAATAATTATTCTGCGACTTTTTAATACATAGTACATACAGTAATACATAATGGGCATTTTGGTATTAGAACATTTTATGTTTGACTGTTTCTGCAAACTTGTAACTTGAAAGTATTCTCTTCCCGTCATTATCGGGGTTTTCCCATGTTTAGATATAAAGGTTTGAACTAAATGTATTTCATACATTATGTTTATTTCTATAGAAAAATATTTATCAATATATTATAAACATGTATTGAAAAAGTAACTTGACTTCCTTGGAATGTTCCAAAAAATGTGATACAATGAGTACAATTTCGATGTGTAGAACTTTGTCCAAAAATTTTGTTTTCAGGAAATTAAAATTAAACCAGCGACTATCGCTGGGTTAACGTCTCATTCTAAGGACAGCATGCTCATGGTTTATTCACCTCCCAGAGAAAAAACCCTAAGGGCCTCGTATCTGCGATTTTGACCTCCGATCTACAAGCGCCCTCTCCTTCCTGGTCCGTTTTGAATCCCGAATAGGTCAGGAATTGGTCGGTTACTTGAAATTGTCCCCCTGGAACGAGTAGCAAACTTGCTTTTAGAATTAATAAAACCATGGTTAATAGTTGATGAGAAGGTTGAAGTGTCAAGTATAAGGCAAGGAGCTGGTAGCTACATTTTTGATGTCATTCCAACAGAACCTCTCGACAGAATGGCAGCCATGTCATCCATTCATATTTGATATAACAATGTCTTCCTTCTCCCCTCAATGTCTCCTTCGTTAAATATTCATCCTTCGCTAATCTTTTGACCCTTTCCTTCCAGTCCACAGAGCACCTAGCAACAAAATTTCATTAAAAATTCAGACATTTTTTATTAGTTTATAATCTAACATAAACAGATATTAACTCCAGTCTGACATACTTACGATTGTAATAATAATACTAGTAAAAAAATAAATTGAAATAAATGAATAAATACTCGAAAATATATGAGTACAAAAGTAATGATATTATCAAATACAGTAGAAATTGTTTTTTAATTTAATTTAAATTAAGATGCATATTTTAATAACTGTTACGAAGTGCTTTTTTCACGACGATATCAGGACGTTCTTACGTCCCTTCATCAAGTTACAATGTGCTAAATCTAGAAAAAAGAAAAAACAGGAAATAATAATAAATAATTTTAAATAATAATAAAAATCTAGAAAAAAACAATTAAAAATATTTTTAAAAAATGAAGTTGACTATTGTTATTTTTTGTCCAAGTCTTGTAGCCCGATTTTTTATTTCGAGGATGGATTTACGAGAAAAAAAATGGTCGTCGGTGAATCACTTGTACTTTCCACTGGGGGGTGGGGGGAGGGATTATAAATTACGTTTTCGCTCTCCCGCTGAAACCTGAATCAATCCAACTATATATTCATATCAGGGATTAGTTGGATATTGATCTGTATTACTTATTTAACAAGAAAATACACTACATCCGCCTACCACCAAAAAATAACCATTAATGTTCCAAATATAAACAGGGTCGGAAAAGGCAGCTTTAAAATATTTCTTTTCAATTTGTACATTGATTAATATTTTTAGTTCTGTTTATTTGTGAAGGGCCTGCGATTGGCACCAGAAGGGTCTCATGCCAGGTAGGGGGGCCCCATATAAAGTTGGGAGAGCTCATGTTGACCAGATTACATCAGTGTGGCGCATTATTTAGTGAGGCCCACACCCAGCCCAACAACCTTAACCACTTAACAAACATCTTTTGTCTCACCTAAACATCAAACATCTTTCTTTCTACCCTCATAACTCCCTACATTTTAACTTTATTTATAACTTTTTTTTAAATGTATTCCTCAGTATATTCCTCAGCAACCCTAGAGGGGATGTTATACAACATGTCAACAATTAAAATTTTGAAGTTTTTTCAGCGACCGTCTCTAAAAATTGGGGAAAACAGTTTCTTTTGCGATTTTGTCCGGCAAAGAGCTATTATTGGGATTAAAACACTTCCGAAGAGTTTTTTTTTTGAAAAATAGTTATCTTAATTTTTATTAGATTGAAAAATGTGTCTACTTATTATAAACATATCATGTATTAATTTTGTTTATGTACTCATACATTTTTGGTGTTTATTTGTTCAGTTTTTATTAATTTCATTTTACTTTTTTTTAATAGTTTTGTTATTACTACTAATCATAGATTTGTTAGACTCAAGTAGTTATAAATCTAATTTATAAGCTATCATATTGTATAAATTCATTTGACGTATCCTATTACCATGTATTGGTTTAACGGAAATAAATTTATTATTATTCTTGATGTAGGTATTTCAATAATTCTCAAATATTGGCCCTTTTGGTCTCCTTCTATTAATTTATTTTTTCTTCATTTAGATATACGATATTTCGTCCATCTGGACTTTTTCAAATACAACCAATTATAATATTCCCCATTTTGTTATGCTATGAACCCTTATTTTTTATATATAACATAGCGTGTCAACATTTTTAACATATATTTTTACATCTTCATTGTTTATCTTTTTTTTATAGTGATTTTTGATAGCATACTATATGTTTTTTTCTATAGTTGCTATTTCTATAGTATATATAGATAAAAACATACAGTATGCAATCAAAAATCACTATAAAAAAAGATGCACAATGAAGATGTAGAAATATATGTTAAAAATGTTGACACGCTATGTTATATATAAAAAAATAAGGGTTCATAGCATAAAAAATGGAGAATATTATAATTTGTTGTATTTGAAAAAGTCCAGATGGACGAAATATCGTATATCTAAATGAAGAAAAAATAAATTAATAGAAGGAAACCAAAAGGGCCAATATTTGGGAACTATTGAAATACCTACATCAAATGAAAATAAATAGGTCTCTAAAAATCGTATATATTGATACGAATTTGAAGATTTATTATTATTATTATTATTATAGGTCTGCCGGAAACAAACATCCAACGGCAGTACACAAGGAGGCAGGGTTCAGGGCGACCGTGACAGGTTTTCAACTGCTTCAGCGGCTTCCAAGACACTCCGTACTGTCTGTAGAGAGGAAGTGAGTGCCGAGAGAGTGAATGCTGAATTGTACATCTTACAACAAATTTTATGCTAATGCATGATAAGGTCCCATGTCACTGCATGCGTCATTCAGTACCTACATGAAGTCGGTATTCGAACGACGAGCTTGGACGACATTTGAGGAGATGTCATGACGCTCCCCAGTAGCTTAGCAGAGCTAAGAATTGCTCTGGTAAACACCTGGGGGGACATACTACAGCAACCTCAAAAACCTCATGAGTATGCCAAAGAGGGTAGAAGTTCTTCAGGCAAGAGGTGGTACAATGCAGTACTGAAAACAAATGTACTGCGAAAATGTAAAGACATAGGCACATTTTTTTTTTTTTTAATTTTTGATAGTACCCGACACAATACAAACTACTCACATACGGTTTTTAAGAAAACTTTACACACATACAAACCCAGAAATACGTACTTTATCTTCACAACACTTACCACAAAACCCCCCACGAAGGTTGAAGATAAGATGGAACCGCGACTTTCTGCCACCTTAAATCCTATTCGTTCTTAATATATTTTTTTTTTTACATTAGTTTCCTTTACTTTTATCATCTCTCTTACCCATCCATCAAAATTGTCTTTCAATTCCTTTTTATTTATTTTTTCTTTAATTTTCTTATTTATTAATTTTTTTTTTTTCTGTTCTTGTCCTAATAATTAAGATAAATTTTCGTGCCGGGAACATACCACTGGGTGGCCTTCCTCTCACATGCCCTTCACGCCAACATATCAATACCATCATAGATGCTGGTTGTTGTACCCTAGCAACAGTTGTATCTTTTTTTATTAAAAAATAAATTTCTTTAGTTTTCCAAGCTTTTTGATTTTTCTTTCCTAATTTCATAAGAAAATTGCTGCACTCTAAACTATATTTGATCAAAAAAAAACAGAATTACAACAAAAAATGAAATTTTCACATTGAACCTGTTTTTTTGTGTATGTCTATATTGTGAATAGGAATACTGTACACTAATGCATGCAGTGTCCGAAGCGATAACGTCTATCTCGTTGTCATGAAACACAATTGTTATGAACTGAAAGCAATTTCGCTCTTGACAGGAAATTATGTGGTTAATATCCGGCCTATCTGCATATGTATAAAGGGAGGAAGTTCTCAATGGCAATTTGTAGTTGAGTGTTTAGATTATAGAGGCAGCCGTTCGACTAATCAAACAGATTACTTGCTACTTTCAAATATAATCGTGTCTAAAATATAAAACGTTAATTAGCTTTGAGCAGCAGTGTTGACAGGAATGGTATATTTTTATTTGCATGTTCCGAAGAACAAAGAAGAAATTGAAGTATGGTCAGGTTATAATTGTATTAATCTCAAAACGCAAGTCGTATAACCTCTGGGAAAATTAACCTATTTTATTAATATATTTTTTTAATGTTTACGATGTTTTTTCCAGCCTACTGATTTTGATGCCAAATGGATCAATGTAACACAGGATGTCAAATATAAGGTAGTCTGACCTCTCACAGATTTTTATTTAAGTAATAGCTAGCCGGCTTTCGAGATTTCCCTCAATCATCAATGTAAGTATTTGCAATTGTGAGTATATGCGTGGGTTTGTGGATCAATTGTGGATCAATGTAAGTATATGCAATTGTGTGCAATTTTTTTTCTTTCATGATAACTTGAGTAAAAGGGTATAAATTTAAATATTTCTTCGTCCGAAATATTTGTTTTAAGATCTTACTGGCAAATTTCGCTAGATATGTACATTTTTTATATTAAAAAATATTTTAAAAATTGATCTTCGAACAAGGAACTCATGTATGGTTTTCCATACCGATATTTATGAAGGAGCAAAGGATAATTAAATGTTATATACATGATTACATTTGTGTGTTTATTTTTATGTGCATATTCTCATTTTGTTGACGTTTGTTACGCTGCATTCATGCTATCAAAACATTAATGAAAATCTAGAAATCAGTTGGAAAAAGCGTTTTTGTATAAGTACACAAAAAATAATTAATTATAATTTGATTTGTTTTGGAGAAATTAGTACCGAAAGCTTTGTAATTCAGTACGTCGTGTACATTTTCATGTACTAAAACCTCCTTGCAAATTTTATTGGCAAATGAAATGCTAAATACCTAACAAAGAAAAACTAGGTAAAATGTATTTGAGAGGGCGCCGATGGCTCAGAGGTAGCGTGCTTGCTTACTGAGCTCAAGATCGCGGGTTCGAAACCCGAGCGAGGCCCTTAGATTTTTCATCTGAAAGCTAATAAATGAGCGATGGTCCCGGGTCTGTACGATGTCAGATATTCGTTACACTAGAGGAATAAAAATTTAGGGTAGACAAAATTTAGGATTCGCGTTGAGTTGCGCTCATGTAGGTAGTTAGGGATATGACCTCGTAGTTCAAGCCCGGTCACGAGTCATAATAACTAACTGACTAAAAACATAACATAATACAGGTAATAAATAAAAAAACACAATGAAGATGAACATAAAACCAAATAGTTCGTTAACTATTATGACTCATGCCCGGGCTTTAACTACGGAGTCATATAGCTTACTACCAGAGCGCTCTTTCGTCACTCTGGTGGGAATGAACTCGACCCTATTATGGGAGTCCTAAATTTTGCCTACCCTAAATTTTCATTCACCTTCGATAGGGATCTTTAACGAGTATTTGACGTACAGGCTCGGGACCATCGCTTACCGTCCCATCCGAAGGACGGAGTGCTTAAGTTTATCTTATCCCTCAGATAAAATCTCGGTCAGGTTTCGGAGCTCAGTAAGTAAGCACGGATACCACTAAACTACCGGCGCCCTGGTTTCTTGATACAGTATATCGATATTTTCGTTTCGATACACAAGCCTAGTGCAGGTCTATTGTCTTGGTGTCTACAAAATGTCTGTTAGTTTTGTGATGTTTCCTGAAAGTGAGCTGTGCCAACCAAACAGTTGAGTCCTGGACTTTACTACCTCCAGCGGACTGGTCCATTCGACCCCACAGGTAAAGCAAAAACTTGAAGCTCTGGGTCATATAATTAGAATGTATGTTTAACGATTTGAGTTTAAGAGAAGGTTTTAGAGGCCCAATAAATCTATTTTGGGAAGCCCCCCTGCCTGCTTTCTTTACGACGGAAGTGTGACATTTTTTCCCAGCGCCTCTTAGACTGCTCCGCCATAAATGGTCGGTTTATAATGGAGATAAAGGAACCCGGTGCATCTTCTTGGTTCTTCTTCTTCTCCTTTTCACTACTTGATACCAAGATATAGATCTTGCAACCTCAGCCAATTCTTCAGGAAGTACCTGGGGGCGCCACTCCATTCAAACATCTTTCTGGTGTCTTTTTTTGCATGGAGTAAAAAGAAATTGGAATTTAATATGCTCGTATTGGTGGGGTATAATGTGTTTGTATTGGGCAGCACTGGGATAAATATAGTTAATAATAATAATAATAATAATATTTCCGTCAAACCATAAAATTGGATATAGTTAATACAGTAAACCCTCGTTCCAACGAACTCGGATACAACGAACCCCTCGTTAAAGCGAACCAAAATAGAATCCCCTAGAAAAACGCATTGATTTTCTCTCGGGAACTCAGGAACTGAGATGTCCCTAGAAAAACGCATTGATTTTCTCTCGGGAACTCAGGAACTGAGATGTCCCACTTCATAGTTGTGAGCTGAGACAGGTCAAAATATTTGTAGGACTGCCTCTTGGGAGACTCAGGAACTGGGATGTCCCACTATAGAGTTGTGGGCTGAGACAGGTCACAATATTTGTAGGACTGCCTCTTGGGAGACTCAGGGACTGGGATGTCCCACTATAGAGTTGTGAGCTGAGACAGGTCGCAATATTTGTAGGACTGCCTCTTGGGGACTCAAGAACTGGGATGTCCCACTATAGAGTTGTGAGCTGAGACAGGTCACAATATTTGTAGGACTGCCTCTTGGGGACTCAAGAACTGGGATGTCCCACTATAGAGTTGTGAGCTGAGACAGGTCACAATATTTGTAGGACTGCCTCTTGGGGACTCAAGAACTGGGATGTCCCACTATATAGTTGTGAGCTGAGACAGGTCACAATATTTGTAGGACTGCCTCTTGGGGACTCAAGAACTGGGATGTCCCACTATAGAGTTGTGAGCTGAGACAGGTCACAATATTTGTAGGACTGCCTCTTGGGGACTCAAGAACTGGGATGTCCCACTATAGAGTTGTGAGCTGAGACAGGTCACAATATTTGTAGGACTGCCTCTTGGGGGACTCAGGAACTCTACCTGCCCACTTGGCCTCCACTGGTCGTTTAATTTCCCACCACTAAGCCCCGCGACAAAGGACAGATCTTCTTCCATTCTACGAGCTCTATTGTGACCCTGTGGCTGGATTGAAAACCCATAAAGGACAAACCCTTGAAATCTCTTACCCGGTCTCCTCCCCCACCCCACTTCATACACTACACTCCGTTGAAATCTATACCTAATGCATCTGCCTTCGGGCCTTTTTCCATTTCTCCGAACATGAAAAAAGTGGAAAAAATAAAGAACTTGTGTCATACAGGTTGGTACTCTCATAAACGTGTGAGTGCTTGATACGACCATTTCTTTTAACTTTTTTGTGCGTAGCCCCCTCTTCAAAAAAATAGTCGGTGAATCACCGGCAACGAACTATAACCTAGAACCGATTTGAATTAATCGATTAATCAATTCTTATAGCTCCCGCTCCACCGTTAGCGCTACATTCTACAGTTGATCCTCCCCCTAATCCCACCTTTTTTTCGGTCGATTTGGCTGAAAATCAATAGGTGTCGTTGTTAGTGGGTTCTGGATTCACATGTAAAGTTACATTATACACGAATTATAGGGGAAGTTATGTAATCGGTCAAAAATTCATTTCGGAGTTATTTCCGACATCTAGATTCCAAAAAAATAAAGTCTCTGTGTGAATGTATCGACATGAAATTAGATATGTGAATCCAGACCCCTCTACAACACATTGTTTTCAGCCAAATCGACTAAAGGGAAGGAGGAAGCCATAACATAAAAACATTACTAACTGCCGACAGAATTTTCAGCGGAATCGACCGTAGGGAAAAGGGGTATCAGATGGGGCTCAACTCAATAGCCCCCATGAATGTACCGACATGAAACATGAAAGTCAAAACCGAATGAAGACATAACCAGTCAAATTTTGGCTGAATGGAAGGGGGAGTTCAGGGGAGGGGGCTCAATTCAAAAAACCTAATAACTGCAAATGTAAAGAATTTTTCGATATAAAAGTTAGTATGAGGATTTAGAAGCCCCTATGTAACTATCAACTGTTGAATCGACTGGTTTTGGAGGGGGAGCGAAAAGTTGATTGATTAACTCGTTCTGAGGAAGTAGGTACATTGCCGGTGATTCTCCGACGCCTTTTTTTTTTTGTCATATTCGGAAAACATGAAATTCCGTTGAAAACTCTGCTTCGAATTTTTGACCGATTATATAACTTCACTTATACTTCGTATATCTGGGTGAGTAAAATTTCGCAATAGGGGAAGTCAGAGGATGGGGGTTCAACTCAAGTAACAACCACAAATTTAGTATGATGATTCAGAAGTAAAATGTAAGTCAAATTGTTTTTTTGCCTTATTGTTTATTGTACAAGTATTATAGGTATTGTACAACATACATAATTGTATGACTCTTTCGTACATTTTTACAAACCTTTATCCTCTCAGAAAAGCAACTAACGGAGCCATGAGACTCAAGACAAATGGTTGTTCTGGTATTGTTGTCAGACAGATGAGGAGCTATAGCAGAGATCTCCTGTGAGGTCCCAACTTTCTCCAAGAACCTCCCTTTGTCTATGAGAACCGTGAAATATCAAAACTGGACCAAAGTAACGTACCACAATAGGGGAGAGACAGGTACCCGCCCGGAGTGTTGAGCTTCTATAGAAATTTTCAGACAAGAACAAATGATCTACAATAACATTATTAAAAAGAACAACACACACCATTCAACTTTTATGGATTTTAAAATTTACAGTCTGGGGTCTCCAAGGCCGAGTGAGACCCGAGTTCGAATCGCGATCTACACACTTTTCTAAACGTATAATTAAGGACCGGATTTTTGTGCCAATGGGCGTATTTTCCTCCCGAAATTCCCCTACAAATAAATTTTCAATCAAAGTTCGAAAAGTCGAAATGAATATACTAATGTATAATAAATAAGTTTGGCAACGCAACGGAATTTTAGTTTTGAAGGTCCACTGAAGTTTTGACCATTTTCGCGATGGTGTCTGTGTGTGGTTGATTGAAACTTTCTGACCGCTCTAACTTTGAAACAATTATAACATTGAACTTAAAATTTGAAATGAATATGTCATGCGGCCGAAATGGGACGAAAATTTAGACCATTTTACTTCTGGACCTACAAGATTCCGCTTGCAATTATGACCTAATCGAAAGTCTTTGCAGATTAAAGTTATAGAGAAAACCGAAAGGCACATTTTATGTAAAATTCTTTTTTTTTGAACGAAGAACGTCCTAAAACGTCGTTTTACCCGGAAACCATTGGTTCTATCTAAAACTTGGTTCATACAAAAAATGTTCCTTATTAAATTTCCGATCTCAAGCATAGCGTCCCAAAAAATGTAAAATTTATTTCTGTAGAGAATATTTCTAAGTAATGTTTAAATCATGACGAATAGTACGAAATTTAAAAATACGTTTTTATTATTGGCAGTTTTTTATTAAAAAATAATAAAAGAAATGATATGGCCACTACAGTATTTTGTTATACCATCCAGTTGTGTACAATCACTCTACCTGGCCTTCTCAAATTCATTTCATAAAGACATTAATGGTTATAAGAAAGCCACTCAGAATTACGCTGTATAATAAAATTAGTAGAAACTCGTAATAGGCAAAACAGTATTAATTTAATTCCAGAGGGAGAGAGATCTGTTAAAAATTGTTAGCATAAGAAAGTCCTGTAATCAAATCACATATATTGTGTTTACGTTTTGAGGTCGTAGATAAAGAGTTATTTTGTCTAGGCTAATAATTGGACGTTTATGGGTAACGCAAGTACAAATTTCAATACGAAAGAAGACAACGAAATGTCTTCTGTGCCAGGAACCATGGTCTGTTTAGGACGAGGATTAAGCAAAATAGACAAGAGAATGTAAAACGAACTCAGTGACAGACTATGGGAAGATAGAAGTAGTGTTTCTCAAGAGGGTTGACATCTCTTGCAACAGATCCAAGAAGAAAGCCCAGAAGTGACACCTGCCACCCTGGAAAGGTTCTTCATCTGATTGGTTTCGTTAATGAGCCTCAGACAACTTTCACAGTCCTCTGTGAGAATGTTCTAACTAGGTCGGTATGCAAATGAGTGACTCCCTCCAGGGTACACCGGGCAGTCATGAGCCTGGGTCGTGTACACTGTACACTGTACACTAGTCCTCACATCTGTCCTCCCTTCACAGGATTTACTTCACTTTGTAACAACTTAACTTGCCAACTTCTTAGATAAAACCCACTTTTACTTAGTCTGAGACAGCGGTTACATTGGCTCCTGGGTCTACCATGAGACTCAGTGGCGAAACAAACCTAACTAACCCAACGTTCAATAGTGAAAAATAATAATATTAACATTATTAGCCAAATTTCTTATTATGTTTAGATTTTTCTTTTTATAATTAAATGCTATAATTTGTGATTAAATCTCAAAGTAAATAAAAGCAAAGAAATTTTATATTGCCTAATTGCCTAACAATATATACATAGACTCTGCCGGTTTCGCAATACGCCAACGTCAAAAGTGACTTTTGAACGTGCTGAGGGCCATATAACCCAAAACACTTTATACATTATTTTTGTGAAATTAGGCAATATTAAGTTAAACTAGTTGTTTTTGTTTGTTAATTTTATGAAAAAAAAAAAAAAAAAGTTTATAAAAGTTTATGTGTTTCTTAAACTTCTCTGGGATGTTCCACTGTTGGTTGTTTCCGGCATTTTTTTCCAGAGGTGTCTTCTTATTTTTTTGGACGATATTTCGGGACACTTACACGTCCCTTCTCCTGGTCACTATGAACGAACATAGTGACCAGAAGAAGGGACGTGTAAGTGTCCCGAAATATCGTCCAAAAAAAAAAAAGAAGACACCTTTATAAAAGTTTTACAAGAAAAAAAATGTTACTCATATTTAATGTTTTTTAACTAACATAAGTTACCATAATAAAAAAATATATTATATATATATTTTTTTATTTATGTACCTATGTATTCTATTTCTTCAAATGTTTCTTTGTATTTTTTTTTAATACAGAGGACCTTATCCTTTATCGTACTTCTCTGGTTTGATCCCCATTCACCTAAAAAAAAAAAATTCATTTTTGACATCGACAAAAGAGAATGCTTTTTTTATTTGACTTTGGACAAACATCCTCAACAACTTTCATAAAAATCTGAGACTTCAGATCATATTTTTTTGTTAATTCTGGATAATATGGCGTGAAATGACCCTTTGAGGTTTCTTAATTTCTTCCCATTAGGTTGTTGAAGCGTTTAAACAATTGAACTATTGTCTTTCACATTAATTCCAGTCTTTATTTTTTGTATCACAGTAATAACATATTAGAAATGTTCACAGGACAATGGACTATATTTATATGTAGTTGTACAGTCAGAGAATCAAATGATAGACTGAAAAAAGGAAGAAAAAAAGAAGAAGGGTAGGAATGATGGGCAGGTCCAGTGATCACCTGCTAAGGGAAGGTAATTTAGGGGTTGAAGAGTCTAGGGGGTGCGCCCCCGGGGGTAGTTTGTGGAGTGACGGGCCCTAGGTCCCTTGGCGCCCTCCGAACATACTGAATATAGAATAGGAAATCGGAGCAGGGAGAGTGTCCACCCTGACATTCAAGCAATAAAAAAGGGGGGGGAAGGGGGGGAAAAAAAGGGATTTACCTCAACCCTTTTCATCCCTAAACCATCCCCTCTTCCTCCCAAACTGACTCGTATCGATTGCCTTACCTTTATCAAGCCTCTTTTTTAAAAGGAAACAAATCACAAAATCCTAGCCTGAACAAGAGAAGCCTTACGAAATTTACGTAACATATAGGCTCATTACCTTACGAAGTTTAGGGAAAGTTATGTGTCTTTTTCTTTATTTTCAATATTTTCCACATTGTGGCCTGAGGAAACGTAAGAACGTCCCAAAATATCGTCTTGACTTATGCACTACAGAATTATAAAAAATATTTATTATAATTTAAATTGTAATTAAAAACTGTATCTACTGATTTATTTTCTTATTTTTTAATTATTTATTTCATTTTATTATTTTAAATTTCATGTCGATATATTCATTTTATTAGAAGTTGTGTTCTCATTATTTTTTCATTGTACTCAGGAGGTCGGAAAATATGGATTTCCGGTGAAAACTCGAATGAATTTCTGATTTATTAAATAAAAATAGTATTAATATTTATTTTCGTTAAACCATAACCTGGAAGGATACATCATAAAAATGTATACATCAAGAAAAATTATAAAGTTGCATCTATTTATCTATCTAAATTATAATCTAGTAAATTAATTAACTAGATTATAAATTAGATACAGTTCATAACTCTGAACATCGTACACATATTGATTAGTAATAACAATAATAGTAAAATACATAGCAGGACTTTCTAATACCAACCATTTTTTTACAGATTGGTTTCCCTTTCACTTCTTCACATCACTTTTATATATACCAGGGAGGAGTGATCTCTACAAAAGTGGTTGTATAAAAAGGTATGAGAGAGACAATAGCTCAGAGGCAGCATGCTTGCTTTACTGAGCTCAAGATCGCGCGTTCGAAACCCGTTAATTTTTTTCACCTGGGAGGTGAAAAAATTTTGAGGAAGCAGTTCTTTGCACTTAAATAAAGTGCTGAGGAAAATAGCAGGTCCAGTCAAGGATAGAGAAACCCAAGAGTGGAGGATCAGAACCAACAGGGAGCTGAGGGACAATCTTCTGGCAACACCCGACCGTAGTTGCAGATATGAAATCACGGCGCTTAAGATGGGCTGGACATGTGGTGAGAAGCGGACCGCAGACAGCCATAGGACGCATCATGGACGTTCAGGTCCAAGGAGCCAGATCAAGAGGAAGACCACGGCTGAGGTGGACTGACCTGGTGAAGAAGGAAGCTGTGGAACACCACGTGGTGAACTAGCGACCGGTGGCGCAGATCGCGGTGGAGAAGGCTAGTGTGGGTGGCTAAGGATCTTCAGGGTTCGTCGCCAACGGAGTAAGAGTAAGTCCTTTGCCCGGCACGTTAAGCGATATTCCCGAACCGATATCGATTGGTCGTTAAAGACACTAGATTGATAAAAATTTAGCGTAGCAAGGAAAAAGCGTTCTGGTATTAGGTGAAATGACTTTGCAGTTAAAGCCCGGGCATGAGTCATTATAAATAACTATAACAAAATCCTGTTATGACAGTATATATTTCTTTACTATTATTGTTATAACTGGTCAAGTAACGTTGTGTATCCGACTTCACGATTTATGGTTTATACATGTTATAACATATCCTATTATAATGTTATGGAAGCAAATATTATTATTATTGTTATATAACAACCCTTCTTGTAGCAAACAACACTATTGTTATTATTCCACCGAGACTTCTATATATCCCTGTTATTATCATTGGAGACCCCGAGCTGGTTGCAGACGAATGATTTCTTCACGGGCGGGGTGGTAAATCAGGTGTGACTTTTGGAGGAATCGATGCAGAAAATTTCAGATCTTCTGTTGTGTTTGTTTCCACAAAAAGTTCACTTGCTTCAAATTCATTCCCTGCGGCTTAATGGTGGTTATTTATAGTAAAACTCATTTGTGAGAGTGATGGCACGAATAAGAATTGTAATTTATATTTGAGCTTATTAATTATAGGAGAGGAGAGCGGTGCAAAACAAAAGTTTTCGCTCTCCCTCAAAAACCAATCGATCATTTAGGCATATATTCTGCTGTCCCTTCCTTGTCTATTCATCGATTTGGCTGAAAATGAATAGAGGTCATCCACGTGGGGATTCTAAGGAAGGGGGATTAGAGGAGATGGCTCGTCTCAATATCCGAAAATGACTGTCGATGTAATGAATGTATTTCTAGGTTGGTAGGCGGATTTAGTGTACCTACTTGTTAAATAATAATACAGAAGTATCAGTTGAATAATATATTTTATTTATTACACAACTAGTTTCGGCAATTTGCCATCCTCAGGTGGTGAATCTTAAAGTAGAAAAGGGGTTAAAGAAATGGATCTAGCTGGACGTTGAGTGCAGTTCTCTACATTAAGATTCACTGCCTGAGGATGCAACGTCGAAACTAGTTGTGCAGTAAATAAAAAATATATAGTTGGACTGAACTCTGTATTACTTATGTAATGAATATATCGACACAAAATTTGGTATTAAGGTTCTAAAGCCCTTATCTACGTCAACTATTAATTTTTAGCCCTTGGTTTTGGAGTGAGAGAGATCTTTTTTTTTCATTAATTTTTTTTTCCAATTTTCGAACAAAGAGGTCGGAAAATATAAAATTTCAGTGAAAACTCAACATTTTCTTATCGATTATGATAACTTCCGCAATACTTTGTAGTTGGAAGTTCCTGAGAGGAAGTTCTACTCCCTGAACCTGTACGTCATGGAGAAAACTTCTAATATACCTCATTAGAATTCCTCTCAAGAGAATTCTGGGTACGATACTAGAATCGACTTGGGGCGGTCGTTAACCTCGATTTTGCAAGGGCATAAAAAAAAAGTAAAACAATAAATCGCACATGATTCGCTAAAAAAAAAAAACATCAAAATAAAAAATAGTTTATTATACATCAAAATGGAATTGGAATTTTTCTTTAATGCTTTCTAACGATAAAATTCATAAATTATTAAAAGGCATCTTTATATTTTAACGCAAAATATCTTTGATTTCATCCGCCAAAAATAAATGAATATATTAAAGAAAATAAATAAATGAAAGAAAAAAGAAAAAAGCGGATGAAAGGTCAGAGTATTCGAAAAGTGCCGCATGATTTAAACGGAGGCTCGAAATTTATGTCTCCCGCTCAAGGAATAGATAAATCAAGATTACATTTTCCTGAGAAGAAACAAAATGGAGGGAATATGAAGGAGCGGCGCGGGTTTTAATGAGCCGGACAGATGGAGGAATTTTGGAATTTGGGCGAGTGGGCAGTTTCAAATTTAGCACCCAGAGTCCGCACTCGACATGCAGCCACTCCAAAAACAGATTCACCTAATTTATTGTAGTCTCCTTTTTGTGTGTATGTGAGAGTGGTTTAACGTCACAACAATTTTTGTAAAATTACTTACTTGCACTCTGCAAACTAACTTAGTTCATAACTAGACCTGACGATGGTGTGAGGCCGAAACCGGTAGTTTTATTTTTATAAATATCTTTAGTGGAATAGACAATATTTCAAAAAAACAAGTTTGTTTTATTTATTTATTACAAATTCCACAATATGTCCGCTTTCCTCAACTTAGAAAATTACTTAGGTTGAATGCCCTACGGGGCCATTCATAAAAATTACTTAAGGCTTTTATAAAGCTAATTTGATGATTTGATTTCCTCCCATTGTAAGATATCATAAGATTTCAACTTTTTCTTAGCGCGAAAGTAGTAGATTTAAAATTCAAAAACTTATATAAGATCAAATTCTTTACCCCCCCCCCCCTTCCCCCCCCCCCCCTATAGTAAGAATTAGTAATATTGAGCTTTCCCCCCCCCCCCCCCCCCCCCCCCCCCCGCAAGTGCCTTACTTACAGTTTATTGTCTTGCAAGTGAAGTTTTTGATTTCAGTAATAGTAGTCTGTATCTTCAATTTAATTCTCATCCATTGTCTTAAGTGTGGGTTCCTGCCTGCCTGCTGTCTAAATAGAAATCCAGTCCATCTTACCTTCTAATTAAATATAAATATTTTTTTAATTTAATTATTTTTATTTTATTGTTTTTTGTTAGGTATCTCACCTTTCAAGGTTTCGAATTTATGTATGAAATTTCATGGGACAGTTCGGAATGTGAACTTGTTTAACTTCCACTTAGTATTTGTTAGGTTGTGAATATACGGAAAGTTCTCCTTTATATATTATAAATATTTTGTGAAATAGACAATATTTTTTTTTTAAATACTTAAAATACTAAAAATTATTTAAATGGCTTTGAAAGCTTGAGCCATAAATAAACCTCGTGATAGATCCGCCACTGATCTAACAGTCTTGTTAGTGAGTTGGCAGCACTTTGTTTAACTCTAAGACTTGTAGGAAGCTAATGAAACTGTTGAGACTGTTCCTTTACCGATGACCACAGAGCCAGGGGACTGACCTGAGTTCTGTGTCTTAAACTGCAGGGAGGCTGCGGTCAGCAGAAGGACGTGGAGTCTTGGCCGGTGGCCCAGCTGACTGAGACACACCGAGACATGTCTAATCAAGGAGCTTGGGTCTTCAGGAGTGTCTCAATCTATCTTGGATCTCTCATATTGAATACATCAACCCTTTACACGCTCTGTCTATTAATTCCAAGATTAAGGGAATCAACAGCAACCTGGAAGAACACTACCTTCAACAGTGGCAGATCTATCTAAAGATATTATTAATATGAAAATTGAGATTCAGCGGATATTTATTTCTCCAGAACGTATTAATCAATTAATTTTTCGCTCTGAGAACTTGTTACCGATTAATAATATTTGGTAAGAACCAATTTTTCGATGAGACTAACCATTTTCGGTTGAATCAAGGAAACAACACAAAATATGTGATTCAAAAGTACATTTCAAGACGGTTTTCGGCATTCATCGCAAAAAATCATATTTCATAACATATATAGGTCATAAACCTAAGAGGTTTCTTGTGATATTTACTTACGCCGTGAAATAAAGTAGTTTAAATTTTCTTCCGATTTAAGCCAAAATCTAATCAGATTTAAATTAGCATATGCGACTCTTACATTCAAAATTTCATGTTCATAGCTACAATCGTTTTTGCGGTAGAGCGCTCACAACTTTCCAATCACATACTTGTCTGTTGTTGTGTTGGTAAACATGTCTGAAAAGTATATGTACATTGTTAGCCAAACCGGATGTTTAGACTGCTGTCAGCTGTCAAAGAGCTTACATGTGTTCTGGTACGATCGGCGATTTCTTTACAAAATGGATCAGAGAATTTGCATTAAGTGTTGCTATGAGAATGGAATAAGTTTTAGAAATGTTAAATATTGCTTTTGGTGAGTCTGCTATGAGTAAAACTAGGGTTTACGAGTGGTATAAGCGTTTCCAAGAAGGCCGTGAAGACGTTGAAGATGACGAGCGCTCTGGAAGGTCATGCTCATTGTGTTTTTCGATTTTAACGGCATAGTGCACCATAAGTTCTTGCCACAAGGTCAAACGATCAATAAGGAGTACTACCTACAGGTGCAACACCGTTTGCGCGAAGCAAACCGAAAAAAACGCACGGATTTGTGGCAAAACAATTGATAACTTTTGCACCACGATAGTGCCCCTGCTCACACTGCATAGATTGTTCGTGAATGTTTAGCCAAAAACAACACTGTAATGATGCCCCAGCCTCCATATTCGCCCAACATGGCTCCTTGTGACTTTTTTCTGTTCCCAACAATAAAGAGAACCTTAAAGGGCCGTCGTTTTACAAGCATAGATGAGATTAAAAGGGCATCGTTGAGAGAGCTAAAGGATCCAATCCCCAGTTACAGAAGTGTTTCGGGGATTGGAAGAAGCGTTGGCATAAGAGTATAATATCTAATGTAGATTATTTTGAAGGGGATAACATTGATGTAGACGAATAAATGAAATTATTTTCAAAAACCGAAAATTCCCATTATTTTTTTTAACACACCTCATACCCACACCCAGACAGGCATCATTGCGAAAATGGTCTATATAGGGGACCTTCTAACATGAAACTCCGTTGAAAAAATCGATCTCGAATTTTCCCACGATTACAATACTTCCTTATAATACAGACATAAGAAAGTAATAATTGATTTATTTATACAATCATAGAATGATGGCATGAAAACTGTGACATGTGTTGGATGGAGGTGAGGAATTCCAAATAAAACAAGAATTGCAAGTTATTGATGGATCCTAGGTAGAGGCCGACAGAAGGTGAGGTGCGGATGTGCAGTGAGTAGATAGGCAGGTACTGCATTGTGAAGTGCAACGACTGGTTGTCAATTACCTGTAACTCCTCCCTGGAGAATACATGAATCCCAATGGGACCCTTCTCACTTCACTAGCCACATCTCTCATCTAGCCACCTCATCACATAACCCTGATTCTATTCAAGATCCAATTATGTTGCCAACAGTGTCAATATGGCTACTCAATGGGAAATATGTAAATACTAGTAGTTACCCGACTTCAGGTTATCCGACAATAAGCAGGTTAGTAACTTTAAACCAGTTAATAACTTCAAGTTAATGTCAAGTCCAGCATTACATTGTTCAATTTGGTTTAGTTAGAATTTTAGTGAGGGTCCCAAAATATATGTTCTACAGAGATGGCTGAGTAGCCACAAATTTGCCCTCAACCCTGGGAGAACCTCACAACATGCAGTCAGAAGCCTGAAGTGGGGGACCTATTCTGCAAATCTTGATCAAGATTGAGGTCCAAGATGTGCTGAGGACCATAGAACTTCTAACTTCAAAGACGTAAATCCACCCATCATCACTTACACATAGCAAACTTTGGGCAGAAAAGATATAATCTTAAGATCTCCGTTTACATCTTGGATAATTTTATAATTATAATTTTGTTAATAGTAAGAAAAGTACTTTCATTATAATCATTATCCATGGCACCCACATTCTAACACAGGACCCCCTATCTCTAAAGTTAAGGACAAAGTAAAACAGTTTAAATTGTGAGATGACACAAAATAAATATTTACATTTATTGAAAAGGCTTGGGACGAACGCTTAACGTCCCATTCCCAACGTAGAAAAAATTATCTATTTCGAGATTACCTCAAACACACAAATAGACTTTCTCTCATTATAAGCGAGAAAATTTTTCCCTCTTAAGAGATGATTTCTAGCCTGTACTATGTTAAGTACTCGTTAAAGACCCCTTACTCTAGATAAATAAAACCTAGGTAGGCGAAATTTAGGACTCCCAGTGTAGAGTCGGGCTCATGTCCACCAGAGTGACGATATCACTTCGTAGTTAAAGCATGAGTCACAATAACTAAACTATATTAGTAATAATAATAATAATATGAGTTTATTTAATAAGAAGAATAGTACAAAATATATTAAACAAATTAAACTCATAGACAATGAACAAAGTCCGTCTGCCAAGTAGACTCCAATTTGAATATAAATAAATCATTGTATTCTAAATAAAACTATTACACATTACGAAAAAATAGAAGAAACAATGATAGTATTTCCAGGAGTTATACTGATTACAAAACATACAGTCAAATATTAATAATTAAATTGAGCACATAACACCTGTATGTATTTCAGGGCATCAATAATATATCTATACAAATAACACCAATTCTCTCCATTCAAATTATTAAAAAATTCTTGAGATGACAAATTATTTTTATTAAAATAACGTAATCTAAACTCAGCCGGAATAGGACAACTACCAATAAAATTATATAAAATTTCAATTTCATATAAATTACATAGGGCATATTTTTGCGACGTCTCAAGTTTCCATGGTTTATAGTTTAAATCAAACAAGTCTAGCACGAAAAATTACTTTGACTAAGTGAAGACTTTTATTTTCAAAATAACTATTATTGCCAAGATCAAAATGCAGCCCCGAATAAATGAATTTAAAGGGAGAGTTATTTAATTGTTCCAGAATAATATTTTTATGGGAGATCTAACTTCTCTAAATTTAAACACCAGGTTCAGAACTGCTTCAAATCCTCCATGTTGGCTAATGGATCACAATTTACCTTGGCTGCTAAGACATACAACTCTTTAAATATTTCTTTTAAACTATATTAGTATATAGATTGCTTTTTGTCTTCCAACTAATATATGAAGGACATTCTTTGGCTAAGACTACTTCCAAAATTGTGTCCCCTCTAGACGAAAGGTTTCTTATGCCTTCCCTGGGTAGGGATCTATCGATACAAGTAAATACAAGTAAAGTATCGATATTTTTGGCCGATACAAGTACTTTTGGTATCGATACTTTTCTTTCGATACCAAGTAGGTATCGATTAGATATTATTTGTATCGATTCAAAATACTCGTTTCAAATTTCAACAATTAAAAAAAATTATAAAATTGTTCAATTCATCAAAATTGTTCACCGTTTAATTTCTTACAATTTTTGATTATTTGTTGTTCCAATAAAATACTGAACTCAAATTACGGTCCACGGACAAATGATATATATCGATGGTAATAACCTCATGTGTGGTGTGATCACGCAGTCTGTGTGATGCGTCCTTATTCTTACCTTATTTACAGTAAATGGTTTATCGTTTATGAAGGTATAAGTTTGTTTGATTTTGAGCAGAACCGCGAACGTGATTACGATTTTAGAATTTTATTTTACTTTTACATTCCAATATGTAACGCATCGTCCTAAGGCGAAAGTGTGGATTTATTACAGAGAACGATTTAGGAACGATTTGATCTTAACGACTTGCAATAAGTGTTTTAAGAAAGTGAAATATTGTGGGAATTCGAATAGTCTCCAGTAGTTTTATATCGTTAGGAAATATAAAATGTATGTTTATTTCATAAGGCTTTTTATTATTTCCAATATGTTTTTAATAATGTAATTTCATCATATTCGATTTGATTTATTTGTTTCTTATGCCCACTACAATATCAAATTCATATCTTTCAAATTTTTTTATTTTTTATTATTATATTTATTATACATGGTATACAATTAATTATTACAAAGTACTCCATTCAATCGATACGATTTTTATTCAAATCTATATAGATTTATAGATTTTTTAAAATTAATATTCACGAACTACTAGATTCAATCGTTACCAGTAGGTATCGATACTTTTTATTCGTTACATGAGTAGTACAGAAAGTTTTATTGGATACTACTCGTGATTAAAAGTATCGATACTTTGTGGTATCGATTGAACCCTACCCCTGGGTTGCTCTTCAATCGGAACAACAAGACTTGCGAACTGGCTCTGGAGGGAGCAGAACCTGATTTGCATAGCCAGCTACTATTCTCACACACCTCCACTAACTAACACCTAGTTCAATGATCCATCCTCCTAGACATCAACTCCTCCTTCTCTCCACCAACTCGTCCTATTCAAATATTACCTTCCCAGCTATACGAAGTATAGGGGAAGTTATGTAATCGGTCAGAAAAGTTTTAAGTTTTCAACAAAATTACACCTTTTCTTAACCATTTATTTCAAAAATTGAAAAATAAAAATCTCTCAGCTTGTATGTCTGCGAACATGATAACTCCCGATAGAAGGAATGTATCGATATAAAATTTTATATGATTATCCGAAACCTCATAAGGACATCGTTTGAGTCAAATTGGCCAAAGGAATGGAGGGGATTAGAGGGAAACTATGACGTCTTCCGTATGAACTTTGGATTTCTGAAATTTGATACAATTCTGAGAGGGATTGTTTCGTTCGTATCCTTAATAGTTAGGACAACGTCGACTTCCTGGGGTTTACCCTGCCCTGACAGTGGAAGCTGCGGTACCTCGGCAGGGTCAGCATCTCTTTCGAGGAGTCCATCCAGCTATCATCCAGGATTGGTAGTCACATTATCTGTTTGTACCGGATCCTAACAAGCATAAGAAATGATTTGTGAATCAATTTAATTATTATTTAATATTTATCACAAAAGCCCTTCACAGTTACCTGCTTAACGTCCTTTTTTCTTTCTAATGCATACAATTTTTTAAATAAATTATTATTATTATTTTTTACTTTTAACATTATTATTAACATTTCTGGGTGCACCTAAACCTTAGGTAAGGTTAAACTAGGTTGGAGACGACCACCAGCCGATCAATCTTTGGCGATCAGTGGTCATCCCCAGCCCGTCACACTGCTTGCGACAGGAGCCGAGGAATACCAGGTAGCCGAACTCCGTCAGTCTCAGGTATGGATCCGGTCCCGCGAATCAACTCCACCCTGGCCTTGTCATACAGCAGACATTGGAGGACTACCAGGTCTGCTGTCTCGAGGCCCCCGCATCAACAGTTCCAGTTTTATTGCTATTACTATTGTTCTGTTCTTTTTGCTTCTTATATGTTGTGTTACTATTTATTTTCATTTTTAGAATCAGGGGTTCTAAAAACATTAAATTCTGTTGAAAATACATCATCGATTTTTGGATCGATTTCCTAACTTCCCCTCTATTATTATTTTTTTACTCATATTTTCAAGGATATACGAATTCATTTCATTTTTTTTTTTTTTAGTATTGTTAATTCTAATTCATGTGTGTCAGACTCTAAGAGTTAATATCTGTTTATGTATCTAATACATAAAACTATGTTCTAAATCTTCTCTGTGACTCGACGAACATAATTGCTGAACATAAGAACCAAATCGGATCGAAGTTTAGGAGTCTATAAAACACAAAATACAGACATTAACTTTATATATACGAGTATAGATTATTATTATTGTACTCATATTTTCAAGTATATATGTATATACTATAATAATATATTTAGGGAATAAATATTATTATTATATTTCGTTTAGCTTGGGAAGTAAAAGGATTATTTGGATACAACATAGATCACGAACAACAAGAGATCGCGGGTTCAAATCCTGGACAAGACCATTAGATTTTTCATCTGGGAGGTAAAAATACCTTGAGCACCTCGTCCTTCGAATGGGACGTTAAGCAATGCTTCCGACCCTGTACGATCTCAGGTTAACTAGGACTCGTTAAAGACACCTACCCAAATTGAGCCACAAGAGAGCGCTCTGGTAGTAGGCGATATGATCTCAATAACTAACTAAAGCCCGGGCATGAGTGTCAATAACAAACTAACAAAGACCTCTATAAAACAGGTCTGATGTAAATGCACTTTTATAAATATAACATAAATAAAAAATAAATAAATTTGAATATCACATAAAAAATTACAACTCTGAGAAACATTGAATATTATTATTGCCATGAAGAGAGTTGTTTTACAATTTTATTATCTCATGTAATAAAAGTTTTAAAAGAGTTCTTTTCGTTTTTTTACACCCCCTTACATTTTATAATAGTCCCATCCGAAGAAATTCAACACCAATAAAAAACCCACACACTCTTCAATACATGACTCATAGACCTTATAATTATATTAACGCATAGCTTCTAAAAAAATATTAACACGTCCCAATCATAAACTCATTCGAATACAGAAACCAGTCTTAATAAATACGAGTATATTTATCTCTTCCTGTAGGAATTTCTTTTTTTTACGATATTAATTCCTTTTTACGAAGTATAGGGGACGTTATGTAACCGGTCAGAAATATGATGCGGAGTTTTCAACGGAATTTCATGTTTTCCGATTTTCTGATTCCAAAAATGAAAGAAAAAACCGCCGGTGGATCTGCAGCAATGTCTCTGGAATGAATTAATCAATTATCTTTTCCCTCCCCCTCTAAAACCAGATTGCGCTAATATTCAATAGTTGACTTACATAGATGCTCCTAAATCCTCATAACAATTTTTGTGTTGATAAATTCATTACATCGGTAGTTATTAGGGCTTTAGGATTGAGCGACCTCCCCTGACCCCCTCCCCCCCCCTCCCCCCCCCCCTTCCCAAATTAGACAGGTTATGTCCTTATTGAACCTCCCCCCTATTCCCTCCCTTCCTTTTGGTCGATTTGGCTGACAATCAATAGGTTTCTCATAGAAATAAAAGACGTTGTCTTCCTACTGTTTTATTTTGATCATAACCGGTTTTCAACGCACAAACTTTTTTTTTACTCTGTACCCTCACGCTTTAAGATGTATATGTACTTTTCATTATTAGTATATTTATGTATTCTATCACAGATGAACTACTGATGATGACGCTGTTGCGTTGAAAACCAGTTCTGGTAAAAATTAAACAGTGGGAAGACAACATTTTTTTAATTCTATGAGAAATTTCTTCCCACAAAATCTTACTATGACATATGATCAATAGATTTCGTCGTTGTCGCGAGCTATCGTCCGATCTGGAGATCGGAAAACATGAAATTCCGTTGAAAACTCTGCATCGAATTTTTGACCGATTACATGACTTTCCCTATACATCATAAAGATGGGGAAGTAATATTGACGTTCCTTAAGGGAAGGTGTGTGACCCCCTATAGTTTGGCAGCAGACGAACTAAGGGCCCTGGCGCCTGGATAGTATCTCCCGTCCTAGGAACGACTATTTATGTGGATCAAATAGTGTCCCCCAAAATTATCTGATGAGACTTTTTTTTTTTTTTCTTTAAAAAAAGTCCCCCCTGTCATAAGGGATTTACTGGAGGGACCCCTATATCTCGTTATGGGGGCCCCAGGTAACCACTCCTACACCTAGACAGTCCGGGCCAACAGTCACTCAACTTTCTACGATTTTCTTTTTACCCTATTTATTTTTTTAAATGTTTGACTAAATCATCATAAAAAATCATTCCAGAATTATGTTGACACATACAGCATACTAAATTTGGACGAAGTGATGAATGACTTTCAAACCACTTCTTCTCAGTCACCAGCCTTCAGCCAATTGAGAAAAAAGTACCTGAAAGAAGCACTGACCAGCCCACAACCACACAAGACCCTTTTCAACATTAAGAACAATAATAAGCTCTGTAATATCATGATCTACAAAGTAATCAGGGACGTAGCCAGGATTTTGAGCAGGAGGGGGCAAAGTTAGGCTATGGAGGTGGAGGGTATAGACTCCCGGGGCACAGCCCGCAGTTTCCATGGTTAACGTTGGAGACTATTTGTTATTAATTTGGGAGACCACTAGAAGCTCCCCCTGAGGTAACCACTGACTGTAATATTTAAGCTGACATGAGCAGCAAAAATGCAAAGCGCAGCAGCAGCAAATGCACGCTGTGGTTTCTGTACTTTTAGAATTAAATGACACATCCAGTAGCGTGTATTGTTGCTGTTGCGCTTTGCATTTTTACTGCGCATGTAAAATCAGCTTTAAGAGCATAAAGTATAACATAAATGAAGATTTTGAGCAAGGCAATTAAATAATCGAATTCATGTATATTTAAATAAATGTAATATGACTTGTTTTGTACATGCACATTTAGGTAAAGCGCAATTTTCGTTTATCCCCCGAAAGTCGTGAAAGAACTTCCTCTTTAAAGTGTTCTTGATCGTTTTCCAGCAACTTTCTAGGCACGCTTAACATGCAGAGACCATTAAGACGGAATTTTTAATCTAAAATTTTTTTAGTTTATTTAATTTTTCTTAGTTTTTTGCACTGGCCAGGGGGGGACACGTGCCCGGACGTTAAATTGTTAATATGAAGATGGCTGATGTAGTGAGAAGTGATTATTTCACAGGTTGTAAAGTAAAATATAGTCTGATCTCTCACAGATTTTATTGATATTTGCTGGCCTTTCGAGATTGCCCTCATCATCAGTAAAATTTAAAATCATCAATTTCATCATCAATAAAATTTAAAAATGTCAATAAACGTGGATAAAAAACTATCTAAAAAAACTAACAATTTTAACAATTTAAAATGTCATTTTTTTGCTCTCAAAAATCTATTGACCGTTTGTTCAGAAAAACAATTGTAGACACATAGGAGCTTCAATTCCGGTGAAAACTCAAAATCGAATTTCTGTCCGATTACATAACTTCCCCTATACTTTGTATTATAGCTGGGAAGTTTAATAAAACTGTGGGTAGCCAGGGAATGAATTCTATGGGACTTTTCTGACTGTCGCCTCAGACAACATTTTTTCAACATTTTCATTTTTTGTAATCGCTTAAATTTCGAATAACAGTTTTTCCAGAAGTTTGGAATGTTGTGCTGCTACACATAGAATATACACTATACTCACTCCGGAAGAGAATATTCCCGATTAATATTCACTGAAAGGATAGAATATTAACAGGGTATCAGGGGCATTACAGGGACTTGGCATGGGAGCTCCCGAGGGCCCAATATCCACCCAGAGCTGCTTCCTATGAAATATTCAACACTGAAATGCTAACCATCTCATCCCCTACCTTCTACCCTTAACCATACACCTATTCCAGGATTTGAAATGATATTCGCACATAATTAGCATGTCTGCAATAAACAGAGTAATAACTGATGAATAATCAATGGGACATCTCAGTGAGTGTGGGAGGACTTTTTATATTATCCGTGCAGGTGCGAATCCAGAGTTTTTTTTTTTTTGGGGGGGGGGGGGGGGCATAGAAGTGAAGTTTTACAGGGTGAGGGGGAGGGATAGAAAATAAATACTGAGGCTAAATTTCTTTAGGTGAAAAAAAAATCATATAAAACAGCCCTGAGACCGGTCATCATATCGTCGATACAAGCGCTATATCGAATGTGAAAAAACGCATTTTTCGTTTTCGGTCTATAGCAATAGCTTTAGGATGGATGAATGTTGTAGCGAAATCTCGAATCTGAATTAACGTTGTAAAGGGGAGGAATAATCCTGGCAAAGGGTCGAATATCCAAACTATGTAATGATGTCCAAAATCAAAGTGACCAATAAAAAATTCGTTATTCTGCAATCGTTATTAACAAATTTTTTGAACTGGGATGTTTCAAAGTCTCGAATGTACCACATTTGCGTTTTTGATCTGATTGGAATAGGAACAAAATCAAATTCCCTGCATGGCAAATTATTGAATATGTCATGTTCGTGTGTTTGCTGTTGTAAATTATAGAAAAATAATCATCAATTATAGATAATCAAACTAACGAATGTGCGTTTTGACTAATTAAGATACATAATTCGATAAAATTCTTATAGAGTCATCTATAAGGCATAACACCACGTAATGACATAGGTAAAACTTTTTTGACAATGCGCACTGATGAACCTTGGAACAGTTTATTCACTCTCCTGAAAAGTGGTGTTTTTCACATTCGATATACAGCATCTGTATCGACGATATATAAACCTGGCTCCTAATAGGGATGAAGTCTTGTTCAATTCATAGGAGTGGAAGATATTGAGAAAGATATACTGCCCTACTCCTGATGGAGGATACAGCCGTACAAGAGCCCGGGGCTGGTAGCCTTGAAGCAAGGGCGATTGCGGAGGACATCTACAAAGGATGGAGCCAGACATAATATGATGAAGGATGGAATTGGCTTCCAAGAGGACAGAGGAGAAGAGGGAGTCCCAGCTAACGTTGGCAGGAGGACGACCTCAGGACGATGGGTGTGAGAAGGCGGAGACGGCAAGCTGAGGATAGAGAAAATGGTGGAAGATCTTTGCGGAGGCCCAGATTCTACAGGTCCGAATTAAATTATAAAGACTTCACTTATATGCCCCCCCCCCCCCCCCCCAAAAAAAAAATCGACGATAAAACAAATTAAAGAAAACTATGAACAAAATAATATGATAAATCATAAGAAAAAAAACTCTTCAGTTCAGAGACCCCCGGAACACCCCCCCCCCCCCCCCCCCACATCCCCCCGCATGGTACTGTCCTCATTCCTACAACTAAATGGAGGTAGAGGAGGTCACGGGGGCGCGGATGGTCCCCCGTACCCCTCGGATCTGCCTAGCCTCTGACTAGCAGTGGAGGCAGACCGAGAGGGACAGGGACAGGAGAGCTGAAGAGAGGTTCCAGTCCAAGAGACCTCTAGCAGGTCTCTTGGACTGGAACTACATATCTGATGTACAAAGGTGGTTGGTATAAGAAAGTACTGTTATGGTCACATAATAAATATGCCGAATAGCCTGGATAGTACCTGAAGTGCTCAAGCCTGGAGCTGCTTCCCCTGAGACCCTGTTAATATTCCATACCTTCAGCGCATATTAATCTGAGATATTCTGTTTGGATCCGAATTCTTATCTGTCCCCCAGTCGCCTTATACTGTACATTCTAATGTGGACAGACACACATTCCCATGCCAGAGTGTTCATTTTAATGAACTTTAACTATTCATATAACGCAGATTATTTTCATTTGTTTTATATTCTGAAGTGCAGTCACACAGAAACATACAATTAAAAAATCAAAACAAAAAAATGTACTTCCCCACAACTTCTGAATCTTCACACTTTTGTGTCGATACATTCATTACATTAGCAGTAATTAAAGTTTTTGTGTTACCTCCCCCCTAATCAACCCTTTGCTTTGGTTCGATTTGGCTGAAAATTAATGTGTTGTTATGGGGTTCTGGATAAACATATAACATTTCGTGTTGATACATTCATTCTGTCGGGACTCTCGATAAAAACTCTAATTTTTGTCGTTGTAACGAAAGTATCAACACAAAATTTCATACGTGAATTCAAAACCCTATTAGGACGACACTTATCAATTTTCAGCGGAATCGGCAAAAGGGAAGTGGGGGACCAGAGGAGGGCTCAACTCATAAGCCCCAATAACTGCCAATGTAATAAATGTATCGACATGAAATTTAGTATGAGGATTAAGGAGCCTCTATGTAAATCAACAGATGAATATCATCGCAAATAGTAAACTGGGTTTGGAAGGTGAGCAAAAAGTTAATTGATAAATTCGTTCTGGAGTAGTTCATTGCCGACGGCATTTTATTATTTATAAGAAGGTTAACCTAAATCGAGGTTCAGAGAGAAGTTGGCAATTAGCCCTGGGGCAGAAATGCAGAATGATGCGAAGCGGTGCCACCCCCCAGGTAGACAAGGAACGGAACCAGTACTGCTGTTGGCAGTGCGTATTGTAGCTCTGCAGTTGACAGCCTTAAATGGATTCACTTCATTGACAGGATCTGTCTCTAGAGCCGGAGGGCGGTCTTCTTCTCTCTCCCTCTTTGCCTCCTCTACAATTAGGACTAAGTCACACTGTTGCTTCATAAGGACCTGACAACAACACTTTCACCAGAGGAATTAAAATTAAATTAAAGTTCCTATTGAAATTGTTGCAAAGTGACAATTTTCAATATATCAACATAGAAAAAAAAATACGTTCTCTTCAACGTAACAGTGTCATCATCAGTGGCACATCCCACTGTACTAATTTAAACTGTACACTGTACGGGTGGGATGTGCCACTGCTGAGTTATTGGAAAATCGTCTTTCTTCCTGGTAACGTAATCATGACTATTATTGTTAAAAGTGAAAATATTTTTATTTATCCTAATAACCATTAATGGGCTTTTTTTTTTAAGTCTAGAAATATTAATACTCGAGCTACAACCTTTCCATAAATATAGAATGGAAATAGGCGTTAATATAGTGTAGTTAATGTTTCCTTTGGTACGATCTGTTTGAGATTCCGAAGTAAGATGCAAACGGAACTCAGTTTCTTACCGATAACAGGACATGTTAGTTTCGTATCAATATCTGGATGCCTAGGAATTGTGTATTATCTTTAAAAGATACGAAAAGAGTATCAACAGCTAACGGATTTTTTTATTTGATAATTATTTTGTAGTTATGAAGTTTAAGATGTATATACTTATTCCAGAGTACTTCGTTTATAAGAAGTGTTTTGTTTTGTTTTTTAAGAAGAGTATCAACAGCTAACCGTTTTTTTTTTCATTTGATAATTAAGCCGTAGTTTTGAAGTTTAAGATGTATATACTTATGCCAGAGTAGTCATCAACAGTGGCAGGATGTGCTGTTGTGTTAAAAACTGCAAATAAAGCAATGGGGAGTCAACGTCTTTTGTTTGTATGACAAACCTCATCCCACAACATCTTTCTGTCCCATATCAACACTTCTTATAAACGAAGTATTCTGGAATGAGTATATACATCTTAAACTTCAAAACTACGACTCAATTATCAAAATGAAAAAAACGGTTAGCTGTTGATACTCATTCCGTATCATTTAAAGATAATACACAATTCCTAGGCATCCAGATATTGATACGAAACTAACATGTCCTGTTATCGGTAAGAAACTGAGTTCCGTTTGCTTCTTACTTCGGAATCTTAAACAGATCGTACCAAAGGAAACATTAACTATGCTATATTCCCGCCTATTTCCATTCTATAATTAATTTTGGGAAGCTTGTAGCTCGAGTATTAATATTTTTAGACTTGAAAAAAAATTCACATTAATGGTTATTAGGATAAATAAAAATATTTTCTCTCTTAACAATAATAGTCGTGATTACCATACCAGGAAGAAAGACGATTTTTGAATGACTAAAAAGTATAACTCACAAAGGAAATAGTTCTTTTAATGCCCTTCCCCACCTCTTGAATACAATTGAAACAATAAAAAAATTTAAACAAATTAAAAACACTTACGTGAAAGTTTTTTTGTTCAAAAATAATAAAATAACCATGGTATAAAACTCATGTTTTATATTCAAACCTGACCGAGGCCCTTCGTTTATTTTATCTGGGAGGTAAAATAAACTTAAGCACGCCGTCCTTCGGACGGGACGTTAAGCGATGGTCCCGAGCCTGTACGATGTCAGGTACTCGTTAATGACACCTGCCCTAGGTGAATGAAAATTTAGAGTCGGCAAAATTTAGGACTCCCACAGTAGAGTCGGGCTGATGTCCACCAGAGTGACGAAAGAGCGCTCTGGTAGTAGGCGATATGACTCGTAGTTAAAGCCCGGGCATGAGTCATATAACCTAACCTATAGCTTTTTTATATTCTATGCGGTTTTTTCACAAATATCCTATTTTAAAATATGTCGAATCATTATTTTTCGTTACATATAAACTAATTTATTTTATTTTTATTGGCTTATTTTTTATTTTTATTGATAATATTATTACTTTCCTTCGACCGATTTGGCTGAAAATATTGACTATTATTTTTCTCATCCTTGGAGGATTCTGAATACACGCTTGTAATTTATTGTCGATAATATAATTTTATTCATTTGTAAAAAATATTTTTTTAATCGTATTGATTTTCAATTAATTAAAATTCTTTTTTTTTCTGTCAAAATTTTGAGTTTGAAAATTGGGGGAGGGAATAAGTTGTACCCCTGTACCCCCTCTGTTCCCGCGACGCTGGAGAAGCGAAGGCAAGATGTTTGAAAAGAGTTCGTTTTTCCCTCGAACAGAGTGAGTGTGGTTGTGTTGGGTGATGTAGTTTGGGGTGTTGTTCAGAGATAGCGCGGAGGTCGGTTCCTTGCTCATCTGTTTCTGTCTTTCACATCCCCCGTTGTAACGATAACACTAAAGAGCCGTAAACTCGCGTCTTTTTCTGGGTGGAGGGGGGGCCTCTTCAAACTGAGAATTAAAAAAATTCCTATGAGGACCAGTATCTCAGTGGCCCAGAATAGAGCATGCAGTCTAGTTGAGGACATTCTTTCATGGAAATTAAAAGAATAAATAATAAGATAAAACCTTAAGTAAAAAATGTGATAATTTATTATTATTTCTCAAAGAAGAGGAAAAATCATCAGATCGGAAAATAAGAATTATTTGGTGTATTCAATTATCCTTCAGCCCCTAATTACATACCCCGACGGACAAGAAGTTTTTCTATTTTTCTAGTCCACTACCAGAACGCTTTTTCGTCGCAATGGTGGACACGGATCGTGGTATGTTCCTATTCAATATTTGTTATCTATGGTAGAAGTATTTGCAAGCATAACCTGCTCAAAGAGGTTATCGTTTATATTTTTATTTTGTGCTGTATATTTTTGTCAGTTTTTATTTAATATACAATTTTATTATTACATATGCTTTATGTAAAATTATAATTATATGTCAATTTTAATCATTTTACTTTTTTTAAATTATTTTATGTTGTAACAATAAATTTATATTGCATTTGAAAATGTTAAATGGTTTTAATTTATTTATTCATGATTGAGAAAGTTGGGAACAAAACTATCATTATCCTATGTGGTGGGAATCAAAACTCACATTATCCAAACATTGGATTCAAAACTAACATATCAAAAATTTTACTGATTTTATTTTTACATATAACGCTATATAAAAATTCGTTTTTTTTTTGTATGTATTTCATTTTGTATATTGTGAGTTTTGATTTTGGTGGACTCAAATATGAACAAAATTAATATTTAAGCATAAATAAAACTCTCTAGGTAGGTAGTTCATAAAAATTAGCATAAACTTGTTCACAAAAATGGAACCTTATTTTTTCTGTTTGTTTAAGTGATGGTATATTGTGTGTTTTCTCCCCTGGAGATCGGAAATAAAAGTAGATAGAAAAAAAACAAAACACAAAAACATGTTATTATTAAACGGAGGGATGTTATTCCAAAGCAGCCATTAAAACAAACGGAGCCTCGTGTTTTACAGAAGAAACATTTAGTTTTGATCCGCTTAGGGACTGATAACTCTTCTTACGTACTTATTTATATGTATTGATAAACATGAGGGGGGCGCGCGCAAGAAAATAATAAACTGAATGTTAACTTAAAATGTAAACATAACATAACTCTTTGTAATCTATTGACAATAAAAAAAGAGGGCACGTTTTTAAACAATAAAAATAACAAAAGAAAGGAACGGAAATTGAATGTAGAGAGAGCCTGGAAAGTATCGTTCTGTTTGGAGTAGTCACTGGACCATATTGTAATGGGAGGAAAATAAACATGTGTGATGTTTCACAAGAACGGCCTATCTCACCGGTTACCAGAAAAGGCCCTATGGCAGTTAGTATATACTTCCCCAGCAAGAATTAATCAAATATTTTACTAGTTTTTGGTAAAAAAAAATTGAGGACCTTAGGGAGCCGGTAGCTTGCTCACTGCTCAAAAAACCCGGCCGAGACCTTAAGTTTTTTATCTGGGTGAAGAAGAAGCCTCCAGAAGGAAGGAACACTTGCTGAACTGGAGATGGGCCGGGCATGTGACAAGAATGGAACCTCGACGATGGGCTAAAGTCTGCATGGAGTGGATTCCTAGAGACAGAAGAAGAGGAAAAGGAAGACCAGATGGTGCACAGTGGCCAGGAACAGAGAAAGATGGAACAAATGTGTAACAGTATTATTTAAAAATAACTTCCATTTTTATTTTATGTTTATTCAAGAAGTAACAGTTTTACTTTGGGAGCCATGGTGGTCGTGCGGGCTAGAGCGTTGGGCTTTGGTTCGAATTCCGTCCGGGAGTGAGTTTTATTTCATAGATAGAACTCCCTCCCGGGGGCATGGATGTCGTAAACAACTAGTAAATTACACAGTGACATGGCCAATATGCATCGTACATAAGGCCCCAAAAAAGTAATACTTAAGAATAATTTAATTTAGGAACATTCGTTAAAATTCAATATCAAATAGTTGTCATTTTCCTTTTTTTTTCCCATTTTTTTCATTCATTTCGAAATCTCTTTTCTGATTTCTTCTTTTGAAAGAGCAGTAGACTCAAAACCTCCTTTTTTACGCCGTTCATCGGATGGGACGTTAAGCGGTGGTCTCTTTACCATCCATATAAAAAACCTAAGGCATCTTTCAGACCCAATGAATAGTGACGCCATGTAGAACGCGCCTTGTGTTGTTTATATTTTTTCCAAGCTAAACAGATAATTACATGTTTCAAAACGTGACTCTATTTACTTTTAAAAATGTTTCCGATGTTCATTATCACCGTCTTGTTATGATTAAATTATTCAAATATGTACTAATTATTATTAAAACTCTATCAATAATTACGATAAGATAATGAGGCCATAGTTCTCCAGTTATAATAGTTGATCATATTTGAACAAATTTGATGATTATTTTTAATCAGTTGATATCAATTTCCTAAAATTGAAAGAATATTAATTTTTATGTGGTAAGGGAAATAAAAAAAATATTGAGGCCATAACACGACTACCTAATACCAAACATGTTTTTACAGAAAATGTTCTCGTCTCACTGTCCCCTCTCAAAATTATTTCATACTGGTTAATATGAAGATGGCTGATGTAGTGAGAAGTGATTATATCGCAGGATGTCAAATATAAGGTAGTCTGACCTCTCACAGATTTTTATTAAAGTAATAGCTAGCCGGCTTTCGAGGTTTCCCTCATCATCAGGCAGTCTACAAAAGAACCATCCTTAATATGTAATATAAATAGAAAATAAATAATTAAAAACACAATTTTTGATAAAACAAACTGATAAAAAATTTGAATAAACTAAATAATAAAAATAAATAAATAAAAATCTACAACAAACATTAACAATTTAAAATATCATGGATGGGGACAGACGAGTTATTCCTGTCCACCATCTGAGTCACAATTGGAGAACGGTGTACGTGAGACTGGACAAACCTCCCATCCCCTCCCTAGAGTTGAGGAGGGGGGACTCTCTCTTCCTCCTTTCCAATTTGATTTCGATACTTTCCAATGTATCCATCTTTCTACCTTTTTGGACATGATGCAGTAACGAGACTGAACCGGCCTCATGTCCTGTGTTCTGGAGGTGTTGGAAAAATTCAGAGTCGCCCCTCCTCAAATGCTCCCTCACTCTAGTCCTCAGCTTCCGGCCCGTCTGCCCAAGATAAAAACATTCACAGTCTTTACAAGTAATCCTGTACACGCCGGATTTGTCAGGGAGGTCCACACGATCTTTGGTTTTTGAGAGCATCCCCTTAAGAGAAGTCCTACTTTTGAAACCCACATTCACATCATCTCCTTTTATTATCCGAGATAATTTCTCAGAGAGTCTAGCTATTACTTTAATAAAAATCTGTGAGAGGTCAGACTACCTTATATTTGACATCCTGCGATTTCATACTGGCGTTACTGGGACTTGTCTTTTCTGTCTCGTGGAGGATTCCAAGTTAGTTGTTTGTCAAGTCTAGATAGAGGACTTCGTTTTTTAAAGAGATGGAATTTTTGTTAAGGTACACTGGAGGGCAGATGTATTTTAGACGAAGGGTGAAGACGATGTGAACTAATTTCGTGTCTTTCACCTTCACTCTCCACTTTTTGTACCAGTACTGAAGACATTTCACCCCCAAAGAATTAATATCAAAATCTGGGATACAATGTGTGAATAAAACGATAAAATAAACAAATGTGATCACATTTCTAAATGAGGTGATAGGTAACATTAAGTGATTACCATCTATTACCAAAGAGGACAGAGGGTGGAAGGAAGACTGGACCCCCGTGGTCGGACACAGCGGGAGACCCACCTAGGAGCCACTGCACCACAGTGGTTAACAGCTCTGTTAACCGGCCGCCCCGCCTCCACTTAGTGTGAAGTTAGAGATAAATAGGCTGAAGTAACGAAACAAAGTATTAAGCCTGCGAAAGTGGGCAGCTCAGGACTCTAATACTTTCGGAATTATAAAGATGTGAGTTTCTTGGTATCTCGTAAAATTGTGTATGTTTTCGGTTAAATCAACTTGCTCAACTTTAGAGAGGCATCATTCACGAGTATTTAAAAAAGTATCCTTAATAATTAGAAAAGTGTGTATAAAAATTAGGTAAGTGTGGTCAATAATTAGGTAAGTTATGGGGAATGATTTGGTAACCAAGGGAAAATCCAAGAAAGGATTAACAATATTCATTTTCATTCACTCCTATATATTTAGAAGGTATATCATTAATAATGATGCAAACCTAATTTATTTATTCCAAAAACTAGATTTACACAATTAATGCAAAAATAAAAAAGTGCTGCCCTGAAAAGTTACGAATTTAGACTTACCAATTTATTCCCTGTGACCACAGATATAATCTAAGGAGTTAGTTCTGCCAGTAAATTTATTACTGTTGTCATACCTTTCGGTGGATACCGTCGTCACTGGCTGCTGGTCGAGTACTGTAGAAGACACATCCGAAGAGCTCGCCCACAGTACTCGACCAGCAGCCAGTGACGACTGTTTCCACCGAAAGCTATGACAACAGTAACTTATACTGCTTCATATTTGTTATGCAAGGACCACTTCGGGGCCTTAGTACATTTAAGGAGATACCCCTTTATATGTATTACATATATATGAAGCAAGATCGAAGTATACAGAATATTTTTTAATGAGCAAAAATTCGATGCGGAGTTTTCAACGGAATTTCACCTTTAGATTCCAAATATTAAAAATATGTCTGTCTGTCTGTGAACACAATAACTCCCGATAGAATGTAAATCCAGAACCCTCTAATGACGACACTTATTGTTTTCAGCTAAATCGACCAAACGAAAGAGGAGGATTGGGGGAGAGGCTCAACTCAAGAACCCTAATATCTACCGATATAATGAATGTATCGACATGAAATTTCATATTTAGATTCAAAACCCAATGAGGACCTAACCTGTGAAATTTCAGTGATATCGACTGAAGGGGAAGGGAAGGTTCAGAAGAAAGGGCTCAATTAATTCATCGACACAACTTTCAGTTTGAGGATTTAAGAGCCCCTATGTAAGTAAACTATTGAATATTAGCGCAAACGGTTGGCTGGTTTTGGAGGTGAAGCGAAAAGTTATTAGTTGAATTCGTTCTGGGGAAGTACATTGCTGGTGGATTCACTGAAGCCATTTTTTTTTTTTTTACTGTTAAAAGAAATACATTTAAGATAAATGTTGCTTAACAATATAACATTAAGTGCAATATAAACAACAGGTATAACGCAATTCTTTTTACGATTTAGAATCTATCTCTACCAAGGTTATCTTATAAGTAATGTCTGTTTTTTTGAAATTATTTCTATTGTTTAGTTTATTAGGGCAACGCCCCTAGATTAGGATGTGTGTACAGTGTTGCAAAAGGGATAATTCAATTTTTCATCCAAGTATTCACGTGAGCATCTTATAGCGGAGTGGCGAAGAAGGGCAGATTAGCAAGAGCCAACGACTATACTCAAATGCCAATGCGGCAGGGTAGGAGAAGCCACAAAATTATGGCCTCTCCTATAATATTAATTATAAATTATTATAATTAATAATTATAATCATAGTGACCGGAAGAAGGGACTTGTAAGAGTCCCGAAATATTGTCGGAAAAAAGAATAAGAAGACACCTCTGGAAGAAATGCCGGAATTAACCAACTTTATTGTTATAGTTACATTGTTTTCTTTATTTTCTATATCTCGCACATTGAGACCTGATGATGGGACGTAAGAACGTCCCGAAACATCGTTGGGTTAAAGACACTTCCCAAGAGTTTTTTTTTTAATAATAGTTATCTTAAGTTTTATTAAATTGAAAAATGTGTCTACTTATTATAAACGTATCATGTATTAATTTTTTTTATATACTCATATATTTTTATGTATTTATTTGTTCAGTTTTTATTAATTTCATTTTACTTTTTTAAATAGTTTTGTTATTACTACTAATCATAGATGTGTTAGACTCAAGTAGTTATAAATCTAATTTATAAGCTATCTTAATGTATAAATTATTTTGACGTATCCTATTACCATGTATTGGTTTTACGGAAATAATAATTTATTATTATTATTGTAACTCATACTTTGATGGACATGAGCCCGCCTATACTCTGCGAGTCTTAACTTTTAACGTCTTCAACAAGTATCTGACATCGTAAAGGCTCGGGTTCATTGACGTTACATCCGAAAGACGGCGTGCTTTTACCAAAAGGATTGCTCGCTCATTTACAGAAATGTGATAATGTTCATTATCTTTCGCTCTATGTTTTAGCTTATTCATTTGAGTAAATCGACCTGGACTTTTCGCAAAAACTTCACGTTGAGGAAGAGCAAATGTCAATGATAGCTGAAGGTGATTTGTTAGAAAGGTCTATAACGAACATTTCTCTATAACAATAGGGTACGTGAGATCCCAACAGAGGCATGTCACACAAGTTAATTTAAAAATCTAAGTCGGGGCTTGTTAGTGGAGCAGCTTCCTTGACTTTTACATGGGGAACACATTTGAATTGAGAGTCTTATTGGTAAAACGTGAACATGGATTGTTAAAGAAGGGAGCGAGAGGGTGGGTAACCTCGAGGTCCATATATCGGAGGTAACCTCGAGGTCCATACGTCGGTATAAGTCTTTCGTCGAGTTGCAGTATATCTACAGTGCACAGCATCATAAATAGGAGCCTCATTGATGCTCTGCTTTTTCCCACACCTCCCCTCCGACATTGTAGCCAAATCGGTACATCTCATTACAGTTCTGTGGCGGAGAATTTCAATCAAACACTCAAACGTTCTTTTTCGCTTACACAACTCGCAAAAATATGAAACATCAAATTCATAACACAAAAAAAAAAGATCGACAATGTACTTTTATATTCACATATAAAATTTTGCGTTGATACATTCATTACAATGGGAGTTGTTAGGGTTTTTGATTTAAGCCCTCCTCTCTGCAGAAATCAAGGTGTCGTCATTATATAAGATTTATGTTAGATTAGGTTAAGTTTTTATGACTCATGCCCGGGCTTTATCTATGAGGTCATATCGCCTACCAGAGTGCTCTTTCGTCACTCTGGTGGACATGAGCCCGACTTTACTGTGGGAGTCCTAAATTTTGCCTACCCTAAATTTTTATTCACCTAGGGTAGGAGTCATTAACGAGTACCTGACATTGTATAGGCACCGCTTAACGTCCCATCCGACGGACGGGGCGTGCTTAAATTTATTTTACCTCCCAGATAAAATAAATTCTCGGCTGGGTTTCGAACCCACGATCTTGTGCTCAGAAAACAAGCACGCATTTAATGTTGATACATTCATTCAATCGGGAGTCATGGTGATATCACATATATCTTTTATTCTTTTTCAATATAAACTAACGTTCAATAAACTAACGACCGAGGCCCTTAGTTTATTTTATCTGGGAGGTAAAATAAACTTAAGCACGCCGTCCTTCGGATGGGACGTTAAGCGATGGTCCCGAGCCTGTACGATGTCAGGTACTCGTTAATGACCCCTACCCTATATGAATAAAAATTTAGGGTAGGCAAAATTTAGGACTCCCACAGTAGAGTCGGGCTCATGTCCACCAGAGTGACGAAAGAGCGCTCTGGTAGTAGGCGATATGACCTCGTAGTTAAAGCCCGGGCATGAGTCATAAAACCTAACCTATTCTTTTTCAATAAAAAAAACAAAAAAAATTATATAATATACACTCAACAGCAATAAAAGCGGCGCACCTTCAATTTCTTTAATATTTTTTATTTGAATGCTAGAAGTTGTCCAATTTTTTTTTATCATTAGAATACTTAAAATACTGTATAGAAAAACAACAAAATGGATGAGAACATTATTTTATAAGAGAAAAAACATTATTTAATTTAAAAAAAACAGAATACCTACTTTATTTTTTTTAAAATGTTACATCAGATTTCTTCCAATAACTGAATTGTCCACACGCTTTTTTTTCCTTAGTAACGAGTGTTGCTTGAATAACTGCTTGTAGTCTTCTAGGCATGCTTCTGATGAGACTAGCCACGCTTCCTTGAGACATCCCGTCCCATTCTTCCACCTCAGCAGTTCTCACTTCTTGTAAGTCAAGGGGAGGGTTTGGTCTGCGACGGATGCACCTTTTTCAGCTCGTCCCAAAGGTGTTCAATAGAATTAAGGTCAAGGCTGCGGGCTGGCCATTCCAGGGTACGAATACCGACCTCATTAAGGTATTCAGATACCACATTTGCAACATGCGGCCGAGCATTGTCCTGCATGAAGATAAAATCTTCCCCGATTAATGGAGCAAAAGGCATCACATAATCTTGTTGGACTTCAGTCACATAGGCATGTGCATTCAGGGTCGGCCTCCGGAATATCTGGAGATCGGTCTTGGCTTCTAAAGTGATGCCTCCCCAAACCATCACCGACCCACCTCCAAACTGTTCTCTTCCCGCTCTAGTGCAATGAGCGTATCGCTCTCTTCTTCTTCTCCACACTCTTACGCGCTGATCTGAAGCGTACAGAGACAATCTGGACTCGTCTGAAAACAGAACATGTCCCCAGTCATTCTCTGTCCATGCCTCATTAACTCGAGCAAACTGAAGACGAGCTGCTCGGTGTGCTGGGGTGAGTACAGGTCCAGTAGCGGTGGCTCTCGAGTGCAGGTCAATTTCTGCGAGTTGTCTGCGTACTGTGTCTATATTGACTTGGACATTCCGGGCTCTTCGAAGCCTCTCAGCGGTCTCTACAGCCGTCTGAGTGCGATTTCGGAGAGTTTGGAGAATGATAAATCGGTCGTCTGCAGGTATTGTCGCTCTTGGTCTTCCTGAACCTGGCCTCCTCGTATATCGGCCAGTCTTCTCATACCTATGGACGGCCCGCCGAACAGTTGTTTCAGGTAGCCCAAGAGTCCTGACCACGTAACGCTGACTTCTTCCATCTGCCACCAGGGCAACAATACTAGCGGCTATCTCGGCAGTTAAAATCATTTTGCAACTTTTAGAAGTTACTACAGTAACTCCAGAATAGAATTCAACTTAAAAAAAAAGTAATGAAAAAACGCTACAGCCTTACAGAACTCTAGACAAACTGATATGAGGCTTGTTATGAAACCTAGGGTTCTTATCATTAATCCTCGAACCTTGTGTTGCTAATACTGGAGAGGATTACAGTGAAATAATAACAAAGTCTAATGTTCAAATATAATGCGTCAAACCTCATTTAATTCCTTGTAAAAAACAAATATAGTTGAAAAAGAAGGTGCGCCGCTTTTTTTGCTGTTGAGTGTATATTATATGAGTCACAATTTAATCATTACTTTTACATTTTAATATTTCCTACAGAATTTAATTATAAATTATTTGGAACGCTATAACGTTTGTATAAGAGCATATTATTTTTTTCACTTTTAAGGCAAATCAACTACGAGGGTCATGGATGCCTGACTGTTCAAATCGGGGGGCGACTGGAGGGGGGCCCTGCATAGGATCCCGGGGCACCCAGTGAGCGTCCCAGCCAGGCCAGGGGACAAGCAACGACACAACTGGGCGTTTCTCTTTAGGCATTGGGCCTAGGCCCCGGTGTAGACAGGCTTGTTGGAGAGGGTGTGCTTGCATGTGGCACCGACCACACCCTCCAAACCCGGGGCTATATCAGTCCAGAGATCCCGGCGGAGCCGATCAAGCTCCCCAGCCCGGCCAGCGTCCACAAATCGAGATGCTCCATGGGTCCCTGGAGGCATATTGACAGTTAAAAATTAATAAGGAACGTTGTTGGAAAGAATCAATTTTTTGATAGTTTTCTAGTAAATCAAGTAAACGTCTAAAAAAAAAAAAAAGTTTGAACGTAATTTTAAGGTGAGTTTCCAGTATTGTTTGGTTTACTCTACAACTATTAATTGAAAAATACTTTGCTTAGGTTCAAAGTATAAGTGGTATCTTATAAAATGTACTTAGGCTTAAGGAAAGAGTCTCAAATTTCTTCCAATTTCGCCAAAATCAGATGAGATCTATGTTAGCTCTTATGACATCTTCATTTAAAATTTCAAGTACATTACTACAATAATTTTTGATTAGGGCAGTGTATTTAATTCAGTATATCATCAAAAAAATGTCCTCGCTTCTCCATATTCTATGATTACGTAAATATATTAATTATTACTCAATAATAATAGAAAAATTCCGATAAGGGTTAACACTTCTGGAGATTTCTGGAGGGTAGCCTTTTCATGGGAAACGCTTCAGAGCCCACACAACTGTAGATCCGCCACCGGTTCTGTAGATTAGATTGTGATTAGCCGAGCGCTTGCGGCTGAATAAGGCATTATTATTATAGAGACTGTGAATTTTCTCTCAGTTTCTTGCGTCTGTTCCCATTGGTCCAAGTAATGCAATAAGAAGATAAAACATCTTATCGGTAGGTTCTAGAGTGTGTGTGATTGGTACAGGGGGAAGGCCTGCGTGATTGTCGGTTATTGGATAACTTCCGGACGAACGGCCTCAGGATGACCTCTCCGTCTGGTGCCAAACTGGCTGGAAACGTGAACACCCCTACGTTACTATTGTGGTCAGCTCAAGTCACCCACTCAGAGGGCACTCCAGTGACCGCAGATGCAGAAACTGTTAACCCAAGCTACACTCCCTGTTCTGACTCACACACTTCTTGTTCAATTGCCACTAAAAGTGTCCCTCTTCTCTTTTGTGTAGGTTGGATTTGAAGTACTTCCAGGGGTTTTGTGTTTATTGTGCCACAATTTGTTTCAACTTTTGATTTTTTTGATAAAACTCACAAAAGTATTAAATGACTCTTTTGGAGACAAGATTGATCCTTGCAAATTTCGACTTCTCTCTCTCGACGTCGCATCTTCTAGTAAATATTAATATTTATTCCAGTTAAACTGAGCTATTGTCTCATGTCTGGATTTTAACTACAATCGCCTACTACCAGCGCGCTTTATTGTCGCACTGGTTCATGCCCGACTCTAATTTGGGAGTTTTTGAGAATTTTGCCTAACCTGAATTTTTATTCACCCAGGTTAAGGATCATTAGCGAGTAACTGACAACGCTCGGGACCATCGCTTAACGTCCCATCCGAAGAATGTTTCTTCACTTCCTAGATAAAAAACCTAAAGGCCTCGGTCGGGTTTCGAACCCGCTATCTTGAGTTACCGGCACCCTCTAATTAGATGTATAAACATCAAATCTTAGTTTCGGATACAAATAGGTTGTGCCTCCGTAATCGGTGCCGGCAGCGGAGGCATTCAATTATGACTGCCTGCGCCGGCGTATTACGTACTCGCTCGCTAAAGCTACAGTCTGTATGGACTAAAAATCATAACCTCTTTATTTTATGTTTGTTCCCTTTGGCCGATTTAGTAGAACATCGATAGGTGTTGTCTTATGGGGTTCTGGTCAAACATGTAAAACTCGTGCCGATACATTTTTTCTTTCGGCAGTTATTGGAGGTGTTGTGTTAAGCCACTGCCCTAATCCCCCCCCATCTTTCCTTTAATTCGATTGGCTGAAAATTGATAATTGTCCTCATGGGGTTATTTATTTTATTTTTTTCTGGGAGTTCCAGAGCCCTGTGGGGCCACACCATCCGTCCGCCGCGGAGAGGGGAAATACGTTTGATTTTAATTATATTTTATTTGTATTCAACTATATTATGATGCTACGGCCGGGTGTAGGACCCCGCCACTCGCCGGAGCTATCGGTTGGGTCCTCCAAGCTACCTTATCGGCGTTTCACGAGAGAGCTCGGGATCAGGGCATCTATGTTTTATGACTGCGTTGCACCCGAGGATGATCGCAGGTGGGCCATGTTACAGCACCCAGCGTTATACTGATTTCGTTACCTTCTGCCAGGAGGAGAAGAATCGACTGAACTCTGGGTAATCCTTATGGGGTTCTGGTCACACATGTAAAACTTCATGTCGATACATTTATTCTTTCGGCAGTTATTGGAGGTTTTGTTTTAAGCCTCCCCCTTAATCCCCCCTTCTCTTTGACAGATTTGACTGAAAATCAATAGGTGTCGTTAGAGGTTCTGGATCCTCATTTAACACTTCGCGTTAATACATTCATTCTTACAAAAGTTATCGTCTTCACACACACAGACTCATAGCCAGACAGAAATGTTTTTTTTTCATATTTGGAATCTGGAGGCCGGGAAACAGGAAATTACAATATCTGCTCCAATCATCTCGCCTCAGCCGGGTTTCGAACCCGTGATCTTGAGTTCAGTAGGCTAGCAGGCTACCTCTGAGCTAATTCTCCCCTTATTGAAGGGAGATACAGAAAGTTTAATTAGACCTATAGGGATGAGGTGCTGAAGGCGGAGGCAGGGTGTGTGTGTGTTAATATATAACCAGTTTACATGTTTCAAGAGCAGAGACAAAAGGCGTGAAAAGAGACTGACAGAGAGGGATGAGCAATATGGGGATGGGGTGTGGGAACAATGCAAATAGCCCCAGGATGTGTGTCTGTTTGTGCAGGAGACACCCGTCTGTCTTGTATGAACTTGCAATATGCACTCTAATAACTGGGGAACTCAACAAGTCCGTCCCTTTGTAGCTTCAATAAACACAACAGTTCATTGTCTTCTAAAGTAACGAGAAAATGAAACGTTAGGGCTTTAACTACACAAAAACATTATAATTTCACATTTGCATTAACATCGAATAAAAATATATGACTATTTCAGGACTTAAGTGCATTTTAAAAGCCATTATTTATGACAAACATTTTTCAAGCCAACGTTGTCGTTTTTTCGCAGGTCTCCCGATTTGCGAGATACACGTAAAAAAGCATCCTGAAACGTCGTTTTGAAACTTTTTTATTTACCTTACTGATTTTTATTTATCTTACTGAATGTAGAAATGAAAACGAATCGAAGCTTTTCAACAACAAATTCGAAAACTATCATCGACGCTATATTCTCGGAGTATTTAGAAACACTACAGTTGTATATACCTTATTTTAGCTACCACAAACCTATAATTTCATGTATAAAAAAAATTGAAGGACAATAAATTTGAAAGTTTAATTCATCATACTACTTTTCTTATTGTATATATAAAACAAATTTTAATCAAAATCAGTGCACGACAACAAATTTTTGAAACTAAAGCAGATGTTTACACATCAATTCTGGTGAGTACCGCGTCACTCACACATGACTTTTTTATTTCGCCCTGAGCTACCGCTGGGTGGCCTTCCTCTCTCACACCACTCAAGACCTGTATTCACCTTGTCCTTTTGGTAGCTGGCTTGTTGCGTGATCGCAACATTAGCGACCAACTTTTATAAAAATAAATTTCTCAGTCTCCAAGAGGAAGGGCTTGGATAGTTCATAACGCTGTTCATATTTCACTATTGATTTAGTCTACATCATACATGGTTCCGTTGCGAAATCCCAAGTTGACGTCGAAGTTTCTCACGGTCTCCACCCGTCCGGGACAGAATCACTTATTAATTTCGATGTGCCGGATTGTAATTGGCCAACTAATAACTAACTGTTTCGATAGGTAGTTATTTGAACAGTAATTTTCATATTTACGTTAACCCTAAGACAGAATAATTACGTTGGGTTCGTGAGGGAGGAATCACGAACCTCCGTCCTGCTTCTCCACTATATATTATGTACAAATCTAACTAAATATATATATTTTACATTGTTGATTACATGCATAAGTATATCCAAGAATAGTTAGTTATTGTGACTCATGCCCGGGCTTTAACATTAGTAACCAAAGCGCTCTTTAGTCTCTCTGGTGGACATGAGCCCGACACTAGAATAGGATTCCTCAATTTTGCCTACCTGTCATACATTTTTATTCATCTAGGTTGGGGGTGTACTGACATCGTACAGGCTAGGGGCTACAGCTTAACGTCCCTTCCGAAGGACGACGTACTTAAAGTTTTCTTTATCTCTCAGACAACAAAATCAATGGCCTCGGCCGAACTGTTGAACCCGCGAACTTGAGCTCAGTAAGAAAGCATGAATACCACTGAGCTACCGGCGTCCCAGAGTTAATTTGACTGAAAAACAATAGGTGTTCTCGTTAGAGGATTCTGGACTCTTATATTAAATTTCGTATATATATTTTTATTATATCGGGAGTTACCGTGTTTACCGGACACACAGACATATTTTTTTTTCATATTTGGAATTTTGAGGTTGGAAAACATGAAATACCGTTGAAAACTCAGCATCGAATTTTTGAACGATTTCATAACTTGACCCTTGACACCTACACCTGTTAGTAAAATTAGCTTCATAGTTCAACTCTAAAAAAATTGTCATCCTATTTTGGGAAAGTGACAATTTTGGAACTAGTTACCGTTGCCTTTCTAATGTGGGTCGGTACATTAGATGTGCTTGGCGTTACCTCAGAATTTTGCCCCTTGAAGGAACCACGGATGTCGTTCCTATTTTCCAACAATGGGTATAAACCCTTTTGATCCGACCCTTATCCCTACAACGAACCATTGTTAGAGGATGTCTTGTTACTAGATGTTTTTTATATCTTCTCGGATATCGACCTTACCTGGCACATCGTATGACATCTCTCTTCGAGATGGAACAACTGAATTTATAGAAATATCTACTAAAAATCTTATTCACATATGGGCTGGTTTTTTACTTCCCCAAGTTATGTAATCTGTCAAAAATTCGAAGCAGAGTTTTCAACGGAATTCCATGTTTTCCGACCTTCAGATTCCAAATATGAAATCTGTGAACACGATAACTCCCGATAGAATGAATGCATCGACACGAAGTTTTATGTGTGAACAAACCCCCATAAGGACAACCCCTATCGATTTTCAGCCAAAATTGGTATCCGTTTGGGGTTTTGGTCATACTTTGGACTTAAGTGTCGATACATTCATTCTATCGGCTGTTCTTGAAGTGTTTATGTTAAGCTTCCCCCTAATCACCCCTTTCATTTGGTCGAATGGGCTGAAAATCAATAGGTGTCGACTTTAGAGCGTTCTGTATTCACATATAAGATTTCTTGTTGATACATTCATTCTATCGGGAGTTATCGCGTTCACAGACACACAAACAGATACTTGGAATCTAGAGTTCGGAAAACATGAAAACAAGTTAGTTTATGATTCATGCCCGGTCTATACTTACAAGGTCATATCGCCTACTACCTGAGCGCTCTTTCGTCACTCTGGTGGACACTGTGGGTCCTCACTTAGTCGTCATTTTAAATTTTGCTTAGGCAGCCCAACAGGATTACTTTCATATACTCATTAATGCCAGTATTGGTTGGTGGATTGGTCATTGTGACTCATGTCCGGGCTTTAACTACAAGGACCATAGGAGGGCGCCGGTAGCTCAGTGGTATGCATGCTTGTCTTCTGAGCTCAAGATCGTGGGTTAGAATCCCGACCGAGGCCCTTAGTTTATTTTATCTGGGAAGTAAAATAAACTTAAGCACGCCGTTCTTTGGATGGGACGTTAAGCAATGGTTCCGAGCCTGTACGATGTCAGGTACTCGTTGAAGACCCCTGCCCTAGGTGAATAAAAATTTAGGATAGGCAACATTTAGGACTCCCACAGCAGAGTCGGGCTCATGTCCACCAGAGTGACGAAAGAGCGATCTGATAGTAGGCGATATGACCTCGTAATTAAAGCCCGGGCATGAGTCATTAAACCTAATCTACAAGGACCACATCGCCCGCTACCAGAGCGATATTTCGTCACACTGGTGGGCATGAGTGGGAATCCTAAATTTTGGCTACCCTAAATTTTTATTCACCTAGGGGAAGGGGTCTTTAACGAGTACCTGACATCGTACAGGCTTGGGACCATCGCTTAACGTCCCATCCGAAGGTTTTTTTTAGCTCAGTAAGCAAGCACGCATACCACTGAGCTACCCTCGCCCTCTAAGGTAAACATTCATGTAGTTCTTTCAAGTTCACTTTGGAGTTCTTATATCTTAGAACACAAGGACAGGTATCAAATAATATTTCAAAACCCTCTCCGTGTCCAGAATGTTAGACAAAAAATCACTTCAAAGAAGGAGAACCTTATGAATGTAAACATAATATTGCCCTTAGTCGAATTCAAAATGACAAATGTCACCAACTCGAATCTTTAATAAGGGTTTAACTAATGTGGACTGGCTCTTAAGAATGAATCAAACAGAAATGTCATGAAAAAAAAAAAAAAAAAGTGCTGAAGAACAAAAACAGCCGAAACAAGGACAAAGGACGAGATGTTGTGGCAGAGCTTCTAGAAACCAGAACGATGACTTATTGCATCGATTCATTCCCACACATTCCAAGGAATCTGAGGGGTTATCTTCATATCTGGAATATTATACAAAACAAATATTGGAATTTCCTGATGAGCAATGGTTCACTTGTTAGAAATGTGGTCTTTAATAAGGCTGTAGACCGAGAGGTGCCCGTGGTTTTTTTTTTTAGAAAACTGAAAAATGGTATAAATCATGTGTATTTGTTAGTTTTTTTTTTAGTTTTTTTCGCAGTCAGTTTCCATAGCTCAGATAGAAAAAAGGAAAACAAATTTAAAAGTTCCAAAGGTTGCGAAATAAAAAGTCGTCGGTGAATCACCGGCAAGGTACTTCCCTATGTCTAAATATCTAATGCAAAATAACAAACGACAAAATATCTTAGCCAAAATATCTAATTTAAAAATATCATATCATAAATGAGTGCAACTCAGTGCCTAGTGTCACCACTGGGTGATCTCTCCCCTTTTCACACTTTACTCTTTTATCTTGTATGTATGTATTATTAAAAAATTGTATTTAATAGAAACAGTGTTTTTGACTCTAAACTCAAGAATAAAATAAAATGGTATGATTTATATTTTCTATATGAATCCGAATAATTAAGATTTAATTACGTCAATTAAACAGTTTTCAATACTTAATTATATATTTTATCTGTTTCTTTAATAGGCAGTTAATTTATTTAATGATGTCTTCAAATGGCAAGTAATTTTTATCACTAAATGCAATACCATCTCCCTGTAATGAATATTACATCCATTAAAAAACTCTTATTACTTGATGGGGCAAAAACAACAACTTTTACCAAATGATTTAACTATACAATTATTGTATCTATTTAGTTTGAAATATGTATATATATAGTTCATTGAAATTTAAAGTATGTAAATACAATAAGTAAATGACGCAGGCAATTTGACATCCAAGTTGAATCCGAATGAATGTCCTCCCCTAGAACTATTTCATACTAAACTTTGTGTCGATAAATTCAATACATTGACAGTTTTAGGATTTTTAAACTCCCCTGAACCCCCGTTCTTTTGCCCAATATCGCTGAAAATTAATAGGTGTCGTCCTTGTGAGGTTTTTAATTCACAAATAAAATTTTGTGTTGAGCAAGGGCCAAAAAATAAAAAAAAAAGTTGTGTTTTGTACCGTGCATATTGGCCTAAAAGTTATGTTGATGCATTCATTGCAATGACAGTTATAAGAGTTTTTGTGTTAAGCCTCCGCCCTAATCCCCCGTCCTCTTTGGCCGATAAATTAACTGCCTAATACTGAAAATCAATTGGTTTTGTCGTCGTTAGAGGGTTCTGGTTTCACATATAAAATTTTGTGTTGTTAAAGTCATTCTATCGGGAGTTATCGTGTTCATAGACACACACACAGATAGACAAATTGGATCAGGAGAATTTTTTGAACATTTCGGTAAAGAATTTCATATTTAAACATTTAAAACGTATGAAATGTATGTTGCAAAAATATTTGTTTACACCAAAGGCTAAAATCATCCGTAAACACATGCAGAGTAGCAGGATTCAGAAGACCCCATTCAAGTCAACTATTGATTATTAGTTCAAACGGTCAATTAGTTTTGGACAAAGACCAAAAACTTGATTGATAATTCGAGCTGGGTAAGTACATTGTCAGTGATTCACCGACAAATTTTTATTTCATTAAATATTAGTATGAAGATGGCTGATGTAGTGAGAAGTGATTATTTCACAGGTTGTCAAATAAGATATTGTCTGAACACTCACAGATTTTTTATTAGTATTAGCTAGCTGGCTTCCGAGGTTGCCCTCATAATCAAGCAGTCTACAAAAGAAACCATCCTTAAGCAACAAAAAACAAAAAAAACACAAAACACCCAAAAACAGTTGAGGTGTTTTAGGAGGACTCTCTCTTCCTCCTTTCCAATTTAATTTCTGTACTCTCCAATGTATCCATCGTTCTACTTTTTTGGACATGATGCAGTAACGAGACTGAACCGGCCTCATGTCCTGTGTTTTGGAGGTGTTGGAAAAATTCAGAGTCCCCCCTCCTCAACTGTAGAGAGGGGATGGGAGGTTTGTCCAGTCTCACGTACTCCGTTCTCCCAGTTGTGACTCAGATGGGTGACAGGAATAGCTTATCTGTCCTCATCCATGAAATTTTAGATGGTTTTATTTGTTTATTTCTATTATAAAACATTTTTTATTTTATTCACTAAAATATTTTAATTTTCATTCAAATTTAAAAAAAAAATTATTTTATCAGGTATGGTTATTTCAAACCCTTTTTTCTTTTTATAATTTAATGTATTTATATGTATTTAAATCTTTCTTGCCTTTATATTTTATGATTGTTACCAACAGAACCTGTTTGTTGATGTTTTGTGGTATTTGTGTTTTTTTTGTTTTTTGTTGTTTAAGGATGGTTTTTTTTGTAGACTGCCTGATGATGAGGGCAACCTCGAAAGCCGGCTAGCTAATACTAATAAAAAATCTGTGAGAGGGCAGACTACATCTTATTTTACCTGTGTCATTAAATATTGGTTGGAGGGCTCTCAATTTCAAGCTACACCAATCCAGGGTTTTAAACTCAAACTGAGCCATAACAAGGCCGGTGATGAAATAAACATTTTCCCCCAACTCTACTATTTCCTACCAGATAATTAATTCTCATTGAGTTATTTAATAAGCACATTAGCATATGATAGAGCAGTATGATGCTGATGCGGACGGAAGGAGCTCTGTAGCGTGCATTATGTCCTCTAGTAATGTGATAACTGGCAACAATTGTTTCCACAACTTCCGTTTTCCTTTCATCCGTCTAACAAACATGAATATTGCTATTACCCCCATCCATTGTGTTCTGTTGGTTATAATGCGCGGATCCGTTGGAGGAATTCCGGTTATATCCACCTATTTGTCCCCAGCTTCCGTTAGATCAGCAGCTTTTCACATCCACACTCGTCATGGGACCTGTTAACACCTTCAATAACAAAATTCTGATAAGATATTTGATTTTGTCTTTATGTAAACTGTCCTTCAAAAGAGAAGGACACTCTGGTTGATATTTATAGAAAATATAGTTCAGATCTAACATCTACACTTTACACTTCGATGAGGAACATACCCTGTGATGTATACAATTACACACATTCAAATTATTAATATTATAAAATTAATTATATTTCTTTGAATAAAAAAAGTGAAGTAACTAAATTAGTAAATAAATGTATAAAGTCGCATTTGTTTTGAAACAACCAATAAATAAAAAACAAAAGACGACCCTCAGCTGTTCTAATTAGTGTGGAAGGGTCGAAGTTGTCTGGTGGAGGAGAGAGGTCTGAGTTGAGATGTAGTGAGAGTTGTGTTTAGGCTTAAGGTGTGGTGAACCAAAAAGGTGGAAATAACATTGAAATTGATGCGCAAAGGAGATACTTTTATTTATTTATATGCACAAAATATATATGCACAAAAATATAAAACATTGATATAAATAATAGCCAAAATATAAAACAGAAAAAAGATTGAAATAGTTTTAAGAATTTATTTTGTAAGATTTTTCTTTTAAATAGCTTGATTTTTGTTCCAATCTTAGTTTTTAATTTTATAATGTATAAGTAAATAAACCCAAATATTTGTTCTATTCTATAATTTTATGCTATTCATTTTCCCTTTTAACCCAGGAAGATAATTTAAAAACCTTGGGGCCATGCGGGCTAGAGCGTAGGGCTTTGGTCGCATGGTCTAACCATGGTGTGCGGGTTCGAATCCCGTCCGGGTGTGAGTTTTATTCCGTAGATAGAACTCCCTCCCAGGGCCATGAATGTCGTAAATAATTAGATAACACAGTGACATGGCTAATATGCATCATACATAGGGCCAAAACAAAAAAAAAATTTTAAACCTTTGGATTAGATTTGACTTCTTCGCAAAATTTAGAAACACAATATGGCATCTCTTTAGAAATCCAAATGAAACCTTTTTTCTATACATTTTTTAAAAAATAAGGAGCTCTCAATATTCCCTTTGTCACACAAGAATTAATTAAAGAAATATAAATGTTAATGGAGAGGGCGCCGGTAGCTGAGTGGTATGCGTGCTTGACTTCTGAGCTCAAGAACGTGGGTTCGAAACCCGACCGAGGCCCTTAGTTTATTTTATCTGGGAGGTAAAATAAACTTAAGCACGCCGTCCTTCGGATGGGACGTTAAGCGATGGTCCCGAGCCTGTACGATGTCAGGTACTCGTTAAAGACCCCTACCCTAGATGAATAAAAATTTAGGGTTGGTAAAATTTAGGACTCCCACAGTAGAGTCGGCCTCATGTCCACCAGAGTGATGAAAGAGTGCTCTGGTAGTCGGCGATATGACCTCGTTGTTAAAGCCCGGGCATGAGTCATAAAACCTAACCTAACCAACATATTAAAAATAAATTACCTATATTATTTTTTGGTTGTATATATATATATCATCGATAAGTATCAGTAAAGTATTTTAGTTATGTATATACTATATTACTATTTATAGTATATACATAACTAAAATAATTGATGATGCTTAACATTTTCTGCATATATATTGTGAAACACTTGATAAAGAAAAACGTATGTTTTTAAAAATATTGTCTATTTTACTAAATATATAAAAGATATGGAAAAAATATTCGGTGTTGCTACCATCATCAGCCACGACTACAAATACTAAATGGAAGTTCAAGTATACAAGATTTTTGTGAACATCAGTTTCAGAATAAGCCATTGTGTTAAGTGCCTAGTTAGGGAGTCTTGTCTCACTGAAATGCTATTTCGAGGGCGCAGGTAGCTCAGTGGTTATCGTTGCTTGCTTAATGAGCTCAAAAGAGACAAAAGAGCGCTTTGGTAAATATGAACACGAAGTTGAAGCCTGGTCATGAGTCACAATAACTACCTAACTTATAAGCCGTTTACGAAAATCTATTTTTATTTTTATGAAAATTAGAGCTCTTCTGAAGTTTACTAAGGGCCCAACTAATTACTGACGATTTTCTCAATATTAGAAATACGTTTCGAAAAGGACATTCTTCCTGATCTCCTGTCATCCATAAACTTTTCTTGTCAACCTCTGGAGAGTGGATTTAACTAAGATGCGAGACCCAGAGCTCTATTGAAATGCCATCTCCTGCTGGCTTTCTGATCAGCCACGACCCTGTATCTCTCCCGTCCATGGAGAAAGTCCAATTCCCTAAGTCCTATTAGTCTGAGATATCTGTCCTGGCTCAGTGATACGTCTTGAGACAGACGTCCCAACAGTCGGTTTTAGAAGGGGCCACGACCCAATAACCTTACTTATCCCAGTAAATAGGGCTGTTTACCTGGGGAATCGGCCAATCAGACATCCTGTAAACCTCTGCCAAGTAGGTAGCCTGCATCCCGAAGTAAGATATGAGGAGGGTAGAGGAATTAATTGTCATGGGGTAATGATACTATGAATCCTCATTAAAGAAACAAACCTCAATGCCTAATGGTGGTACGGCCGGGTGGGCCGACATTTTTTATGAATTTTTCGAATTTTGATAGGGTAATAGTTCATAGTAGTCTTGCCTTATAGTAAAAACTTTATTTAAATTTGGAGTTTTTCATGTTCTGCCAAGACCTTAACAAACCGAAAATTTTTTGACCAATTTAGATGGGTGGAAATTTGAATATTAGATTAAAAAAAAAAAAATTTCGACATAACTTAAGGTGTCGCAGAGACAGTGGTAGACAGGTTGTAGGCAAGAAGGCCACATTAAATATTTATTTTCTATTATTTACTAATATTTTATTTTTTACTATTATTGTTAAGAAGAGCCTCCGCTGCTGGCGCCGGCAACCAAAATGCCTCTATATCCAGAGAACCTGGACTGTTTCACTAGAAGGACCGACGGGAGGGTTAACATTTTATTTCTTCGGACACATCAACTGAATTTTTGAAATTCTTATTGTGTTTTACAGTTATATGCTCTAATCCTACATTATTTCACTTAATATCAAGTAAAACATATAATATTTACAGTCTGATCAAACTTATAAAAAGTGAGGGGACTCAATTCAAAAATCCTAATAGCAGCCGATGTAATGAATTTATCGTCTCAAAAATTAATATGAGGATTTAGGAGCCCCTAGGTTAGTCAACTATTGAACATTTGCGCAAACGGCCGACTGGTTTTGGAGGAGGAGCGAAAATTTAATTGATTAATTCGTTCTGTAGTAGTACATTGCCGGTGAATCACCGACGATTTTTTTTATTTTTTGCTCTGAATCGGACTATTTAGTCATCTCTGGTGGAACTAAAATAGTTCCGTTGAGTTGAAGAAAGTGTAAATCCAGAAGGGTTTCTTCTGAAAGCTCTCATTGAACCAGCTATCGAGGTTGACTTTTATAGACGGGCCTTACAGAGAGCACTTAGGACGGGAGGGCTAAGGACTGGACAAACACAATATAGACCAGGATGTTCCTCCAACCATCGCACCGCATTCCTCAATTCCTCTCTTCTATGTTATTCCTTTACTATTCACCCTTGGTTCTTCTAATATTCCTCTATCCAATCTTCAACAGTTTCCCAATGAAGACTCGAAAACATCAACGTATATGCATCCCAGCAAGGCTGAAGAAACATATTGGTAGAGAGTGAGATATTGAATTGAGATGCCTTTCATTAGAGTAATTTTATTTCCTTTAAACCAATACCTACATGGTAATAGGATACGTCAAAAGAATTTATACATTAAGATAGCTTATAAATTAGATTTATAACTACTTGAGTTTAATACACGTATGATTAGTAAGTAATAACAAAACTATTAAAGAAATTGCAATTTAAAAAACTAAAAAATCACGCTTTTATGAGTAGCGCACTAAAATGTTGAAAGTTTCTATGACCACCTCCCTCCATCATCAGACTATCCTCATGACAATATGTAACCAAAGGACTCATTGAGACAAGTCAAACGAGCCCAAACTTGATGGTATTATTGTAGCTATTGAGGAGTCACTATGACTACCTTCCACCTCCATCATCAGACCAGCTCAATGGTACCATATTATTGTATTGTCACCAGAATTGAGTAAGTTTGCGAAGTTTCAAATCGGTACGACAATTAGAAGTGGGTGAAAATTGAGTTGTAAGATTTGCTTACAATGTTCGTTACGCTAAAATTACAATGTTAGCAAGTTACAGGTCAACCTAATAAAAGCGTGTTAAAAAAGTTGAAATTGAAAATAATAAGAACTGAATAAACAAATACTTAAAAATATATGAGTACAAAAAATATTAACACATCGATACATTTATAATAAGTAGATACATTTTTCAATTTTTCAATTACGTCCCTTCATCAGGTCCCAACGTGCGAGATATAGAAACGAAAAGTAAAACAACGTAACAATTTTTTTAAAGAGGTATTAAAAAATATATATACAAAAAAAAATAATAATAATTTATTATAAGGGTAGTAAGTAGGCGATATGACCTTGTAGTTAAAGCCCGGGCATGAGTCACAACAACTAACTAAACACTAAAAATTACTATTTACTATTCCTTACAAGTTACCTTCCTTCTGTACACGAACACAATTCATAAAACAGATGACTTATACTAACCTGATACTCCCTCAATCTCACAAATCTTCGGTTTCTAAATGTTCTAAAAGAATCCATGAAATATTATTGATCAGAATTATATATTATTTGTTTTAGAACTAAGCAGAAGGTCTACAGGTGATTTACTTGATCTATAACAATCTTTTTACTTAATAACAACATTAGAATAACATAAAAACATAAATAAAAATACTTTTGAACATATAACGAATGAAACGTGTCTCGGGATCATTCTAGATCAACAACGATTATAATATATCGCAAACTGAATATTATTTGATGTATCGAAAGAACTTTTATATGATATGTTTTTGCCTTTTTCAGGAAGACCTCACTTAACTCTTTCTCAGATAAGTTCCTGATTTATCTTGAAAACCATCAAATGTGAAAGTGGTATTGTGTACAGAATACATGAGAACACATATCTTTCAGATTCAGGTAAAAAGGTTCCCAAAATCTATAGGGAAATTTAATGAAGGACTTCCATTTGAGGGGGAATACTCCGAATAGAGGTACCTCGATTTTCGGAGAATTTACATTTAAAAGACATACCTGGAATAAGAAGACAAAAATAGAAAGGTTTTTCAACAAGTTTTTTATCCAGCGTAGTAAAATTTAGTTGTATTCCAGGCTCTGTCATTTCGAAGGGCTTTTAGCAAGTTACAGGTCAACCTAATATAATCGTGTTAAAAAAGTAAAATGAAATTAATGAATACTTCATTAATAAATGCTTAAAAATGTATGAGTACAAGAATAATAATATTAATACATAGACACCTTTATATGTAGATACATTTTCAATTTAATAAAAATTAAGATAACTATTTTTTAAACTCCTCCAGAAGTGTCTTTAACACAACGATATTTCGGGACGTTCTTACGTACCTTCCTCAGGTCCCAAAGTGCAAGATATAGAAAAGAGAAATAAATAAATTTAACAATAACAAAATAATATACCTATAATATATATTATATATTATTTATTAATTTATATTATCATTTATATTATATATATATATATATTATATATAATATAAATGATAATATAAATTACTAAATAAAAAATATTTAAATTAATAAATAAAAAATTATAAATTTTTATAATATACAATAGGTATATGTATATTCTTCAGTGTTTGATAATTCTGTGACAGAACTTGTCAGCGCTTGAGATACAGTTTCAGGTACTACTCCAGGAGTATTACTACTGCCGCTAGAAGTGTTTGAAGATTCTTCTGTGGAGGAAGTTACTTCTGACAATACGGTAGTACTTGTGGGCGTATTTGATGCAGTTTCTGCTTCTCGTTCAGTTGGGCTGCTGTTAGGAGACACATTTGTTTCGGTATATGTACATTCTTCAGTTTGTTGATTCTGTGGCAGAACTTTGGCCTCTCAGCTACTCGCGCCCTCTAATAAATGAAACATATTGGTTGAGAACATGCGCTCACCAACAGATCATATCATATTTATGTCTGGTTATAAAAATTGGAGCAAACAGCTTAACCAAGTTAAGTCAAGGACAGGGGGACTTGGTGGTGTTTTTTGATGTTGTTCTTTTACTTTATGTGGGTGGATGTTGTGGAATATTGATGACAAGTGGCTCGTCCGACCAAGAGGTCACACTTCATAGATCCGCACCCCGGACCCCTGTCTTCTTCCAGTATATCAAATATTGAGTGTCCGTGGTACAAGGAGGGCTGTCTCCCTGGAGGCCGCTAAACCTATTGTCCCTTCTTTCTAGCCTCTGATTTTCATGTAGCTCTCTGCAGTAAAACAAGGTCCGGTATCACCCCAACCACCCTTCCCCACCAACTCTGAATTATTGAACTGAGAAACAACACAAAAAAAAAAACCGAGATAGCTTTTCTATAAGATTTCCTTTTCTCCCTTTCTTTCTTTTCTTTAATTTATTCCATGTTCTTGAGTTAGTTATTGTGACCCGGGTTTTAACATCGTCATATTGCCTACTACGGAGTGCTCATTCGCCGTTTTGGTGGTCATGAGTCCGACACTAGTGTGGGAGTTCTAAATTTTTTATCTCGCTCCTGGAGTAGTACCAGAAACTTCATCTCATGCGCTAAGTTCTAAGTCAGAATCATCAAACTGAAGAATGTACATATACCGAACCAAATGCGTCTCCTATCAGCAGCCCAGCTGAAGAAGAAGCAGCCAAGTACTACCATATTGTCAGAATAATCTTCCTCCACACAAGAATCTTCCTACACTTCTAGCGGCAGCAGTAATACTCCTGCAGTAGTACTAGTTTCTTCAACGAGTACTTGACATCGTACAGACACAGGAAAGTCGCTTAACGTCCCATCAAAAGGACGGCAATCTCAAGTTTTTTTTTTTCACTTCCCAGATAAAAAACGGGCTTCTGCCGGGTTTCGAACTCGCAATCTTGAGCTCAATAAGCAAGTACGCTACCTTTGAGCTACTCTCTCAGGCTTAATTTCTTACATTTGAGCTAGAAAGAAAAATTAATTCATTATATCAATTCTCTTACTAAATTTTGTTACATACTAAATTCATTATATCGGCAGTTATCTGAGTCGGGTCCCTCTTTTCTGCCCCCGATGGGGTTCTTAGATGGCATTCTTATGAGGTTTCGTAATTACATGTAAAATTTCATGTCGATACGTTCATTACATCAGCAGTTATTAAGGTTTTTGTGTTGAACACCCCCTCGATCCCCTTCCTTCCCTTCTGCCGATTCCGCTGAAAGTTAATAAGTGTCGGCTTTCAAAAATACATATGAAATTTCGTGCCAATGCATGCATTACAACGGCATTATTTATTACACTCCCTTAATTCCCATTTTCCCTTCGGCCGATTTGGCTGAAAATCAATAGGTGTCGCCCTTGAACTATATTAAATTTCGTATTGATATATTTATTCTATCGGGAGTTATCGTGCTTACAGACATACACATACATTTTTTCTTTTAGTTAGCTCCATAGAACATTAAGAGCGCCACAGTTTCCATATAGCTGCTAACACCCTCAGAATGCGGACAGCCCTTGACTGTACCTCGTTGTCGCAGTATTCTGACATAGGAGGGACCAGTCACTAGACTGGCGAATGAGCCCATTGATTGAGAGGTGGCCAAGCTACCATCTGTAGTAGCCACCCTTCCAGCTACTGTCCCCCTCCGTCCTCACACCCCCGCCACTTGGAATTATTTAGTAGCCCTTTTCCGTCCTGAGTCATCCCCAAACTGACTTTTAGATCATTGCGTTTTTAAAGATCTTTTTTTTACTTTCTTATACTTATAGTATAGAAAAGTATTGTAATCATGATCTTGTAATGCCAGTATGAAATAATTTTGAGAAGGATGCCCAGGTCATGTCGCCTACTACCAAATCGCTCTTCCATCGCTCTGGTGGACACGAAACCGCCTCTTCTGTGAGAGTCCTAAATTTTGTGTACCCCGGTTTTTTCACCTAGGGTAACGGGTCTTGTGGGTTACCAGTGCCTGACAACGTAAAGGCTCGGAGCCATCGCTTAACGACCCGTTCAAAGGACGGCGTGCTCATGGGATTTGACCGGTTCCGAACCCTCGATTTTGAGCTCAGTAGACTTGCACGCTACCTCTAAACTAATTTCATAGTAATGTTTAAATTGTGTCGTATATACGAATTATAAAATATATTTTTATTATTTGTAGGTTAGGCCATTATAGGTATTTTTTATACTAACCACACCTTTACAGATCTCTTCCCCTCCTCCCTTTCAAATACTTTTCATACTGGCATATTATACTGCGTATAATAAAGTCACTTTCAGAATAGCAGCATCTTACTTCTAGGCGCACATGCCAACCGATTACTTTCTTATACCCAGTAATACCAGTTTGAAATGAATTTAAAGAGAAGAAGGGGGAGACAGTGATATGTAAAAATCGTGGTTGGTACAAGAAAGTTCTGTAACGACCAGATTATGAACTCAAGAGATGCCTAGACAGAGGCAGGGATTTGACTACTAGACCTCGCCCAGATGAATGTTGTACAGATTTGTTCGTTGATGTTGGTGTTTTGTCGCTAGGCAGTTGGACAGAACAAACATGAACTGAACACGGTCCAATGGAGTTGTAATTCGATAATGTTGTACCTGATTTACAATAGCTTTAATTCCGTTAATACAATGTACTTTAGTATTGAATAGAAATACAACTAAATGACTGCATTAGGACAATACATACAAATTTTCATTAATAATTAGGAGAGTACAACTTATTCTAAATCATTTCGAACACGAAAACATCATTTACACAATCACAACCAAAAAACATTTGTGCTTCTACTTCAATCTAATTCGTCTTCGCCAGCTGTACAAAATATAGGGGAATTATGTAATCGGCCAAAAATTCGATTCGGAGATTTCAACTCTGTCTGTGTGTCTGTGAAGACGATAACTTCCGATGGAATGATTGTAGCAAAACGAAATTTTATTTGTGAATCCAGAACCATGTAACGACGACAACTATCGAGTTTCAGCCAAATCGACCAAAGAAAAGGGAGGTATAAGGGTGAGGCTTACGTAACATAAAAGCTGTAATAACTGCCGACAGAATGAATATATCGCCATAAAATGTTATATGTGTGACTAAAATCTTATAAGAACAACACCTATGGATTTCTAGCCAAATAGGTCAAAGGGAAGGGGGATTAGGGAAGAGGCTTAACTCAAGATCTCTAATAATTGCCGTTGTAATGGAAGTATCGACACGAAATTTCGTATGTGAATTCAAAACCCCATAAGGACGATACATACATTTTCAGCGGAATCGGCAGAAGGGAAGGTCGTATTAGAGAGGGTTCAACTCTAAAACCCCACTACGATTTTTTTTAGACTTAAATATTCCCGTAAAACTGGAAAAGCTATGTGAGACTACCTAACACAGATGTTGTATAGCCTAAATTCGATTCTAGCTGGGTAACCTGCTAGTTACTAATAAGGGAAGAGGCATTATTTCGACTCTAGCTAGTTAATCTGCTAATTACTAATAATGGAGGCAATATTTCGACTTTAGCTGGGTAACCTGCGAGTTACTAAGAAGGGAAGAGGCATTATTTCGACTCTAGCTGGTTAATCTGCTAATTACAAATAATGGAGGCAATATTTCGACTCGCTGGGTAACCTGCGAGTTACTAGTAATTGAGGCAATATTTCGATTTGCTGGGTAACCTGCTAGTTACTAATAATGGAAGAGGCAATATTTCGACCTGCTGGGTAACCCGCTAGTTACTAATAACGGAAGAGGCAATATTTCGACTCGCTAGGTAACCTGCTAGTTACTAATAACGGAAGAGGCAATATTTCGACTCGCTGGGTAACCTGCTAGTTACTAATAATGGAAGAGGCAAACTTTGGACTCGCTGGGTAACCTGCTAGTTACTAATAATTGAAGAGGCATTATTTCTACTCTAGATGGGTAACCTGCTAATTACTAATAATGGAGGCATTATTTCGACTCTAGCTGGGTAATCTGCTAATTACTAATAATGGAGGCAATATTTCGACTTTAGCTGGGTAAGCTGCTAATTACTAGTAATTGAGGCAATATTTCGACTCGCTGGGTAACCTGCTAGTTACTAATAATGGAAGAGACAATATTTCGGCATCTACCTCAACTTGTGTAAACAGAACGAGAATCTTAGGCAGTTGTTCTGATAAAAGCCTGTTTATCTTTCTCTCAGGATTCCACCTCATGTTACTTGAAACTAAAGATAATGCTGATTTCAATTAAATCCTGAGGTAACATGGAAAATAAACAATTAGACAAGTTATCCATTGGATAAGTTGTTCAAAGACTTAGGTAGCTATAATAGGCTTCAAGAACATGGGAAATTGGTTAATTAATTGACTCAATAATAATTATTGAGGGACAAGAAGGAGGGGAGGGATTGACAAGGGAACTTCTGAATATAAAACAGAGATAGGATCTCTAATTAATCGAAGAAACCTAGCTCAAGTCTATCCATTCTTCAATCCTTTAGATATAAATCTGTCATTTTGTGCTTTTAGTTTTTATTTTGGTCCTTTGAGTGAAACATAAAGGATGTTAACATAACCTGGGTTAATGAGGCAACCAATAAAAAGGCTCCTATCAATTTTTTTATATGTAAAATGGGCTTTTAAGTTTGTTCTAGTTTTACAGAAGGATCCAAATATGATAATAAAAATAAAATATATGTGTTAATATTAAACCAATCACTTTTTTACAGATTACTCTCCCGTCTAAGAATCATTTCATACTGGCTTTACCTTTGTATATGGAAGTAACGTGTCTGTTTCAGCAGTTTCCTTAGTTTCACCATACAGCGTATTTCTGAGTGTGATTTTATTATAACCAGTAATGCGAGTATTAAATGAATTCGAGAGGCAGGTATAAGAAAGTCCTGTATTGTTCACATCTCATATATTTTATTTTTTAGACATCTATCTGTCTATACGTGTGTCACGAGTGTCTGTGTCTGTGAACACGTTAACTCCCGATAGAATGCATCGACTGGAAATTTTATACGTGTTATCCAGAACCCTCTAAGGACGAAACCGATTGATTTTCAGCCAAATCGCCCGTAGAGAAGGAGGGAGTTGACTCAAAAATTCTAATAACTGCCCATGTTATGATTGTTATCGACACATCATTTAGTAAGAGGATTCAGAAGTCTTTATGTATTTTATTTTTTTTTTTTGAGGGCTGATGGTATCACCGCGGCCTGAGTAAGCCTGTGTGTGTTGGACCCTACAGCAGCCCTGTATTTTTAATAAAGTCCAGGATGCTGCTGCAGATTCCTTCTATTAGCTGCTTCGGTTCCGTTATGTGGGACCCAAAGCAGTATCTCTTGCTTCCTAGTGTCTTACACTGGCTCAAAATATGAACCAGAATCTCTATTTCCTCGCCACACTGCACAAAGGGCTTCTGACGGTGCTCCTTTTCGATGAGGATTCCGCAACAAATAGTTTTAAATATCTTTGCTTTGGGACCCCTCTCCATACCTGGATGTGTTTTCTGGTCAGCCAATCTTTTATTGCCACCCTTGCAGTGTCCTTAGAGATCCCGCAGAAGGATTCCGATCCTATAGGTCCTTTGACAGCTCCTGACAGGGCCAGTTGATCAGCCCTTTCGTTGCCCTCAAACTCCTGATGTCCTGGCACTCATCTCAACACTACTCTATTTTGGTCCGTCAGTGCTTGAAGGCATTCCATTGGAATCTATGTTGACAGCTGCAGCGCTGCTTGGCTATCAGACAGTATCAGGATCTGCCCTCCACTGATATTCCGTCTCTTTATGAGCCAGGCACACCCGAGGATGGCATATACTTCAGCTTGGAACACGGTGGGATACACACCTAGGGCTATACTAGTATCTCCCCAGATTGTCCTCCAACTCCTTCCTCGGTTTTAGAGCCATCTGTGAACCAGACTAGCTTACCTCGCTTGATCTTGGGTCTGAAGTTCTAGACAGTAGTTATTTCTGTCTGGTATTGGTATTTTAATTTTCTTATTAAAGTCGAAAACTGATGTCATTTTGTTTGTGTTCATCTGGTCCTCCAAAATGTCTCAGAAGGTTACTGAATGCTCGGTCCTCTGTGTGTTGTCCGGTATTAGGTTTAAGTCTCTATGTATGAGAAAAATTGACCGTTTGAGCTAAAAAACCAATGGTTGACTATTGTCGATTGATTATGGGAAAACCTAATTGGTTAATAGTTCTGGGGAAGTACATTGCCGTTGATTCAACTCACTACTCATCATAGAGTTTCTGACTGATTACATAACAACCCCTATACTTTGTACGGCTGGAGAAGTAAAAGTTCCATGACAAAAGATTGTATAAAACAGTTCTCAAGATTCATCCTTACAGTACTCCAGAATAATAAAATCAGTACACTGGCTCCTCCTCCTTCCATCCAGTGTCTTTCTATTCCACCCCTTTCTTACCCTCCCCCGATTTTAATCCTGCTCGAAACGACTCAGATATAAATTTTACTTAACGACCTCAGATTTTGCTGAATTGATAATAAAACCCAAAATGAATTCCCTGTATTTAAGAGAGGGTTTTAAATTAAAGAATGGTTCTGAATAGTCATGTAAATCTTCTTTTCTCATTGTCTTTTTCATTCAATTTTCATGTTTAATCTTTTCCTAATATGATACTTAACATTTTTTGTAGAGATATTGTGAAACACTTAATAAAAAATAAAGAAAAACGTGTGTTTTTTAAACAATATCGTCTATTTCATTTCGGTATTGCTACCATCTTCAGCCATGACTTAACAAATACTAAATGAACGTTCAACCAGTTTACAATCCAAACTGTCCCCTTCTTTCAACCCCCATTGGGTTTCTCCCCGTCCCTCCTGTAAGGTACATTACTCAACTCACTGGCACTGGAAATAAATAGAGCACTACAAAAAGAAAATTGTATGAACGATCAGACCAATCTGAAATATTCAGCTCCTTTTAGCGCCAATACAATCCTCCAGTCTCTGTATATATGTACCTACTTCCTAAAAAAACTGTGTATTCATATATTTATTACTGTCATCTTTTATGTATTTCACATATGCATATATATTTGTATTTTAATCAGCACATACTATTTCAAAATTATTCTTTTATTATTGAGACTTCAATTTGAGACGACATTTTTTAAAAATGTTTTTCATATTTTAAGATTTAACTGTACAGGAGGTACAAGGAAAACCCCTGTAGGAGAGGGTCGAAAGTTAGTTGGTATAAGAAAGTCCTGTTTTGGCCACATTACACACTAAATAAAATTTATTTCAACTCAAGCAAGCGTCTAAAAAAGTGGGACTCAAAACGTCATTTTACGATGATTTTTGGCGTGTATCTCGCAAACTGAGCGACTTTAGGAAAAATATATTTTATATGAAATGTACTTTTTAATTTTTTCTACAACTTTTATTTGTAAATATGTTTGATTATATCATAAATGTAGTAGGTATTTTGTAAAATATGCTTATGCCCGAAGTAAAATAGTCTCCATTTTAGTCCGATTACGGGCAAAATATAATCTAATCTAAAGCACATGTGACTTCTTCAAATTCATTAGCTAGAATCGTTTCTGTGTTAGTGTGTTCACAATGTTCCGATGAGATACACACAGACAGATATCATAGCATATAGATATTCAGGATCTTTAAACATGAAAATCTTTTGAAATCTCGATCACAGATATTTGTAAGATTATATTGCTTCTTTATACTACAGGTATAAGAAAGTTAAAAATTAAACCTAGGGGAACCTATATTATACTAGCTGACCTTTTTTTTTTTTTTTTCTTCTTAAAGGCATTTCGACCACGAGGGTCATGGATGTCTGATGGATCCAGATCTTTGGGGATCCTAACTGGTTAATTTGGATAGGCGCAGATTAATAATAATAAAGGAGATCAGGGGCGTAGCCAGGATTTTGAGCAGGGGGGGGGGGGCAAAATTAGGCTACGAGGGTGGGGGGTATAGACTTCCGGGGGCACAGCCCGCAGTTTCCGTTGCAGCCTTTTTGTTATTAATTTGGGAGACTCGGACCTCTAGAAGCTCCCCTGAGGTAACCACTGACTGTAATACTTAAGTTGACTTTACATGAGCAGCAAAAATGCAAAGCGCTGCAGCAGCAAATGCACGCTGTAGTTTCTGCGGTTTTAGAATTAAATGACTCACATCCAATAGCGTGCATTTGCTGCTGCTGCGCTTTGCGTTTTTACTGCGCATGTAAAATCAGCTTTAAGAGTATAAAGTATAACATGAATTAAGATTTTGAGCGAGGAAATGAAATGATCGAATTCATATATATTTAAATAAATGTAATATGACCTGTTTTGTACATGTACATTTATGTAACAGCTGATTGCTGATTTAGGAATCAGACGCATGGGAAATTTGAAAATCCTATTGGTAACTTGCAAGCAATCCATTTTTTATAAAGTTTATTTAATTTTTATCTTGGTTATTTGCTCTGGCCAGGGAGGGGCACTACGCCCCCCCCCCCCCCTCCTTGCCCCCTACTCCTGGCTACGCCCCTGAAGGAGTTTGCTGTATACTGAATAGAAAGGCAAGAAATAAAATATTTGGTTAATTTGGGAGCCACGAGTATTATTGGATATAATTTCGGAAATATCCACCGCAAGGTTGAAATGCTGACCTTTAAATATGCTGTTTACAGGAATGATTGTACTGCTCGTATTGTGTAATAGACATTTTTAATTAGACTCATATCTTTTTTTGACGAATCACTACACCCATACTACGTACGAGATGTAGGAGGCTAGATACGTGAGTCCAGACTGGTTCCTAGAAGTGTTGAATGATCTAGTGTCCACAGACTCTGACTGGCCTTCAATAAACATATCTAGATGGGAGATGAAACATACCGCCACAGCCAGCTACCGGTGTTCAGCATTAGTACATTAAGTGGGCGCCAAATCCAAAATCTCACTCGTCTCGTTCGCTTAATTCGAATTCTAGGAATTCGAATTTTCTAAAAAAAAAAAATAAATAAAACTGTGAAATCAATTTGCATTTGTTTTCTTCTAATTTATATTACATGTAAAAGATTCAAACAATTGTAAGTGCGACGTGCATGAGGGAAAATCCAAGACTGAATTTTCAATGGATTTTCACGTTTTAAGGTCCCCTGAATGGGTTTTGACCATTTTTGCCCCAAAAAGATTGCGATCTCGGCCTCTATTACAGCTAGAGACCTTGGAGTTAGGGCTCAAATGTTTGTAAAGACAATAAGGACAAGCTCCTCTCCTAAGCCCTTCAAGCCCCCCCCCCCACCCCCCAAAAAAAAAGCTCTCCCCACTAAGGTTTCAGTAAAAAAAAATTAATGAACAAAAAAAAATTGTTTAAATTGACTTTTATTTAAAACACTAAAGACCAGAAATTTTTTTTGTGTCAGTTTTTTTTTAAGTTTTAAATTTAATTGTTTTTCATGATTTATTGTTAATAAAAATATACTTTGATTAAGATGAATCTTCCGTTAAGGGGCCCTCACACTAGCCAAAGGTTTCCACAAAAATTTGAAGATGTCGGTTTTGTGCAAAAATATTGAGAGTGTGAGGACAAATATTGTGCAAAAAAAGGGGTATTCAATATTTTGTGGGGCGTTCAAAAGTTTTCTGAAAGTTTAGAAAATTTTTGCGGACCTGTCAATAATTTGTAGCATGAGAGCGCAGTGTGAGGAAATTTTGATAAAGTGTAGGTTCCAAGCTCAGTTCGCGAAGTAGGTTACGATGACCATGGGTCGGTCGCTTCTTCAAATAATTCCTGACCCACACTCTTTTCTTCTTATTATTTAAAGACTCCTTCAACACTGCACACAATACAGCTACTATCAACCTCCGGGTTTGCCCTGGGCAAAGAAACGAATGCGGCTATGGCTGAGTACAACGCGATGCGCCATGCTTCCATCACAAATATTTAGTCTACACTCAAATTTTGTGCAATATTTTTGAGTAGTGTGAGGGGTCCACGACCATTCAATATTTTGTACAAAAATAAGCTCAATATTTGTGCTCAAAATTTTGAGCGAAATTTTTGCCAGTGTGAGGGCCCCTTTAGACGAAAGAGTCTTTGGATGAATTTACGGTTAGACTAATTCACCGTTAGAGAAATTTTCTGCGTCTAATAGAATTTTCCGTTAGACAAATTCACCTGCATTATTAAACAGAGTAACCCGTCATTCTAAAAGCCTCTGTTCCAAATTTAGCGTATATATGTGAAGTCCATTGATACTAAATCGGGGGAGAATTGCTGTTAGAGTAACCAACACCCTTAAATATTGTCCTTATTGAGCACAATCATTAGGGTGGAGATTACCCCCAGAGTCATCAATCAAACCGGGAAACTAACTTGCATCCGTTCGATTCGATACACTTTTTGAACTACAATGAATAACAGGAGCCTTTTAGATCATTTGAAGGGCATTTGTACAGGGACCGACCGTCGAACATTTTTCAAATATAAAAACTCTTTTCATCAGTATGTCTTCATTCAAATGGACTGATATCATTTGAATGTTTATTGCTTCACGCTCAACATTTGTCATTTACTGATGGAACAACAACAGTGGGGCAGAAAGTTGTCGGTGAATCACCGGCAAATATATAATATACGGTCTAGAGGGGGATAGATGGAGGATACGGACCAATAGGGAGCTGAGGGACCTGTACAAGAGCCCGGACCTGGTGGCTGTGGGGAATTTACAGAGGATGGAACCAGACCGATTGCCAAGGGGGATACTGAAGGGACACCCGGAAGGACAAAAAAGAAGAGGTAGGTCCCGGTTACGCTGGCTGGAGGACGACCTCAGAACGATGGGTGTGAGAAGATGGAGACAGGAGGCCGAGGATAGAGAAGAATGGCGGAAGATCGTTGTGGAGGCCCAGGATCTACAAGGACCGTAGCGCCAAGGAAAGCAAAGCAAAGCAATAATCACCGGCAATGTACATCCCTAGCGAGAATAAATTAACACATTTTCTGCTTTCCTTTTGAACCTATTGAACTTGGAAAATCGATAGATGCATTTCTCAGAGGCTTCTGAATCATCATACTAAATTTCATACATTCCTTCCCTCTGGTTCCTCCACTTTTATTTGGTGGATTTGGCTGAAAATCAATAGGTGTCATTGTTATAGAGTTCTGGATATATAAAAAAATTAGTTTCGATATTTTTTATCGATATTATTTATTCATTCTTTCGGGAGTTATCTTGTTCATAGAAAAACACACAGACCGGAGATTTCACTTCCGCAGCTTTACGAACTACAGGGGAAGTTAGATAATTCGTCTGAAATTCTATGATGAATTTTCACAGGAATTTCATTTTTTTTTAAACCTACGAATTGCCAGTGAAATCGGACTAAAGGAATGGGGATAACCCTAATAATGCCGATGTAATAAATATACCGTCGAAACATTAGATTTTTAGCCCAAACGGTCGATTGGTTTTAGAGGCAACAACCTAATTGATTAATTCGTTCTGGGAAGGTGCATTTCCGGTGACGCACCGATGATATTTTTTTTTCATTTTAGGAATTTTGGGATTTCTGAACGATAGGTATAAAACTTCCCCTATACTTCTTATAGACGTGGAAGTATAAGAGTAAGCGCAACTCTCTTGAATACGCAATTGTGCAATTTGATTGGTTACGTACGGTTTGCCAAACTTATCTGGTTTGCAGTAACTACAATGCTGCGCTTATCAAATTGCCTTATATTAAGATAATATTGCATAATATGCAATAATATACATCTGTTGCATATCAAAACATTAAATATATATTAGGTACCTAGATAATTATATATCCACTGAGCTAGAGGTCGCTGGTACATCAGAGGTAAAGTGCTAGCCTACTGAGACCAAGATCGCGGGTTCGAAAACCGCTTGTTTATCAGGGAGGTAAAAAACGTTGAGCTCACTGTCCTTCGGATGGGGTTCTTGAGCCTGTGCGATGTCAGGTACTCAATGATGCCAAACCTAGTTAAAACCTGAATAGGGAAAATTAAGGACTCCCACAGTAGTCTGTCTCATACTCGGCGATAGAGCGCTCTGCTACTAGTCGATATGAGTTAAACCCCCGGGCATGAACCACGATAACTACCTCCATTCAGCTAAATCCACTTTCTCTACAAACCTTATCTATCACATATCAAATCTTCATAATATTTTCAAATACCGCCGGTAGCTCAGTGGTATGCGAGCTTGCCTTCTGAGCTCAAGATCGTGGTTTCGAAACCTTGCCTTGTCACGTACTCGTTAAAGACCCCTGCCCTAGGTGAATAAAAATTGAAGCAAGGGTAAGCAAAATTTAGGACTCCCATAGTAGAGTCGGGCTGGTAGTAGGCGATATGACCTCGTAGTTACTAACTATAAGAAGGATGTTTTGGAGGATGTTTACAAAAATCCGAGATCGACTTTTTAACAGAATTTTATGTTTCGAGGCCCCCTGAGTATCTTTTAATAATTTTTGCGATTGTCTGTGCGTTTGTATGTGTGTATGAGTGAGATAGAATTTTAGAGGGCTCTAGCTCGAAAATTATTGTAGCCATGGAACTTGAAATTTGAAATGACACGTTAGCTAACGCAAACTCGGTCGAAAGGAATGGGGGATTAGCGGAGGGGAACTCGACTCAAAAATCTTTATAACTGCCCCTGTAATTCAGAAGCCAGTATGTAAGTCAATACTTGATTTTTAGCCCAAAGGTCGTTTGATTTTGAAGGGAGAGCGAAAACATAATGAATTAATTCTGGTTAAGTAAATTGCTGGTGATTATCTTCGTCTAAATAATACCTTACTTGGCGAGTCCAGTTCGCGTTATGAAGTATTACGAAACTCTATCAAGCAGATATACGGGTTTGAATTATCTATTTACACCTCTTAGTCCATCCCTTCACATCCATCGACCCCCTACTGCTCCTGAAGAAGGACATTACTGGATGAGACTCCCCCAGTTCTGCCAATGTCCAGAACTGCCCACCACCCCGATGACTCACCATCCTGACCGGAACATCTGACCTAAACTGTTCTAATAACCAAACTTGATTTATTCCCTGGTTATTGGCTGGTGTTATCTCTGTCCATTAACAGACCCTTATCCACGGATCTCTGAATCCGCCCCCCCCTCCCCCCAAGCATCCACTCCACTCATCACCAGTTGGTCATTCTTAATCAAAAATATCATATGATTAGGACTTATGATGATGACTTTTACGGTGTATTTAATGTAGAAACTAAGAGTCAGTTAGTTACTGCGAGTCACGCCCGTGCTTTGACTACGAGGTCATATCGCCTACCACCAGAGCGCTCTTTCGTCACTCTGGTGGACATGACGTCGACACTGCTCTGGGAGTCCTAAATTTAGCCCACCCTTGTTTATTCACCTAGGGTAAGGGTTTCACAGGTTGTAAAACAAAATATAGTCTGACCTCGCACAGATTTTATTTATATTTGCTAGCCGGCTTTCGAGGTTGCCCTCATCATCAGGCAGTCTGATAAAATAATTTTGAAATTAACATAACAAAAATGGTTAATAAATAAAATTAAAAAAAAAATTTTAAAAGTTAAAATAAACGTTCATAAAAATTTTAAAAACTAACAACATTAACAATTTATGGTTGGTACAGGAATAATATATCTCAGATTTCAATCTGGCTATATATTTCAATAAAATGATTTAATTTATATTAATTTTTATATTATTTTTTTAAAAATATATAGCCGAGTGGTTGTGAATGTTTTTTTTTCACAAACCCAATCACCATATCCAATGAAATTCCATCCGTACTCCTTTTGTAAAAAAAATAATTGGTCACGTTAGCCAGTATAAAACGAACTAGAAAAGGGGGGGGGGGGGGGGGGGGGGGGAGATAGATCTGTACAGATGTGGCTGGTATAAAAAAGTCCTCTACTCGTCACATCACATATATTTCTAGATATTCAGAATAGTGTGGTATGTACTTACATGGTCAAATTGCCTATGTGGTAGTAACTTAGCCAATAGCTTGTGAAACTATAAGATTAGTACATGTTTTGTACTAATGCTTCATTCCTATCCAATATTTCCTTCGATGGATCGATATAATTCACATTAACCTCAATAACGTAGTCAGTAGTTATAGTCATGTAATAAGTACAAGGAATTTTTTTTTTTCTACTTTTTTTACGTTTATAAGAAACCAACATCTGTGAAGATTTGTCAAAGTATATAGCCATTACCGTACATATCAATATATCACGAACGCATATAGTGAGAGAAAAAAAATGAAGAAACGGGTTAATTACTATCCATAATTGGATTTTTTTTCCTTGCATCTCCTGGATATGGTAGGTTTATGACAAGAACTACTGGATAAGGTTGACGATCTGCAGATTATCCTAATACCTGCAGTTAGATCCGGTCGAAGAGTCTTTCTGGGAGATATCCCAACGTTCCCAGAACGCTGTTAGTTGCCTCGACTCTACAGACGATCTCCTTATAAGAACACTAGACAATTGTTTAATTGACTGGCAAAGACCACCTCGTTAACACGCCTAGCCTTCTTACTTACCTGGAATTGCTACTTTTTCAAAATCTAATCTTAAGATCATTGAAAATATAGCGGACCATAGACTCGAAGGTGAGTCCCAAGAAGTGGGCCTCATCCCTTCCCTCGGGATTCAAAATCAGTCCAGCTGGTTTTTGAAGGTACATTTTTATTGGTGAAAATAATAATAATAATAAGTTTATTTCCGTTAAGCCAATACATGATAATACGATACGTCATAAGAATTATTAATATACATTAAGATAATTATAAATTAAAAATGTATAACTAACTATTTGAGACTTATACACATATGTTTAGTAATAACAAAACTATTAAAAAAAGTAAAATGAAATTAATAAAAACATAATGGATAAATACTTAAAAATATATGAGTACAAAAAGGTTAATATCAATATATAGATACATTTGTAATAAGCAGATACATTTTTTAATTTAATAAAAATTAAGATTTTTTTAAAGCTCTTCCTGAAGTGTCTGTCAGAACAATATTTCGGGACGTTCTCAAATGATTAAATAAAAAATCAATAAATAGACCCATTAAATAATAATACGAATGATATTTTTTTTTTTTAATAATACATATATTCTTTCTGAATATAATAACATTTTTTAAAAATATAAGAAATAATAAAAATACATAAAATAATGTAATAAGAGAAATAAAATAAATTAGTACACAAGTAGTGAGAAATAATGATTAAACATAGAATCGACAGACCGGTAGCTCAAGATCGAAGGCTATACTGAGGAGCTCAAGATCGCGGGTGAATAAAAATGTATTGTAGGCAAGTTTGGGACTCCATAGTGGAGTTGAGCTCATCTCCTGTCGAATGAACGCTCTGGTAGGCAATATGACCTCGTAGTTAAAAGCCCGTGTATGAGTCACGATAGCTAACTACAACAAGAACAGTTTTTTGGGGATAATGATTTTTTTGAGATAACTTATAAGTCACTTTCAAAAACAGCTTATATTATAAGTTGAGGTAATTCTGGCTTTTGATTTTTGAATGAATTAAATACAGAAACATATCGTTTCAATTTTATTAGAGGGCTTTGGGTGTGAATCGAATGAAAGATTCATAGGAAAGAGTATCAACAATTTATTTGAATTAATTGTTACAAAATCGGACTAGACCCACCACCAGCTATTCCAACAGTAGAATATGATTAACAATTCACCATTGACACAGCCCAAGTTAGCTCATTCCCCCATTCTATGTTATAACGTATTCACGTTTAACAAATAAAGCTAGGAATAATGAATTGTTAACTGGTTTTACCTTGATAGAAAATGGTCGTCATTTTAAAGTTTGTAGCAGCCCAACAGCATTACAATGTTAGTATTGGTTGGTGGGTGACTCATATCGGGGCTTTAACTACTAGGTCATATCACCCACTACCAGAGCGATCTTTCGTCACACTGGTGAGCTTGGAGTAGGTTTAGATCGTATAGGCTCTGGACCATCTCTTAATATTCCATCCGAAGAACGGCATGCTTAAGGTTTTTTCACCTCTCAGTTAAAGGAACTTAAGGACCTCGACCGCTTGGTACCTCTGAGCTACCGACGCCCGCTAAGTCTTGTTATTGTCCCATCGACAATATGTGTGATATCGACAGTTAATGTATTATATATCCTACTTACAAAACAGAGGTAGGATAGATGTACATAAAAGTCTAAAGAGAAGCCTTGGTTCCCCATAATACGTATATTCTATTACCCCTTGGATTTAGGGGTACATCAAACATAGTGACTGACATAAGTACAGTCTACATTACTCCAACTACTCTTCTATACGACACCTAACTCTAAATTTATTTTTGTTTCAAAGTATAGGCTTCTAGTTATCACCTGATCTGAGAGGAATATCTCACACAAACCATCTTATAGACTGAGGGGAATATTGAATAACTTCTAAATGTTCTTCATAATTTCAATCATGAGAATATTCTCATGATTGAAATTATTGTTCATGAAAACATTATGTATTATGTACATAAGTATGTGATTATGTATTTAAAAATTGTCTGAAATCATATATGAGAATAGCTAGATTTGCCCTGATATTTAGAATAACTAAATGTAACAATCAGTATTTTCTAACTAAAAACCTAAGAAGAAACTTTTGAAGTTGTAGAACATTTTTTACTATACAGTATTTACAAGATAATAATGAGATAATAAAAATGGGAAGAACAGAAAATCATTAAGCATTCAAACATTATATTTGAATTATCCCCCGTAAGTCCCATAGTCTAAAATATTATAAATTGTTCATTTAAGGTTCAAAAGATATTGTTTTAATTGTTTTTCTTTATTGATTAATGTTTTTTAAAGACGTGTGAAGTCTGTATAAATGTATATTTTGTTTTATTGGCTTTACTGTATATTGTAATTGTTACAACTGACTGATCATGCAGTGAACTGATATAAAGACTTAAAAACTAACTAAAACTATGATATGAACAACTATTATTCAAAGAAAGTGGAGATTTATGTGTAGCATTAAAATTCTTAAACATTTTAGCTTTGTGGTGAGAGCCCTTAGGCACAGCCTAGGTGGCCTGCGCCTAAATACGACCCTGGTAACAATGAAGAAGTGTTTTGAGTCTTACGATTTGTTTTACTTCCTCAGCTAAACGAATTAAATCGTCACTGAAATCAAAAATTCCGTATTAATTTTTCAACGGAATTTCATGTTTTCCGACCTCTAGATTCCAATTACGAAACAAATTCTACCTGTCTGTGTGAGTATCTGTGTTTCCGTGTGTGTGTGTCTGTGAACTCCCGATAACTCCCAATTGAATGAATAGATATATGATGAAGAAATTTTATATGTAAATCCAGAACCCTCTAACGACGACACCTATTGTTTTTCAGTCAAACGGACCAATGGGAAGCAGGATTAGAGGGAGACTAATATATAAAAACTCTAATAATTGCCGATAGAATGAAAATAAACACAAAATTTCATATGTGAATTTAAAGACATGAAACTTTTATATTTAAAGTCGGTAAAAAAAAGCATTTGGGATTTTTTGAGTTGCTTCATTCTCTTCATTCTATTCCCATCGAGATAATCCCCCTCGAAGACTGAGGCGGCGCTGGCTGAGAGTGCCAGTGGTGACTAGCTTCTTCCTTCAGGTACTCTTCACACCTTCAGCTCTCCTCTTCTTGCAGGTTTGCCTCCACTGATCACTATGGTCTCCAACTGATGAAAGAGAAGCGGGGGTGTTTCGAGGGGTCACCAGCTAATTGCTATATGGCTTATCTTATTATGTATTTATTTCATTTTTATTATTATTATTTTTTAATAATAATAAGTTATTGCTATTAGTATTTGAACAGTTTTAAAGTGCAATTGTTATTTCATATGAATGCAGACTCCCCCCTAAATGGACAAAGTTGTCACTTCACTCAACAATAATTAATATTAAAATTCAGGGAGATAGCATAGTGGATGTTTTCTCAATGGTCTCCATTGAGGAGAAGACGTCATTGTGAGTCTCGGAGATGACAATGGAAAGAGGGGGATGTTGTCTGTCATCACAGTAGATACAGACCTACTGGATGGGGTTGGATTGGGACCCGGTTTTAATGGTTCAGACTGAAGGAGAGCAATTTGGATAATATGCGAGCCCTGCATGACTGATTGGGGTGGCAACCCTATTGTTCGCCTCCCTTCCAACTCACAATCTATATTATAATTTACCGGATTGACTCGGGGAGTTGTTTGCGCCTAATTTCCCCTCCAGAACGCTTCCACTTTCCTTGGCCCCTCTCCCACTCCTCCTTCCATTCAGATATTTCTAATGCCGATTGCCCTCTCTATTAGGAAAGGGTTAGAATTAATTTTCATTCAGTAATCTCCTTTCTCCTCTCAAGCTTTGACTATGACTAATTAAAGAGTAATTCTAAATGTGACTGTAGTCTTGTTTCAAAAACCTAATTACTCGTGAATTTGTACTTAGCCTCCATCAAATGAGCCTTTTGTGCAATTTCTGCTTGCTGTTCTGAATTTATTACTCGCTCCGTGTTAGGCCCTTCCCTAATTCGCAATGTAATTAAACAACGTCATAATGCGATCTCCGCTGAGCTGACAGATTTTATTATTATATGCTAGGCGGCTCTCTAGGCTCCTCATCATCAAGAACCCATCATTGTAAAAATTGTAACTGTTTTTAGTCCCTCTTCTAGGGACCGAAGAAAAAGAGCGATATAGCCGGGAAAGCGCTATTACAGGGAAAAAATTAAACGGCTAAAAATGGAAAATATTTATTTCAAAATAAATAGTATGTAGAACGTAAATAGATAGACAAATGAAGAATTAAAAAATATATATATATAAACAGGACATAACAGGAAAATGATTTTCGCGACATTTTATACAATGTTAACAGGACCGAGGAAGATGAAATACTGAAAGGAAAATTAGATTCTTATTGTAAAAGCACAAGTTAATTGAATTCGTGGAAACATTTTGTAGGGGAGAGAGAAAATTCATAGAAATGATTTTTTGTTTCCTGGTTTTAATTTGATATTATACTTAATTTATTTTTGTAAACACAAATTTAATTTAATTTTGACATAATATCATCTAATGTTTTCTTTAAAAAATGAAAATGTCGTTAGGAAAAATGTGTTCAATTCTTCCCATCCGATTAAATTAAAGAAAACAAGTGAAATTGTGATGTATATATATGTTTTCGAGGTCGCTGAATCCGAATCTGACATTGGTTTTTTGAAAACTTCAAAAACAAACTCAAAAACAAGATGGCGGATCCAATATGGCGGACAAAAAATTAAAAAATAAATATACGATGGATAATTCATACATTAAGGGGTTTTTGAGGGCACTGAATTCGAATTTGACGTTAGTTTCATAAAAAAAGTGATATTACACTCAAAAACAAGATGGCGAATCCAATATGGCAGATCAAAAATCAAAAAATTGATAGATGAAGGATAATTTTCACATTTAAGGGTTTTTGAGGGCGCTAAATTCAAATTTGATATCAGTTTTTATAAAAAAAGTGATCTTGCACTCAAAAACAAGATGGCGAATCCAATATGGCGGATCAAAAATCAAAAAATTGATAGATGAAGGATAATTTTCACATTTAAGGGTTTTTGAGGGCGCTAAATTCAAATTTGATATCAGTTTTTCTAAAAAAAGTGATCTTGCACTCAAAAACAAGATGGCGGATCCAATATGGCGGACCAAAGTCCAAAAAATTAATATATGAATGATAATTTTCCCATTCAAAGGTTTTTGAGGATGATAAATTCGAATTAGACGTGAGTTTCTATTAGAAAAATTATTATTCAAACATGGCGGACAAAAATCTAAAAAATTAATATATGGATGATGATTCTCATATTAAGAGGTTTTAAAGAGTGTTAAATTTGAATTTGACGTTTGTTTTTATGAAAAAGTAATTTCACACTAAAAATCAACATGGCGGATCCAAAACAAGAGAAATTAATTTTCAAACGTTATTTTATTATACAAAGTTTAGAGATACATATTTTGAAACAAACATCAATCAACGAATAATTCTACATCTCTTTCAGTGTTCTCTGCGGCATCTTTTCCGGTATCCTCATCAGCACCTTGCTCGGCATTTTCTCCTCGTCGGCAGTACCTGGTTCTTCGCTGCTTTCCTGATATTTCGGAGGTTCTAGAAGTTCCACGGCTTGCGAACTCAAACTTCTGTTTACTTTTGGTGGGGTTTTCCTTAATGAAGATATCAAGGGATCCGATGAAATCAAGAGTCTGCAGAAAACGTCATTCATTGTTTTTTCTCTTGAATTTTTGCGCGCGAAATTTTTCCTGTAATTTTTTATGTCTTTGTTCCTTGATTCCTGTGCGTCTTCCGAAAGTTGACCAATAGGTAACACAGCTGCTTCCACGATGAATGCTCCGTGGATAAGCACTTTGAGAACTGTTGTGGGCATATAATACCACGGATATTTTTCGTTAAAACGCTTTTACACATACAGGGGCAGGCGGGGGCACCCAATTCTTTAACGGCTGAATAAAATGGACATTCCTTAACACTCTCCACTTTGAATCAATGCGGGATCTTGCGAGATAAAAAAGTTTCCATACTTTGAAACTTTTGGTTATGTTATAATTGAGGTTAACTTCAAAAAGCCGCTCAGGAGATCACTTGATGAAAAAAAATAGGAATACAGCATAAATATTATCTACTAACCTCCACAATTGTCGGCCATATTTTGTTGAATGTTGTTGTTGCGAAATTTTCCGAGAAACACTATTTGTTTAACTGTTAAAATGCATTAACAATTAAAAAGAAAAAATTGTCACGTTTTCCGCCAGCCTACACTTAGAAATATGTAGATAGAATAAATTTTCCACTTCACAGTTTCATTCAGTGGCTCCCTCTGAAGGTATTTCCGCGGTACTTACGTCTAAAAACGCGCCTAAATTTTTCGACTTTTGGCCAGCTTTTTTGAAATTCCGACCACTGTGCATCGGAGCGTTACAACGAATAAACTTTCATTGGAAAATTCCCCACTGGGACCGGGGCCCAGGAAAATGAGCGTTATATCCGGGAAATCGTTATAAACATGAGCGTTACAACAAATTTTTACTGTATTTTTTTATAATTTTTCAAAAATAATACTAATAACATTTAACCATATTTTAAAGTTCGTTTCTATGAGTTATGATTTAAATATTACTTATAGACATTTAGCTTACGTTTTTCGGGGCGCTGTAACTTTAGGCGTATTGATCTTATCTCAAATCTGAGGACTTATAAGCGATTGGAAAATGTATAAGAAACATTTTAGTTAATATTCAATTTTTAGGTAGGACTTACCATTTTCGGGGAAATGAAAGAAACGTATAAAAATAGGTCTTTCAAAACGACATATGGTTTTCGGCATATATCTCAAACAACGGACGAGCAGCGAAAAATCGTATTAAATATAAAATATATAATATTTTATATATAATATAACATATTATGTTTCAATAGTAACTATTATTTGAAAAGATTTTTTAGTAGGTCATAAACTTAAGCAGTATCTGGTAAAATGTCGATTAAAATCTAATCAGCTACATTAGCACATAATCGAACCCAGAACGAATTAATCAAATAAGTTGTTGCTCTCCCGCTAAAATCAATAGTTAACTTACAAAGAGGGCTCTGAATCATTATCAGGGGCGTAGCCAAAGGGGGGGGGGGCAGGGGGGGCACGCAACGCTATTGGATGTGAGTCATTTAATTCATGTAAAGTCAACTTAAGTATTACAGTCAGTGGTGACCTCAGGGGGAGCTTCTAGAGGTCTGAATCTCCCAAATTAATAAAAAAGTCGGAAACGCTAACCACGGAAACAGCGGGCCGTGCCCCAGGGAGTCTATACCCCCACCCTCGTAGCATAACTTCCCCCCCCCCCCCCCTGCTCAAAATCCTGGCTACGCCCGTGATCCTTATACCAAATTTTATGTTGATACATTACTAGGCCCCACGTTTTCCGTGAAGATATTCATCCCTAAATTAATGATTTGGAAGCTGTTCCATCTTGAGAAACCTTCTTTTTAATACGAATAACTGAAGAAGGAAGTTGATTTGAAAGGCAAGTCAGAATCATTAAGCTATATTCAGTATAATCCAAGCTCTTATTCATTATCATACACAACTTTCTTCGGGAGAGTGTTTGAGTTGAACTAAGTTTAAACTTAATAACGTCTTCTCCTTAAGACCCTCTTCTCAGCGAATGAAAATTACTAACTTTTAGATAAATACTCCAGAGCTCACCCCTTCTACTCTGTATAAATTAAAATATTACCCTTGCCCTGGAAGAGAAATGAGTTCTTTTGTATTCTAATTTTCGCCCGAGCTTAGGAGAGTTGAGAAACTAATGCTTTATTATACAAATCACTTCCCTTATTAAAGTTCTCTCCTTCCAGAGCTGCAACTTCGTCAAGTGCTTCAAAGGCTACGCAATCTTCTCAGTTTCATTGAGTATAATTATTTCAGATGGATTTATTATATACCCGGCGTTGCTCGGATCCAACTTCGTCCCTGCGCTTTAAATAGTTTAGTGTCTCTCTCTTAGTTTAGCAGCCAGTCACTATAATCACTAAATAACTAAAAGCCCCGATCACATGTGTATAAACTTATAACAACGTTTTTGCAGATCAATCTCCCTATTTCTCTCAAAGTCATTTCATACTGGCATTACTGGGTGAATGAAAGTAATGTGTTGGCATCAACGGTTTTATTTGTTTCATGGTATAGCGTAGTTATTATACCGACTAATGCCAGTATGTAGTAGTTCTAGTTTAGTTAGTAGTAGTTTTGAGAAGGGTGAAGAGGAGGGAGTGATCTGTAACAATGCGGTTGGTAGAAGAAAGTCCTGTTTCTACCATATCATATATTCTATTTTTTCTTTAAAAAAAAAAAAAAAAAAAAAAAATCTTTATTTGGTTCAGCGCAGGGGGCGCTATACGCAATTTAACAAAAACAAAATATATGCAGCAGTGCCGTTTTAAGATTTTCAGGGGGCCCTTGAATTATTTTTTCAATACTATCCTCAACTTTATTTTTAATCTACTTCGATCCGATTTTGTTCTTATGTTCAGAAATTATGTTCGTTACGTCACCGAGAAGGTTTAGAACATAGTTTTATCCCACCCTTTACCCCACCCACGCACCTACACCCACATTTTTCGTGCATTCGATTATGGAACAAAAATCATTGAACGAATTCGCATAAAACCTTTTTGCATTGGATTCTAGAAAGCACTGGAAATGTTTGAGACTTCTTTCTACCCTTCCCTTGCCTTATCCCCGTACCCACCCCCACATTTTGTCCATTCGCTTATGGAACAAAAATTATTACACGAATTGCCATAAAACGTATATCTGAGAATTCTTTAACATCCAAGGCTCGTTTACGGCAAGGCGGAGAACTTTGTTTTCGAGCCAGACCTGTTTCTGAATGTTGGTCTTGCTTGTACCGAGCCAAACCGGACAGGCGTATGTATGTGTCGATGTATAAGTGCGGTGTAGAGTAGTGAGGAACATTCATGTCTGAGTTTAGTGTTCTTGGTGAGAAGTGAGTGAGGAGATATATATGCATATTTTACAATTCATTGCTATGCTTTACAATTTAAATTATAAAGTTCGTATAGGTCCTATCTCAAATTTGAACAAACCTTGACAGCAAAAATTTAATAAGAAACATTTTCGGTACGAAGCGTTTCTTTGATTGGACTAACCGTTTTTGTACTTTTATTATATTATATATATGTATTTACGTACTTGGGCTCCATAGTTACACAAGACAATGTTAACGAAACTGAGATAAGGAAAAGAATCTTTGCGGCAAACAAGTGTTACTATGGTCTCAGCAAGCACTTCAGAAGCAACCACATATCCAGGCAGACTAAAGTCGTTCTATATAAGACCCTTATCCGCCCAGTTCTTCTGTATGGCTCAGAAACCTGGACAACTTCGAAAATGAGCGAACAGAGCCTATTGGTGTTCGAAAGGAAGATTCTGCGCAGAATATTTGGAGGAGTGCAAGTAGGCCATGCATGGCGCAGACGCACCAACCAGGAGCTCTACGAACTCTATAGAGAACCAGATGTTCTGCAAGTCATGAAGATTGGGCGGTTAAGATGGGCGGGACATATCGCCAGGATGGAAGCTGAGGAAATGCCGAAGAAGCTGCTAATGGAGCCCATTCATGGAGTAAGACGGCAAGGAAGACCTAAGCTGAGATGGGCAGATGGTGTGGCAGAAGATGCCCGAAACATGTTCCGCACCAGGAACTGGATGGCAGCCGCACAGGATCGGGACAATTGGCGGCTGTTGGTGGAGGAGGCCAGGACCCGTCACCGGGTTGTAGCGCCACGATAGATAGATAGAACCGTTTTTGTGGAATTCAACCAAACTTATTAAAAAAATGGGTTTCAACACGACATTTTAGGACGGTTTTCGACATGTATCTCGTAGTTTTCTCTACTACTTCTATTTATAAAGATTTTTGATTAGGTTGTACATATAAGCGGTATCTAATGAAATGTAGTGAAAACTCGATCTCGGATTTTCGTACGATTACATCACTTACTTATACTAAAGGTATAAGAAAGAAACAAATTGTCAATATTAATAAATTCTGTTTAAAATACTGATCTGCTAAAGAAATCAAGGAAAACTTCCGAATCTAATTTGTCTTGGAATAATCAGGAAAAAACTTAGTTGGAGGCTTTAATCAAATCGAAGAGTGACTGTCCGTCGTAGAGCTTAAGAGAGGAGGGCAGCGGTCTCTTGAGACAGGTGAAAAGATTGAAAAGGACTTGGTCAAATGACGGATGAGGCTTAGGCATAATGGCTTGATGGAGCGGCTTTTAGGCTCTTTTTTAGGGGGGGGGGGGGGGGGGGGGCTCTTGACAGCAAAGATTGAAATGTATGGGAAGAGAGGAGGGTCAGTGCCTCCCCTCACGTGACCGTCACATTATAAGTATAACACTAACACAATAGATCTACAATATCCTTGGTATAAACGCCATGGTTGCGGGCTGGAATCCTGTCCTGGAGAGAAGAGAATTTTATTTCGTAAATAGAACTCCCTCCTGGGGCCATGGATGTTGTGTAAATAACTAAATAACATTGTTATAGACAACCTCTAAATTTGATGTTCCAAACTACATCAAACTTTTAAAAATATTATGATATATACAAATACTTATTTAAGTAATAACTGCAAAATAAAAGAATAATTATCTTTATAGCACAGTTCTTTCTCTTCTTCTGTAAAATTGATGATTTGAGGGTTATGCTTTGTCCTTTACACCATCAATATGATCCATCCTGTGAAGCTGATGCAGTGAGAAGTGATTTTTTCGAAAATGGAGAAAGATACATTTTTTCCTCAAAATTTCAAATTGTATTTTTTTTTAGTAATTAATTTATTTATTGCACCGTTTCATTCTATTTAATCGTTTTACTTTTTGATTTTATATTTAAAAAATATAATTTTTTTTCAGATAGTCTGATGATGAAGGCAGCCTCGAAAGCAGGCTACCATAAATAATAAAGTCTGTTAAAAATCTACTATATTTTTATTTTATTGTGTATGAGCTTGATCCATTGTTTTTCGGAACTTTCCATAAGGCTCCAAGAGGGTGAGCAGTGCTCCTAATCCTCCAGGGACTTTCTGTTTAGTTGAAACCTCCAATGTACAGATCGAAAATTCCCAAATCCTTGTTTTTACAAGAGTTGATGCTTGTTTAAGGTAATATCTGTATAGATTGAAATGATACGAAGCAACCAGCAGGGATGTTGGAAAGATTAAGATTTATGTTGACATATGACAGTGTGGTATTGAGGGGTTGTGGGGGAGAAGGAGGGATAAAGAGCTCATGACATGAGGTTATCTGAGGGAGAGGGGGATAGGGGGGGGGGGGGGGGGGATGTTGGGGAAATATGGGGGGACCGCCAAAAGTAAAACAGGGAATATGGGGAGAAAAGGGAGGGGAAAAGGTGATGCGGGACCCAGGGTAAAGCCGCATCAATATTTCAAGGGGTTGGTATCACAGTCCTCCCCTAACAAAAATGAAAAACCAGGGAAGCCAGGCGGGGGTGCCTTGCCCGAGAAAAGAGAGAAAAAGCTATAAGAATATATGAGAGGGTGGGCTCCAAAATAAAAATCTTTATTCGGTGGTGTTCATGAAACAAGGATGTGGCGGCCCCAGGGGGCTCTCCAGTCCTGCCTGGACCAACTCCAGTTTATAACATTTCAACACTTCTTATTTAGGGACCTTTCTTTGGACCGCAGTCTCCACAACTTACTCGTATCTCTACTACTGACTCACTTTTCAACTGTCTCTAGGTGACCAAAGAAAATGTTGGGGAACTTACCTGGAAATATATCTTCTGTCACTGGGGCCGCACTAATATACTATGAATATAAAAATATATGAAAAGAATTGATATATCCAAACTTTTTTCAAAATAAGATTTCCTTCTTATCGACCTTTCTCAGCAGGTGCCGCTAACGCCTCTACTGTACGTAATATTGGTAGGTATATTTTGACCCAAAAAAGGGACTGGAGATGTCCCGAATTATAGTCAAACTAGAAGACACCTCTGGAAGAAATGCGGGAAAAACCCTCCCGAGAACCCTAAGATACACAAATATTTTATTTATTTATGTTCAATTTTTTGAATGTCCATTTCTTCAGATTTTTTTTTGATTTTTTAAATACATAGAATCGTATCCTCTATTGAGGTCAATCTACATTTTGTTTAATCATTTAAAGAAAAAGACACTTCTGGGAAAATATCTTAATTTAATAAATTGAAAACTATTTTCAATTTCACAGGATGTCAAATATAAGATAGTCTGACCTCTCACAGATTTTTTTTTTTTTGTTTATTTATTTATTTTCAATTTATTTATTTCATTTTATTTTTAATACTATTGTTATTACTAATCACATGAGTTAATATTTGTTTATCATAATGTATACATTCTTGTAACGTATCCTATTGCCATGTTATGGTTTAACGGAAATATTGTTAAAGCTTTTTTATTCCTTATCACACTCATCCCTATATATTGTATTTATAACGAGAGTAAAGTTAATATTTATTTTAAAATGAATTAAAGTGTTTTCCTCCAGAAACCCAACAAAATAATATTCCAGTTTCTTCATACAATATGATTCATTGTCGTTATACAAAAAATATATATATAGGAATAAGATCCAATATAAGTAATTCTTCCAAATTATGTATAAATACCTCTTCTTTGGATCATTAGGACGTCATTCAAGTGTTATGGGTTTATGATTAATAATTCCCTTCAAGGGTTTTCCATACAGATGAGGGTTTCAAGTACTTTTTAACAATGTACCATATGGAGATGTGGGGCAAGCGGGCCATGGATTTAGCATTGATATAAGCCTCATTGTCACCCTCTTCGGTATCAGAAACTGTTATAAAAGTGGGCGATGTACGTTTTGCAAGGCATTAAGGCATATCCTAAATACAGCGCGAACTAGGTACAGATGAAGTGCTTATATTGCGTCTCAATAAGGATTCCTTGAAAAAACCGACGTAGGGTGAGGCATATCCTGGTGGCCATATGACCCGATGAACGATTTGTAAGGTATATATCCTACGTATAGCGCGAAATAACTAGGTCAGATTGCACATTGGAAGGTCTATCGGCCGAGCGCCCCCCTTTTATCCCAAGCTCTCTCGGCTCGCTAAGGAAATTAAGGTAGGCTTGCTGTGGTCGGCTAGAAGCGACCGCCGCCGGCCATCTGAGACGATCGGCGGCCGCTTCTAGCCGACCACAGCAACTGTAAATTATATTATTTTTTGCTTTATTTGAATCGAATAATAATAAAGTTGGTTGGCCCTCTTTTTGTAAGATGAAGTGCTTAGTCTCAATGAAGGATGATCTGACAAAACCCACCAAGGGCGGGGGGCATGTCCTACTTAGCGTCATTGTCACCCTCTTCGACATCAAAAACTGCTTTAAACGTGGCCATAAGACCCGTTGTACATGTTGGCTATTTCTGATATCTTGAGTATAGAGCGAACTAGCTACTACAGATGAAGTGCTTAAGGATTGCATGACAAAACCGACCAAGGGTGGGGCATATCCTACTTAGCGTCATTGTCACCCGAAGTAGAAGTCAGTGTACAGCCGGTACTAAGAGGCTATTAGAACTTCACCTGGAGATTAAAGCCTTTCTATTTTAAATGTTCACTTCCTATGGTGTGAAGCCATTGTGTTCTGGTGCAACGCTCAACTTCACACACACACCTAGGAAGATTAGCACTATCGTTCAGGGGTCTTTTTTTTTCTCTACTCTTCCGACACCTTTCTAAATAAGCCATCTATAAAAATGCAATGAACTGTACTAATAAAAATGTTTTAATCCCCTCCTTTATTGCAGTTCCACAACAAAAGAGTAACATCTTAACAGGATGGTTAGCCAGTTCCAACGTATCTGGTGAGTCTGACAACTCATCACCAAAACCAAGGATCACGAATCGGTAAAGACTCCAGTTTATAATATTTAGAGACCTTCTAACACTTCTTATTTAGAGATTTTCTACCACTTCTTATTTAGAGACTTTTCTTCGACATGGACTTTCCACTAATTTATCTCTAGGTGACCAAGAAAATTTTGGGGAACTTAGTAGGAAGTATATCCTCTGGGCTAGATTATCTCATAGAGGGCTCTTTCTTTACTGTATAACTGTTAATTATATCGCAATAACTTTTAAAACATATTATGAATATAAATAATCAGATATGAAAAAATATTTGGATATCCAACCTTTTTTTTTATATAAGCTTTCCTTCTTATTGGCTTCCAAGCAGGTACTGGTAGAGCTACTTCGATCGATTTTCCAATAACGCCTCTACTAGATGAATAAACCTACAGTCCTAAGTGAATAAACCTAGTTAGGTGAAATTTAGGATTCCTACAGTAGAGTCGGGCTCATGTCTACCAGAAGGACGAAAGAACTCTCTGGTAGTAGGCGATATGACATAGTAGTTAGAGCCCGGGCATGAGTCACAATAAGTAACTATAAACTATAAAATCAGTGGTCACCAAACTTTTAAGCGACTGAGCTCATAAATTTTACAGTGAGCTAACCAACAAAGTAGGAGGAGGGGGGGGGGGGGGGGGGGTGGAAATAATACATGTTTTTGTTTAAATCACACAGTTGTTTATTACCTATAAATATACATTTCTAGATTATATTAAATCTAATTAAATGCAATTTCTTACATTGCAATTAATAGCATAAGAATTTATATAACTAAATATTTGCACTAGAAAAATATAGTTCAATATGACGTCTGAAATTTCCCCGCGAGCTACCGAAAATTTCCCTGCAAGCTACCAGTAGCTCGCGAGCTACGGTTTGGCGCTCACTGTATTAGATCATTACATTATCGATGTGAAACCGACAGTAAATTATAAAAATCAGTCAATATTGTGACATAATTAGAAAAAATCTAATTCTAATATTTATCCATTCCTCAATATTGATTTTATCTATTATATCTAATATCCTACTCTTAAATTCTGATTTGCTGGGGTAAGATGTTTATTTGTATTTTGTTAGTTAGAAATTTATTAAGAAATATTTACGGTAAGAATCAATTTTTCGATAGGTCTAACCATTTTCGCGTAAATCAAGCAAATGACTAAAAAAGTGGGTTTCAAAACGACATTTTAAGACAGTTTTCCTCATGTACTTAGCAAATCGGTTTCACGATATTACTAAAGTACGTTTACACAACAAAACTAGTTCTTATCAATATTCCAAATTCTTAATTGCTCCGATAATTGCATAATTAACACCTTTTCGCAATTATTAAAGAAGATCTACAATATTATATCTTCTAAAGGTTGACAGTTGTTATTTATTCACTACGCTAAGTATCCCTCGAGATGCTTTCACATTAAGAAGTTATAATTAATGTGAATTATTCCTATTTCTTAATTGACTTTTAATGTTGTGATAATGGAGAGATCGTAGACCAGTGATTTTTACTTACTTACATTTATATCAGCAGTAGAATGCTTCTTTATCGTTTATATGTTATCATCCGGTGAAACTAACGCAAACTATCATATGTCTCGTAAGTAAAGGTTTAATAAGACCATTTCTATGTGTATTTTGTTTAATTTATTTTTTTTTTACTTTTTTTCATAATATGTATAAGGAAATATTGCAATCGTGGAAAAATCCGAGATCGAGTTTTCAACAGATTTTCATGCTTCATGCTCTCCTGAATACGTTTTGAACATTTTCACGATAATATCTGTCTGTGTGAATGTAGTAAAGTAATGTAATTATAAAACTTGAAATCCAATATGAAAATGTCACATGTGCTAACTTACATTTAATTATATTTTGATCGAAATCTGATGAAAATATGACCACTTTACTCCAGGGTCTAAGTACGTTTTACAATATACCACTTACATTTATGACCTAATCAAAACTCACTTCAAATAAAAGTCGTAGAGAACTTGGAAAGCCCCATTTTGAGGGAAATTTGGTTCGTCCTCCTGCTTGTGCATAATTTAACGTAATAAATTTAAATGGGAAAGATTAATACGTCATTATTGTAAATTTAGAGAATATTGAAAAGAAAGATATTAATTTCTGTTGCTTTAAAAATTCAATCCTTACATTTCGGTGTAAACTAAGATAAAGGACTGTTGTCTGGCCTACTAAAGCCTTATAGTCCATTAAGTTCGAGTAATTTTTGCGCGTAATGGCAACGCTGCAACCATATCATGTCAACTCATCTGTCTCCCCAGCAAGACATGTTTTTCTTCTCATTGTTTAAAATTTGTGGATGTCATCATATAGCCAGCCCATACTTTCAGGTAGGGCCATATTTAGAATAACTTACAAATTTCGAGAATATAAATTTACTCCGTAAACCCACTATACCTTATTAAAGATGCTATACAGTATTGGAGAGGTTATATTATATTAGAGAATCAATACAATATTAGAAAGATAAACCATATTAGAGAAGCAATAGAATATTAGAGAGGTTATACCATATTAGAGAAGCAATACAATTTTAGAAAGTTATACCATATTAGAGAAGCAATACAATATTAGAGAGGTTATACAATTTCAGAGAAGCTATACCATATTAGAGATTCTATACAGTATTAGAGAGGTTATACGATATTAGAGAAGCTATACAATTTCAGAGAAGCTATACTAGTATCTACTACCGAATGTAATTTCAAATGAACTGTGTCTGTCTGGAGGTAACTTATGTCTCGCTCCCGTGTTCCCTTCAACCAGCCTCCCGTCTTCGCTTGACAAAGGCCCGTCCCAGGAAATGATTCGTGACGAGCCCTCTAACAAGGCCATTTCTCCGTGATACATCAACCTCTATTCATAGGTCAGGGCTTTGAATATCTGAGGTTCTTTAAATAGCATAGACAACGAATCCATCTTAGATAGACGGCCAGGCTGCTAACATAAAGTTATCGATGAATCACCGGCAATGTACTTCCCCAGCACGAATTAACCAACTCTGGGATCAATTTACTGATTTGGTTGAACGTCAATACGTGTCTTACTTAGAAATTTCTGATTCTCATACTGAAATACATGTTGATACATTTCTTACATCGGCAAATATTTTATTATTTTATTTATTTATAGGTTTATGCCCGGGCTTTAACTACGAGGTCATATCACCTACTACCAGAACGATCTTTCGTCTCTCTGGTGGACATGAGCCCGACTCTACTATGGGAGTCCTAAATTTTGCCTACGCTAAATTTTTATTCACCTAGGGCAGGGGTCTTTAACGAGTACCTGACATCGTAGAGGCTCGGGGCCATCGCTTTACCTCATCCGAAGAACGGCGTGCTTAAGTTTATTTTACCTCTCAGATAAAATAAACTAAGGGCCTCGGTCGGGTTTGAACCCACGTTCTTGAGCTCAGAAGGCAAGCACGCATACCACTGAGCTACCGTGCCCTCTTTTATTTACATATTATTGTTTTATTTTCATTTTCATTATTATTATTAGTAGTAGTAGTATTGTTGTATATTTCACTCATTGACCTGATCGTCAGTCAAGGGTCGTTCGAAATATAGTCGTGAAACGTCACTTTCAGAAGAATGAAAAAAAATATTTATCATAATTTAAATTAAATTAAATTGGTATTTATTTTATTCATTGGCAGGAACTGTTACTTTTGTGCTCATTTTTTTTCAAGTATTTATTTATTCCTTTCATTTTATTTTTTACTAATATTGTTATTACTAATCACATGTGTGTCCGACCACGAGAGTTAATATCTATTAATGTATCTAATTTTTAAGCTATCTTAATGTATTCATTATTATGACGTATCCTATTACAATGAATTGATATAACGGAATCAATTTTATTATAATTAGGGTGTTCATGTATCATGCCGATTCGCCTGAAAATTGATAGATTTTCCTCCCGATTACCCATCTCTGTGGCCGATTTGCCTGAAAACCAATAAGTATCGTTCTTATGGGGTTCTCGATAAATGAATACAATTTCACGGCAGTTCATAGGAATATCACGAATGCTACTTTTTGGGCAGAGTAAATGCCATAAGTGGGCGGCAAGCAGCCAATTACTTAGGAGCGGCCTTACTTCCACGACTTCTATTAGTCAAAATATTAAGCTTGTGGCCATTAGCCCCTTATGGCTGATTACTAACTAGATCTAGTTTTAATAATTGAAGACACGACTAAGTCCTACACTGTTAATCTACGTTCTACGTTGTAGAATAGAAGTAGAGTATAAAGGCCGGTTCTGGCGCCACCCAAAGGGGGGGAGCAGATGTGGTGGTGGGGGATCTGGGGGAGCAGAGTTTCGGAGGAGGAGGAGCAGAATTGAGGAGCAGATGTGGTGGTGGGGGATCTGGGGGGAGCAGATGTGGTGGTGGTGGTGGTGGGGGAGCAGATGTGGTGGTGGGGGATCTGTGACAACCTTTAAATCACCCACCATCGTACATCCCCATCCCGATAAGTTTCCACTCTCCCCTTTGAATCACCCAACATCGTACTTCCCCACCTCGATAAGTTTCCGCTCTCCCCTTTGAATCACCCAACATCGTACATTCCCACCCCAATAAGTTTCCGCTCTCCCCTTTGAATCACCCAACATCGTACATCCCCATCCCGATAAGTTTCCGCTCTCCCCTTTGAATCACCCAACATCGTGCATCCCCATCCCGATAAGTTTCCACTCTCCCTCTAAACCCCAATAAGTTTCCGCTCTCCCTCTAAACCCCAATAAGTTTCCACTCTCCCCTTTGAATCACCCAACATCGTACATCCCCACCTCAATAAGTTTCCGCTCTCCCTCTAAACCCCAATACGTTTCCACTCTCCCTCTACACCCTGCTTTGCATTTTTTTTAATTAGCCCACTAGCGTCTAGAAATCAAATTATTATTGATATTAAATCAACTTAAGAAAAAAAAAACCATACCGGACGGGATTCTAACTCACCACCTTCCATTTTGGAGTCTGGCTTGCTAACCCCTCGTCTTTCATGACATGTTTGTACAAAGGAGCTGTAATCTAGGTATATAACGTTCAAGTCATACATTTTCAGATATCAAGTAACAATTATGGTGTATTCTGGGGTAGTAATGATTATTCCTATCGATTATTAACAATTAACATTTTTTTAAGCCTGATTTCGTGACCTTGAACAGGCACTTGCGTGATCTAACATGTCGAACCCTGCATTCGTGTAGCCTACCATATCATGTCCTAGCATGATCATCATCATCATTGTATTCAGTATTATTTTAAACTGAAGTATAATGATGGAATAATCGCCTACCTACAATTTTGAGCATGCCGTCCTTCGGTGCCTTGAAAAGTATTGCATTTAAAAATATAACTCAAAGCTCGTCATATTGAGTATGTTGTCCGATTGGAGTAATATGATGGAAAAATCGCCTACCTACACTTTTGAGCATGCCGTCCTTCGGTGCCTTGAATAGTATTGCATTTAAAAATATAATTCCAAGCTCGTCATATTGAGTATGTTGTCCGATTGGAGTAATATGATGGAAAAATCGCCTGCCTACACTTTTGAGCATGCCGTCCTTCGGTGCCTTGAAAAGTATTGCATTTAAAAATATAATTCAAAGCTCGTCATATTGAGTATGTTGTCCGATTGGAGTAATATGTGCGAAAAAAATCATTTATCTACAATTCCGAGCACGCTGTCCTTTGGTGTTATTTGTGAAATCTTGTTTTTTTATATCTACTATGGTTTGGAAATGACCTTCGTAGCTATAGTAATTTTGCGTTTTCTCCAATCTGAAGACATCCTAGACCTTGAAATGGTTTTTGCATGCATTATACATGTTCAAACATGTCGAGACCTGTTGTTGCAGGCATACTTCACCAATTTTTATTTCATGATTTAATCTTACATCCCCACGTCAATTAACACATCCAATGTGCTTCCCCATCTCAATACCCCCGCTCTCCCTCCGATTCACTACTCTCTATCTTCAGTATAGCGGCGTAGCCAATCCATCTCAATTTTCTCACTTATACTTCCCCACCTAATTCTCCCTTTAAACCTTTTACTCAGACACACATCCAAGCAATTTTCTTTAGATTTCATCATAGTCCACTACTCTTAGCACCATCATGCTTCGCCCCTGTTCAACACCTACAACCTCTCTAGATCGTCTGACATTTTCATCATAACCCGGTCTACCCATACATAAACCTACATTCTACGTCCATTAGCCTTTCTCTCTGAATCAGTCAAACTTACCCACCTCAAATCATCTTCAAGGCACATATACCCACATCAATTATTCTAAAACATAATCTTTAATTATAATAGTTCTACTTCCTCAGACCTATTGTACTTCTTCCAATCCGGCAGAGACTTTGCAACCCACACCTAATCCTCAAGCCTTTCTCCTAATTTTTATGACTTACTTCTACTTCCCCACATCAATCGTCTAATTCTCAACTTGTCCTTACCAATTTTCTGTTCTCTACTTCTAAAACCTTTTACTCATACATACCCGCCCATACACGCGGAGTAATCTTTAGATCTAGATGTACCTTTCCATGGATACATTCTTAGGCTAACATGCAGTATATTCAACTTACGTTATGTTACATACTACTTCTCATCTCCAGCACTTAACTTACTTAGCACCTCTACTGTATTCCAATCCTCGTTTATAGCGGTCAAAACAATTTCTTTTTCCTTCCACCAACCGTCCTCTACTGTAATTGCTCTCCTAACCTTCTCAAACCCCCGCACAATTCTGACAACGACCAATCCATCCCAATATTCTGCTCTCCACTTCTACTTCCCCAACATCATATCAAGTTAGAACCCTACAAGTGTAGACTACTGCCCCGTCAACATTTCTTTCTCATTCAAACCACTTCTATCCCACCTCTCACTCAGACATACCTGCACACTTGCATCACATGCAGAAAATCAAATTTAAATGCTTCTCCCTACCTAAACCGCCAGGTCAACACCCCCACAGTTCTCGTCGATATTTAGATTCGCATTTCCAATATTACTTTACCATCACTATTTTACGACTAATAACCTACAATCTAGCAGGAACTTAAATCATCCCCCTGCACAACACTACTCCGGATATATTCAGAACCCACTCCCACACATCTGAGCACCAATAGAACTCTAACCTAGGACCCCTGCTGTGTAGGCTCACTCACATTGGTACCTGTCAACCCATCTTTATAACTGCAAAAGCCGGGGGTAATTTCATATTCAAGTATTTTTCCTAAGATTTCTTACTGATGAAGGCTCTAGACCCCTTCATCACCAACGAGATCAGTTAAAGAACTATTTTATAACACAGCCCCAACGTACATATAAGGTGTGTCCAATACAATAGGAACTCTTCTTATATAGCTATCCTAAGAAGAAGTCATTGAAAACTTTACCCACTGAGCCGGATAATTATTTATAGTAGAGATACTAATATTTTTTGAATGGGTAGGCGGCCTTGTGTAACATTTCATTATCAGAGATTAGCTGTGATGTACTTTTCTACAAATCAGAGACTATGTATATTTCCTACAATAGAATCCTTCCGAGAGATCCAATATATCGTCACGACACAACACTTCACAAAAATACGGAATTGTTCACCTATCCCTATAAACATCACTCAACTGCAACTTCCCCAAATCTAAAAAACTTAGAAGTCGCTCGGACACATTTTAAAAACCCCACCACTCTTCTATATACTTCCTTAGCTAAATTCTTTCCCTGGTTCCCCTCTATAGTATATCTTAAACTCTAAAGTAATCCCAACCCGAACACCATTCCTATCAATCTAAACTTTTATTTCTCAGTCATGCACCATAGATAGGGTTTTCTATAGGTGCTATCACCAATCTCCTACATGCATATATATATAATATATTTTCTATAGTTCCCCCAACATTTTTCTACAACTAACACTCAACCGTTCCTCAATTAATATTATAACGAAGCCCTCACACCCATACTCCATTGTATTTATTTTTCAAGTCCCAAGCTCTTCGTCTAATATACATCACAGTCCCCACCGGTATTTGAGAACCCATATAGTATTATTGTTCCATCCTCACCCACATCTCATGGACCCCACAATTCAGCCCTCCTTCCCCGCATATATGGTATTGAGAGCCAAAACACTTACGATGACCCAATACAACAGTTATTTTACCGATTCATCTTCATAGCCACAAAACCCGGGATTATTTAATATTTTAGTATATTTCTTTTGTCATTATTTGTCACAGGTTTTTTTCCTCACATACAACGCCTACTCCACTCAACTGTTTTTTCTTAAAGTCCTATACATATCTTACATCCTTTCATATATTTATTTTTTATTTAGTCATATTATTTTATATTTTATGCGATTAATATTTATTTACATTTTCGAAAATTTACGTAAATTATGAAAATTTTGTAGCATATTCAGGAACATTTTTTGTGATGAATGTGACTGCGTATTAACTATCGTGACTATAAGAAAAATTGGTGAATACAAGCTGGTCAGTATTAAGAATTAAAAATCGTATATAGGTTCCATATCATAGGCAGTTTTTTATTGTTGTTGGGGCTAGGCGTATTGCTGGAAACCCATTAATGATCGGCTCTTCTCGGCTAGTCTCGGATTTTATCGGCTCCTTTCGTTGCATGTAGGATGAAAAAAACTATAAATACGTTCTATTTGGTCAGTAGTTATCTGTTTTCATTGTGAACGTGTTAACAACGTTGAGATAAATACAATCTGATCATTCACTATTTATTGAACCGAAGTTGTCAACCCTGTTACAATAAATACGGTCTGTTTGGTGATTATTAGGCAGACTTCATTGATCTAGTAATCCACAGCAGGTTAGATACCATGGGGGTCAAACGAAACGCTCTCACTATAGAAAATAAAATAAAAATAATTAAACTTTTTGATGAAGGAGAAAAGGTTGGAGAAATATCGAAACATTTCAAGATTCCTCAATCCACGATTTCTTCAATTTTAAAGAGACGAGAAACCATTTTTCAATTAGATACATGTGGTAAAAGACATATTAAACGAATTAGAACTAATGGTGATTATCCAATGGAACAAGATGAAACTGAGGACACACCCCCTCTTGCCTTCAACGGAGAGAATTACACACAACAACACACAGACTCATCAGAGGACGATGTGGGTGAACACTCCAGTTCATCACAACAGCAAACGGACTCTTCACAGCATGATTCGGGTGAAGACGGAAGTGAACGAATTCATTCAACAGAACACCGACGAGTAGTATATGGTGATAAAAAACCAACAAAAAAGTTCAACCTTCCTAAACCCGTAAAAGGCTTAACACCTCTTTCTAAGGAAAATATGACGTTTTTACGTTTGGTCGGGTATAAAGTTCTGTCATCAACGTATAGATGTTAGATTTGGATAGTTCAAAGAGGGGTTCGGATATCATTCTCATTACCGAAACCATCGGGGGTATAGATGGAATAAGAAAATCTGTTAGACATGAAAACACTCTATCTATTTAAAAGGTAGATTTTTTCAAGGAGAATGGGACAACGACAGTTGCAACATTCTAAAAGTGGTTTTTGTTCAATTCCAGTGCTTCCAGGGTCTCGGACTATATTTTGAAGGATATATCAATAATGGGCATTAACTTTATTGGGAATAGGTACACAGCATATCACAAACGAAAAGATTATTAGAAAGAATCAAATCGAATGCTGTGAGGTTGAAGGCTTGGAAAGGCTATAAACGCACGCAGGTCGTATGAGTGAAGGTTTGGAGAGGATATAGACGCCCGCAGACCAGTGTGATCACCAGCAGTTCTAAATGTTGAAAACACTGATTTGAGGTAAAGTAGGAGAGTAAAATCGTGTTAAGCATAGAAATATGCCTGTATTTTTGATTTGCAGGAAAGGGCCTTGCCCCTTTTTATTCATGCTTTGTATCCAAAAGTATATATATTTCAGTTTTCATTTGACTATATGCTTATATCATCTCTTTGTGAGAGCGGTTCTAAATCTGCTGGGTAAGTTTCGTTCTTGAGCAGTGTCTACGTGTACCCCCAAAATCCTGTTTCTTTGAACCAAATTCAACTCAGTCAAATGGATTCAAATCCCTATATTATACTGCAATATTCTCGCTCAAACATCACTACACTCTCCTTCTAGTTATAACGATATCGTTATAAATATAGCGATATCGTTATAACTACAGTAATATCGTTATAAATATAGCGATATCGTTATAACTACAGTAATATTGTTATAAATATAGCGATATCGTTATAACTACTGTGATATCGTTGTTAATATAACGATATCGTTATAACTACAGTAATATCGTTATAAATATAGCGATATCGTTATAACTACTGTGATATCGTTATAAATATAGCGATATCGTTATAACTACTGTGATATCGTTTTAAATATAGTGATATCGTTATAACTCCTGTGATATCGTTATAAATATAGCGATATCGTTATAACTACTGTGATATCGTTATAAATATAGCGATATCGTTATAACTACAGTAATTTCGTTATAAATATAGCGATATCGTTATAACTATTATGATATCGTTATAAATATAGCGATATCGTTATAACTACTGTGATATCGTTATAAATATAGCGATATCGTTATAACTACAGTAATATCGTTACAAATATAGCGATATCGTTATAACTACTGTGATATCGTTATAAATATAGCGATATCGTTATAACTACAGTAATTTCGTTATAAATATAGAGATATCGCTATAACTACTGTGATATCGTTATAAATATAGCAATATCGTGTTAACTACAGTAATATCGTTATAAATATAGCGATATCGTTATAACTACAGTAATATCGTTATAAATATAGCGATATCGTTATAACTACAGTAATATCGTTATAAATATAGCGATATCGTTATAACTACAGTAATATTGTTATAAATATAGCGATATCGTTATAACTACTGTGATATCGTTATAAATATAGCGATATCGTTATAACTACAGTAATAACGTTATAAATATAGCGATATCGTTATAACTACAGTAATATCGTTATAAATATAGCGATATCGTTATAACTACTGTGATATCGTTATAATTATAGCGATATCGTTATAACTACAGTAATATCGTTATAAATATAGCGATATCGTTATAACTACTGTGATATCGTTATAAATATAGCGATATCGTTATAACTACTGTGATATTGTTATAAATATAGCGATATCACAGTAGTTATAACGATATCGTTATAAATATAGCGATATCGTTATAACTACAGTAATTTCGTTATAAATATAGCGATATCGTTATAACTACTATGATATCGTTATAAATATAGCGATATCGTTATAACTACTGTGATATCGTTATAAATATAGCGATATCGTTATAACTACAGTAATATCGTTACAAATATAGCGATATCGTTATAACTACTGTGATATCGTTATAAATATAGCGATATCGTTATAACTACAGTAATATCGTTACAAATATAGCGATATCGTTATAACTACTGTGATATCGTTATAAATATAGCGATATCGTTATAACTACAGTAATTTCGTTATAAATATAGCGATATCGTTATAACTACTGTGATATCGTTATAAATATAGCAATATCGTTATAACTACAGTAATATCGTTATAAATATAGCGATATCGTTATAACTACAGTAATATCGTTATAAATATAGCGATATCGTTATAACTACAGTAATATCGTTATAAATATAGCGATATCGTTATAACTACAGTAATATCGTTATAAATATACCGATATCGTTATAACTACAGTAATATTGTTATAAATATAGCGATATCGTTATAACTACTGTGATATCGTTATAAATATAGCGATATCGTTATAACTACTGTGATATCGTTTTAAATATAGCGATATCGTTATAACTCCTGTGATATCGTTATAAATATAGCGATATCGTTATAACTAGAAGGAGAGTGTAGTGATGTTTGAGCGAGAATATTGCAGTATAATATAGGGATTTGAATCCATTTGACTGAGTTGAATTTGGTTCAAAGAAACAGGATTTTGGGGGTACACGTAGACACTGCTCAAGAACGAAACTTACCCAGCAGATTTAGAACCGCTCTCACAAAGAGATGATATAAGCATATAGTCAAATGAAAACTGAAATATATATACTTTTGGATACAAAGCATGAATAAAAAGGGGCAAGGCCCTTTCCTGCAAATCAAAAATACAGGCATATTTCTATGCTTAACACGATTTTACTCTCCTACTTTACCTCAAATCAGTGTTTTCAACATTTAGAACTGCTGGTGATCACACTGGTCTGCGGGCGTCTATATCCTCTCCAAACCTTCACTCATACGACCTGCGTGCGTTTATAGCCTTTCCAAGCCTTCAACCTCACAGCATTCGATTTGATTCTTTCTAATAATCTTTTCGTTTGTGATATGCTGTGTACCTATTCCCAATAAAGTTAATGCCCATTATTGATATATCCTTCAAAATATAGTCCGAGACCCTGGAAGCACTGGAATTGAACAAAAACCACTTTTAGAATGTTGCAACTGTCGTTGTCCCATTCTCCTTGAAAAAATCTACCTTTTAAATAGATAGAGTGTTTTCATGTCTAACAGATTTTCTTATTCCATCTATACCCCCGATGGTTTCGGTAATGAGAATGATATCCGAACCCCTCTTTGAACTATCCAAATCTAACATCTATACGTTGATGACAGAACTTTATACCCGACCAAACGTAAAAACGTCATATTTTCCTTAGAAAGAGGTGTTAAGCCTTTTACGGGTTTAGGAAGGTTGAACTTTTTTGTTGGTTTTTTATCACCATATACTACTCGTCGGTGTTCTGTTGAATGAATTCGTTCACTTCCGTCTTCACCCGAATCATGCTGTGAAGAGTCCGTTTGCTGTTGTGATGAACTGGAGTGTTCACCCACATCGTCCTCTGATGAGTCTGTGTGTTGTTGTGTGTAATTCTCTCCGTTGAAGGCAAGAGGGGGTGTGTCCTCAGTTTCATCTTGTTCCATTGGATAATCACCATTAGTTCTAATTCGTTTAATATGTCTTTTACCACATGTATCTAATTGAAAAATGGTTTCTCGTCTCTTTAAAATTGAAGAAATCGTGGATTGAGGAATCTTGAAATGTTTCGATATTTCTCCAACCTTTTCTCCTTCATCAAAAAGTTTAATTATTTTTATTTTATTTTCTATAGTGAGAGCGTTTCGTTTGACCCCCATGGTATCTAACCTGCTGTGGATTACTAGATCAATGAAGTCTGCCTAATAATCACCAAACAGACCGTATTTATTGTAACAGGGTTGACAACTTCGGTTCAATAAATAGTGAATGATCAGATTGTATTTATCTCAACGTTGTTAACACGTTCACAATGAAAACAGATAACTACTGACCAAATAGAACGTATTTATAGTTTTTTTCATCCTACATGCAACGAAAGGAGCCGATAAAATCCGAGACTAGCCGAGAAGAGCCGATCATTAATGGGTTTCCAGCAATACGCCTAGCCCCAACAACAATAAAAAACTGCCTATGATATGGAACCTATATACGATTTTTAATTCTTAATACTGACCAGCTTGTATTCACCAATTTTTCTTATAATCACGATAGTTAATACGCAGTCACATTCATCACAAAAAATGTTCCTGAATATGCTACAAAATTTTCATAATTTACGTAAATTTTCGAAAATGTAAATAAATATTAATCGCATAAAATATAAAATAATATGACTAAATAAAAAATAAATATATGAAAGGATGTAAGATATGTATAGGACTTTAAGAAAAAACAGTTGAGTGGAGTAGGCGTTGTATGTGAGGAAAAAAACCTGTGACAAATAATGACAAAAGAAATATACTAAAATATTAAATAATCCCGGGTTTTGTGGCTATGAAGATGAATCGGTAAAATAACTGTTGTATTGGGTCATCGTAAGTGTTTTGGCTCTCAATACCATATATGCGGGGAAGGAGGGCTGAATTGTGGGGTCCATGAGATGTGGGTGAGGATGGAACAATAATACTATATGGGTTCTCAAATACCGGTGGGGACTGTGATGTATATTAGACGAAGAGCTTGGGACTTGAAAAATAAATACAATGGAGTATGGGTGTGAGGGCTTCGTTATAATATTAATTGAGGAACGGTTGAGTGTTAGTTGTAGAAAAATGTTGGGGGAACTATAGAAAATATATTATATATATATGCATGTAGGAGATTGGTGATAGCACCTATAGAAAACCCTATCTATGGTGCATGACTGAGAAATAAAAGTTTAGATTGATAGGAATGGTGTTCGGGTTGGGATTACTTTAGAGTTTAAGATATACTATAGAGGGGAACCAGGGAAAGAATTTAGCTAAGGAAGTATATAGAAGAGTGGTGGGGTTTTTAAAATGTGTCCGAGCGACTTCTAAGTTTTTTAGATTTGGGGAAGTTGCAGTTGAGTGATGTTTATAGGGATAGGTGAACAATTCCGTATTTTTGTGAAGTGTTGTGTCGTGACGATATATTGGATCTCTCGGAAGGATTCTATTGTAGGAAATATACATAGTCTCTGATTTGTAGAAAAGTACATCACAGCTAATCTCTGATAATGAAATGTTACACAAGGCCGCCTACCCATTCAAAAAATATTAGTATCTCTACTATAAATAATTATCCGGCTCAGTGGGTAAAGTTTTCAATGACTTCTTCTTAGGATAGCTATATAAGAAGAGTTCCTATTGTATTGGACACACCTTATATGTACGTTGGGGCTGTGTTATAAAATAGTTCTTTAACTGATCTCGTTGGTGATGAAGGGGTCTAGAGCCTTCATCAGTAAGAAATCTTAGGAAAAATACTTGAATATGAAATTACCCCCGGCTTTTGCAGTTATAAAGATGGGTTGACAGGTACCAATGTGAGTGAGCCTACACAGCAGGGGTCCTAGGTTAGAGTTCTATTGGTGCTCAGATGTGTGGGAGTGGGTTCTGAATATATCCGGAGTAGTGTTGTGCAGGGGGATGATTTAAGTTCCTGCTAGATTGTAGGTTATTAGTCGTAAAATAGTGATGGTAAAGTAATATTGGAAATGCGAATCTAAATATCGACGAGAACTGTGGGGGTGTTGACCTGGCGGTTTAGGTAGGGAGAAGCATTTAAATTTGATTTTCTGCATGTGATGCAAGTGTGCAGGTATGTCTGAGTGAGAGGTGGGATAGAAGTGGTTTGAATGAGAAAGAAATGTTGACGGGGCAGTAGTCTACACTTGTAGGGTTCTAACTTGATATGATGTTGGGGAAGTAGAAGTGGAGAGCAGAATATTGGGATGGATTGGTCGTTGTCAGAATTGTGCGGGGGTTTGAGAAGGTTAGGAGAGCAATTACAGTAGAGGACGGTTGGTGGAAGGAAAAAGAAATTGTTTTGACCGCTATAAACGAGGATTGGAATACAGTAGAGGTGCTAAGTAAGTTAAGTGCTGGAGATGAGAAGTAGTATGTAACATAACGTAAGTTGAATATACTGCATGTTAGCCTAAGAATGTATCCATGGAAAGGTACATCTAGATCTAAAGATTACTCCGCGTGTATGGGCGGGTATGTATGAGTAAAAGGTTTTAGAAGTAGAGAACAGAAAATTGGTAAGGACAAGTTGAGAATTAGACGATTGATGTGGGGAAGTAGAAGTAAGTCATAAAAATTAGGAGAAAGGCTTGAGGATTAGGTGTGGGTTGCAAAGTCTCTGCCGGATTGGAAGAAGTACAATAGGTCTGAGGAAGTAGAACTATTATAATTAAAGATTATGTTTTAGAATAATTGATGTGGGTATATGTGCCTTGAAGATGATTTGAGGTGGGTAAGTTAGACTGATTCAGAGAGAAAGGCTAATGGACGTAGAATGTAGGTTTATGTATGGGTAGACCGGGTTATGATGAAAATGTCAGACGATCTAGAGAGGTTGTAGGTGTTGAACAGGGGCGAAGCATGATGGTGCTAAGAGTAGTGGACTATGATGAAATCTAAAGAAAATTGCTTGGATGTGTGTCTGAGTAAAAGGTTTAAAGGGAGAATTAGGTGGGGAAGTATAAGTGAGAAAATTGAGATGGATTGGCTACGCCGCTATACTGAAGATAGAGAGTAGTGAATCGGAGGGAGAGCGGGGGTATTGAGATGGGGAAGCACATTGGATGTGTTAATTGACGTGGGGATGTAAGATTAAATCATGAAATAAAAATTGGTGAAGTATGCCTGCAACAACAGGTCTCGACATGTTTGAACATGTATAATGCATGCAAAAACCATTTCAAGGTCTAGGATGTCTTCAGATTGGAGAAAACGCAAAATTACTATAGCTACGAAGGTCATTTCCAAACCATAGTAGATATAAAAAAACAAGATTTCACAAATAACACCAAAGGACAGCGTGCTCGGAATTGTAGATAAATGATTTTTTTCGCACATATTACTCCAATCGGACAACATACTCAATATGACGAGCTTTGAATTATATTTTTAAATGCAATACTTTTCAAGGCACCGAAGGACGGCATGCTCAAAAGTGTAGGCAGGCGATTTTTCCATCATATTACTCCAATCGGACAACATACTCAATATGACGAGCTTGGAATTATATTTTTAAATGCAATACTATTCAAGGCACCGAAGGACGGCATGCTCAAAAGTGTAGGTAGGCGATTTTTCCATCATATTACTCCAATCGGACAACATACTCAATATGAGGAGCTTTGAGTTATATTTTTAAATGCAATACTTTTCAAGGCACCGAAGGACGGCATGCTCAAAATTGTAGGTAGGCGATTATTCCATCATTATACTTCAGTTTAAAATAATACTGAATACAATGATGATGATGATCATGCTAGGACATGATATGGTAGGCTACACGAATGCAGGGTTCGACATGTTAGATCACGCAAGTGCCTGTTCAAGGTCACGAAATCAGGCTTAAAAAAATGTTAATTGTTAATAATCGATAGGAATAATCATTACTACCCCAGAATACACCATAATTGTTACTTGATATCTGAAAATGTATGACTTGAACGTTATATACCTAGATTACAGCTCCTTTGTACAAACATGTCATGAAAGACGAGGGGTTAGCAAGCCAGACTCCAAAATGGAAGGTGGTGAGTTAGAATCCCGTCCGGTATGGTTTTTTTTTTCTTAAGTTGATTTAATATCAATAATAATTTGATTTCTAGACGCTAGTGGGCTAATTAAAAAAAATGCAAAGCAGGGTGTAGAGGGAGAGTGGAAACGTATTGGGGTTTAGAGGGAGAGCGGAAACTTATTGAGGTGGGGATGTACGATGTTGGGTGATTCAAAGGGGAGAGTGGAAACTTATTGGGGTTTAGAGGGAGAGCGGAAACTTATTGGGGTTTAGAGGGAGAGTGGAAACTTATCGGGATGGGGATGCACGATGTTGGGTGATTCAAAGGGGAGAGCGGAAACTTATCGGGATGGGGATGTACGATGTTGGGTGATTCAAAGGGGAGAGCGGAAACTTATCGAGGTGGGGAAGTACGATGTTGGGTGATTCAAAGGGGAGAGTGGAAACTTATCGGGATGGGGATGTACGATGGTGGGTGATTTAAAGGTTGTCACAGATCCCCCACCACCACATCTGCTCCCCCACCACCACCACCACCACATCTGCTCCCCCCAGATCCCCCACCACCACATCTGCTCCTCAATTCTGCTCCTCCTCCGAAACTCTGCTCCCCCAGATCCCCCACCACCACATCTGCTCCCCCCCTTTGGGTGGCGCCAGAACCGGCCTTTATACTCTACTAATAGATAATAAATAAACATAGGTAACCGTGTCTGTTTATTATAAACATAGATCTGAATTTATATAATATTTACGAGAGTACAAGCTCAAAATATGCTCACTTTCCACAATTGTAGTTTGAAACTCAGTGAATTATTTATTGAATTATGTATAGTGCTAATGTTTGGCTTTACCTGAATGAACTAACATTGCAAAACTGAATGGGATATGACCAAAGAATGATTAAGTACAGGTGTATTTTAAATTAACATTACCAGGAGTCGGAGGCCATCGTTAAATATTGACTCATTCAAGGGAGCCTATTTTTAACTGATATTTATATATTTTTACTCCCCCATCGACGTCAGCAATTCGATTTTGATTAACGGAATTTCATGTCTTTCGAGCCTTGATTTCCAGAATGTCTTAGCTAAAAATGAATCGTGACTAAATGTTCTGTCGTCACATTCATTATATCGACAACTATTAGAATTCTTGAGTTCAACCTCCTCTTCTGTTCCCTAAACTACTTTTATGCCGATTTCCCCGATCATTAATATGTCTGACCTCTCACAGATTTTATTAATTTTTGCTAGCCGGCGTTTGAGGTTGCCCTCATCATCAGGCAGTCTGATAAAATAATTTTGAAAACAACATAATTTAAAATGATTTAATAAATAAGATTTAAAAATTAAAATAAGCGTATATAAAAAGTAATTTAACAATTTAAAATGAGGACAAATGTACAACAGTTGTGACTCAGATGGGGCAGGAATAACATATCTAAACCATCCATGAAATTTTAAATTGTTAAATTGGTTTTTATGTAGTTTTATATGCGTTTATTTTCATTTCTAAACCTTATTTATTAAATCATTTTAAATTTTGTTGTTTACAAAATTATTTTATCAGACTGCCTGATGATGAGGGCAACCTCGAAAGCCGGCTAGACAAAATTAATAAAATCTGTGAGAGGTTAGAAAATATTTTATTTTACAATCTGTGACATTAGTAGGTATCGTTCTTGTGGGAATTTTATTTAAAATATAAAATTTGATGTAAATAGATTCATTACATCGATAGTTATGGGAAACTCGAGTTGAGTTTCCCTCCCCCGCTCTCCAAAAGTATGATATTGAGTTTTCACTGGAGTATCATGTTTTTCCGAATTTCTGGTTCCAAAAATGGAAAAAAAATTGCTGTTTCTGTGTCTGTTCGAGTATGAACACGATATCACCCGATCAGAGGAGGGGGGTTTGACTCAAATATCCTAAAAACTGCCGATGTAATGAATGTATCAACACAGAATTTAGTTTGAGGATTCAGAAGCACCACTATGTAAGTCAACCATAGATTTTCAGCTCAAATGGTCGTTTGAATTTTGAGGGAGAGTGAAAACTTTGTTGATTAATTCGTGCTGAGGAAGTACATCGCTAGCAATTTACCGACCTCTTTTTGTGTCATGGAGCCATCATCCAGAGACCACAAAAAGCGAGTGTACTTCCAAAATCGTTCATTGAGCTCCGGAGATGTTCCTGGTCCCGTCCCTTCTTTGAGTCCTGACATTATGGCAGCCTTACCTATACATTGTAAAGCTGAGGACGTAAAAAAAGATAGTACCCGCATAACTATAAACTTTTTGAAAGGATGAGCGAAAACGTATTAAAAAAAAAGTGGTAAATACCATTTGAGATTAGAGGTCCGTTATTTACATCGTAAAACTAAAAACGTTTTTACCAACTTTCTGGCAATCAGGTTATTTGTTTACACGAATCCAGAAATGTTTTTAGAAATCTTTAGACGATTTAGACACAAATTTCTATTTACTTTTTCTTAAATTTAGTATTTTTTTATCGATGACCTCTCTAAAGAAGAAAACTACTCAAAATTCCTTCTTTTAACAAAACAGCATTTTAAAGTTTCATTTAATTGCAAAACTATATTAGTCAAGTGTGGTTCAATGTCAGGGTTCAAAGTTAGAGGGTTCCAAAGTCCAATTTAGAATTTATCTAATTTTATTTTCATTTTTTATCACTTGAACTCCAGGGGAGAACATATATTTTTTCATGACATTTATAAATATGTTCATGATGGTTTTGCTTTCACAGTACACGTAGTACACTAGAAGTGAATCCAAAATTTGAAAATAACATTTTACACCCGATTTTTAACACCCAGATAAAAGACCTAAGAGCCTTAGACGGAATTCGAACCCACGAGCTTGACCTCAGTAGACAAACACGTTACATCTGAGCTCCCGGCGCCTATTGGTTCCCTCATTAACCCAGGCTATGTTAACATCCTTTACGTTTCACTAAGAGGACCAAAATAAAAACTAAAAGCACAAAATGACTATGCTGTACAAAAAAGGTAAGTTTTTTCTACCCGAAGGTCATGAATGAAGTCCGTAAAACATCCCTTATGTTACATTACTCAGACAATGGATAGAACTTTCATGACCTAAGTATGTTCTCAGAGACAGATTTACACTTTCTTGCGCCCAGAGGCAAAAAATATTCTGCCGCCCACTTAAGGAAAGAGAAGTACATATTTTTATTTAGATAGAATTTTTCTTTATAAAATTATAGTAATCAAAAAATCATTACACATATTACAATATAATAAATATACTATTTTTTTAACCCCCGACGCAAAAGGAGGGTTTTTATAAGTTTCAAGCCTTTGTGTATGTCCTTATGTGGCATCTCAAGCTCTAAGACGGCTGAACCGATTTCAAAGTGGTTTTTCCGTTTAAAAGCTGGTTTTTGCGAGATGGTTCTTAGCCATGTTTAGTGGAAATCGGGTATGCCGTCTCCAATATTTCAGTTTTCATCAGAGCCTGTGTAAGGGTCTCGGCTTTTAGTACAGCTAGAGACTTGGAGTTTGAGCTAAAATGTTCATAAGGCCAAGCCCCCCCCCCCAAAAAAAAAAAAAATAGCTCTCTCCACCAAGGCTTCAGTAAAAAAAAGAATGAACAAAAAAAATGATTTTTTTTTATTGTGTCGGGGTTTTTTAAATTTTAAATATGTTTTCTAATTTAATATTTATTTATTTATTTAATCTTAAATATTGTTATTATTAATATATTAAAACAATTATTATGGGTTATCTGTATTGGATGAGAAATCTCTTTCAAAAATCAATTTTAGGGTAAAAATCCAGTGAAATGTATGAAATTTTGCCGCCCCTAATTCATGTCTTGAGTGCCTCTATTGTAAATCCGCCCCTGTATGTTCTTCTCTCCCCAAGACCCAATATGATATGACAGATTGTTGTGACTTGAATGATGTCAGTGTGGTTAGAGGACTTAAAACTTATCTTAATTGTGTTAGGAGTTGAGAGAACATCTAGTAAATCCCAACGGTGAGAAAGTTGAATAATTAACTAACTCCATTTAGAATTGGACTGAAATTTATGAAGTAAAACTTTAGCCACTTGGTGTGGTTTCTAAGTGTCACACACCAACTGAAAATGTTATCATCTAAATTTGACTTGCTCTCTCTAGATTTATTTGGCCTTCGGAAAATAGATCTGGTTCCTAACTTTCTTCCTTAGATCAATGAGAAAATCTGAAAATGTTCTGGGAAGCTCTTGGAACAAAACTAGGAAACCTCATCATTTATTATATCTAGAGCCCGGATTCTCGTGTAATTGCATTTTGAAATCATTAAATAACAATTTATTTTTACGAATCAAAGCATTCCGGTTAATCCCCCCAGAAATCTCCCCTCGGCAAAATTGCACATTTTAGGATTTTACTATATTAAAAACATTAAAATTCAAACAATAAACGGGAGAAGTGTAACTGTAATAAATATTGTAATAGGCATTTTGTTGGTTGGTTGGTTTATTTGGGGCGAACAACTGCTTTGGTTATTATCTCCCTACCTTGTTATATTCCTTGTCCTAACTGAGCCAGCGAACTCTTTATACAAATGACGAAAACAGCCGTAATGGGATCCCACATGGGACCAGGGGGACCGGGGGGCAAGCACAGGACCCAGGGCACCCAACGAACAGGCAGGCTAGACCAGGGGGCAAGCAACAGCAACGCCGGGTCACTCTCTCAAGTATATGTAAGGAATTTTGTGTTGTCTAATCCCGTTTTCCTGTTTCTGCTCCCATGAATCTTGTCCCATGAATCAACTCCACCCTAGCTTGGTTGTACAGCGGGCATTCGAGAACCACATGTTCTGCAGTCTCGATACCGCCGCACGAACAGTTCGGGGTGTTCTTCCTATGAAAGAAGAACAGCTTGGAGTTGAAATCACCATGACCTGATAATATTTGAGACGTCCAGTGATTAGGCTGTACCCATGTTGAGTCAAGGCGTACCCGGACGTCCGGGAAGTATGCGTACGTCATTCGGCCATCCGGACCCGGATCGTGACCAACGTTGTTGCCATTTTCCCACAATCCAATTCTGGACGATGTCCTTGCAGCGCACTGGTCTGGACTGTCCGCGCATCTCTTCCTCTAGGGCTAGACGTAAGGGCTCATCAATATCTGCTTCTAAGGACATGTTGCGTCTACAGAAATACGAAGCGACAGCCCCATCCAAGATCAAGTCAATGGGGGCGGCTCCCGCTAGTACCTGTAGCGCAGCTGTAGAGACAGTACGATAAGCCCTTGTAACTCTTAAAACGGCTGCTCTCTGGGCTTGCGTCAGTACGCTGCCGATTAATGGGGCAATGCCACCAACCTGCAGCAGCGTACCTTGCTACAGCTACGAATACCCCTGTGTAGATGGTCCTACACGCGGAATAGTCGAGGCCCCACGTCGCGCGGGCTAGGCGACTCAGGGCGTTGAAAGTATAGTGCTATCTACACTCCTACCTCTTTAGGGAAGCGCAGAATCCTTTCGAAGTTTTATTTGCTCAACTCATCTGGGTTGAAGAATAGCTCATCGAAGACTTCATCGGAGGTGTGAACAAACTTCACACTCTCCTCGTTTCACGATTTAGTTGTAAAATAAACACTTTTTGAGCATCGCAAAATTCTGCTCTTTAAAATGAAACATGAAGCGGATTCAATCATTCTAATCCAAAGCCCTCAGAACAATTGTAGATCCTTCCTTTTTTGTTTCCGATCTCACACTTCTCAACGACCTCAAAGTCCCTTTTGTCCAACCACTCATCAAATCCCATTTTTTCAACCTCCAAGAAGGCTGAGGTGACGTTGGCCTCGGGATCTACTTTTCTTTTTATTAATTTTCCACTATTTATGCGTTAAATATTTGATTTATATATTGTTGTATATATCTATGGTCACAGGGAATAAATTGGTAAGTCTAAATTCGTAACTTTTCAAGGCAACATTTTTTTACTTTTGCATTAACCCTCCTAATACCACGTGGGGTCAAAAATGACCCCATGCGTTTTAAAATGTGTATGAACTGCTCAATATAATTTCTATTTCGATGAGGCTTCAGGAAATTTATCCGTAGACTATCTACATTCGATTTCATTAAGAAAATGTATTCAGTTTGTATTTAAAAAATTGATATAAAATAATATTTTCACAAAAACATGTTGGGGTCACGCGGGACCCCACGTGGTATCATCCGTATCACATTTTCGTTCGTCTGATGAGAAGTATTTTCAAGAAGTTCCACTCAGTAAACAATTCCGAAAAGTTACGTTTGCTCTTCAATTCGAAGAAGACATTGCTCGCACCCGCTGGAGTTTTTCCTGGAGCTCTTTCTGATCAACAGTTCTTGGTTTCCACTTCTCGTTCACCTCTTGAATTTTATTTAGATCTAATTTCAGTATGCGTTGACGGTTCGGACCGTAAAGATAAATCATGGAACACATGGTGTCTTCGCGAACGTTGATGTTAGTAGAGCGTGCCAGGGAGATTGCAGGGTTTGAATCTGAGGAGGCCCTTGTGGAAACGAAACAGCTCGAAGTGATCTCCGATGTTGAAGACGTTTTGGAAACGGACGATGAAGAACTTGATGAGCTAGAAGCACGTATGTAAAAACCATGTTACAAAAAAATTTCTTTGCGCTAAATGTAAATAATAATAGCACCCGTAGTGTGAATATACTTTTATAAGTTTCATGATTTACTTTTTTTTTAATAACATTTTTTATACCATTTTTTCTCAACTTTTTTAACTCTTTGTTATTTTCCCCTCATTTTTGAATGAACTTGATTGAAAAAGTTAGAATGAAAAGCTAGTTGGTACATGGAAAATTGAAAAATGAAGTGGGGTCTCAAAAGGACCCCACGTGGTATTTTTCGTTTCACAGGTCACGTGGTATTAGGAGGGTTAATCGTGTAAATCCAGTTTTTGGAATAAATAAATTATGTTTGCATCATTATTAATCACATACCATCTAAATCTATAGGAGTCAATGAAAATGAATATTGGTAATCCTTTCTTGGATTTTCCCTTAGTTACCTCATCATTCATCATCACTTACCTAATTATTAACCATACTTTTTGAAATACTCGTGAATGATGCCTCTCTAAAGTTGAACAAGTTGATTTAACCAAAAACGCCCTCTTTGCTAGGAATAGTCTGCCGTAGTGAATAAAGAGTTAAATGCAGTTATCTCGTGAATGATGCCTCTCTAAAGTTGAACAAGTTGATTTAACCAAAAACGCCCTCTTTACTAGGAATAGTCTGCCGTAGTGAATAAAGAGTTAAATGCAGTTATCTCGTGAATGATGCCTCTCTAAAGTTGAACAAGTTGATTTAACCAAAAACGCCCTCTTTACTAGGAATAGTCTGCCGTAGTGCATTAAGAGTTAAATGCAGTTATCTCGTGAATGATTCCTCAAAGAAGTAGATAAACCCACATCTTTATAATTCCGAAAGTATTCGAGTCCTGAGCTCCTAACTTCTTCACAGTGCGCAGTTGGCTTGGGAAATTATCACAGTATACTTAACTCATATTGGCAATTTTACGACTGAACAAGTTATTCACTGATATTTACCATTATTTTGTACACATTCATTTCATTTTATAATTTATTTTTATTTGTATTTTTGCACAAAGTGTAGAAAGAAAAAAAAAGAAAAATGAACTGAACATTGAGAAAGTATCTACTGAAGGGTTTTGTCTGATGTTTCATATAATATTGTCTTGGAGATTCTCACTGTACCCATTTAATGATGCTGATCGTTTATAGAGAAACACTGAGGAAATAAAGGGAAAAAAAGTATGCTGATCTAAGAATTTGAGCTATTCAAAAAGGCAAGATAGGATAATAGCAATCGTTGTTGGGGTCATATCCCAACCTGATATTGTCAATGGAATTGGCCGTTGACAGAACCGACCATTTCCCGTTTTTTTTTTCTTTTTTTCTCTCTGTCACTTACTGAAAGAGGCTTTCCTTTACCCCCAAAACGGTTATCCTCAGAGCGCCCTCTTTTTTGAAAGGCAGAAAAGAAAACCAGGTTATGGCTTGGGGTAGGATCGGACCCCGTACACAATCCCTCCAATCCAATAGTATCTCTTTGGGCTGGAACGTCTCTCGCATGCCTACTCTACATTATTTAGAGGGGATGGAAGATATTGAATCCCAGCCTCGGTTTTCCTTTTTCTGGCATACATTGAATACCTTATATCCTCTCTTCCTTCTTCAAAATACTCTTCTTCCCTTATTCTCGGAAATGCTGTTTTTTTTTTTTTACTTTCTTATACCTATAGTATAAAAAAGTATTGTATTCATGCGAAAATCCTAGATCGAGTTTTGAACAGACTTTCACGTTTCAAGGTCCCCTAAAAATGTTTTGAACATTTTTGTGGGTATGGAACTTACGTGCTCTCTAACATAGCAACAATTGTAGCTATGATCTTGAAATTTGAAATGAAAAAGTCACGTGTTCTAATTTAGATCTGATTAGATTTTGGTCAAAATCGGACAAAAATTGAGACCACTTTACTTCGAGGCGTAAGTACATTTTACAAGACTTATGATTATGAGCTATACAGAAATCTTTTAAAATAAAAGTTACAGAGAAAACTAAAACACATATCTTATATGAAATACGATAATGAGCAGGTGGTCAGTTTTTCGAGATGCATGTTGAAAACCATCTTGAAATATAATTTTGAAGTAGGTACATATTTTTAGACGTTTCCTTAATTTAGCCGAAAACGGTTAGTCCTATCAAAAAATTGGTTCCTACCAAAAATGTTCTTTATTACATTTCCAATCGCTCAAAATCCAGCTAAAATAAGATTTGATGTAGCAGTAATACGATCAAAGTTATAGTACCAAAATCTAATCTGACCTAAGTGAGAATATGTGACCCATTCATTACAAACAAGTTCATAGCTAGAATCGTTTGTGAGTTAGAGAACTCAAAACTTTTCAATCACATACACACACACACGCACAGACAGACATCATCGTGAAAATGGTCAAAACGTATTCCGGGATCTTTAAACGAGAAAATCAGTTGAAACAACAAACTCAGATTTTAGCACGATTAAAATACTTCGTTATACTATAGGTATATGAAAGTTTAAGAAAAAGAAAGAAGAAAAAAAATGTATATGTGATATGGCCACTACAGAAGTTTCTTATACCAACAACGCTTATACATTCTCTCTCCATCTCCCCGTTCTCAAAATAATTTCATACAGGCATAACTGCGGGTATATGATTCTCTGAGGGTGACTTTCTTATACACAGTAATGTAAGTAAGAAATGATATTGAGAAGGAGTGTGAGCGTGTTTGTTATGATGACTACATCACATATATTTTGTTATTATGCTGTATTTAAAAATATTCCCTCTCATTTTCTCGTTATATTACGAAACGCATAGAGATATCACGCTCTTCCTTCAAAGTGACAAATTAGACCTACAAATCATTGTAGAAACAGGGAGAAACGAGCGATTGACATTAACGGCACGACCTTATCTTCGTGTTAAATAGGCATCCACATTTGTCCAACCGAAAAATTAGTGAGTTTCTTCCAATTTTAGTTGTGTCTAGTGTGTGACTAATGTTTCCTTTGTGGATGTGAGGGTTGAGGGTGGAGTCAGGACCAGGAATAGCGAGAGGTTCTCCCAGGGGTAACACTTAGACATCTACCCTCTACACACTTTTAGTATTGCTTACACCCCTAGGGCACATTAACTACCACACACTACCTTGCCAACGCAGCTACACTTTGATTGAGTTTCAGCCCTACTCATGACCTGTTTCACCATCATAAACCCATTTCATTGATTGAGAATTGCTAGCTCATCAAGGTATCTGTATTGCATTTTTATCACTAAGTGCATTAAATCAGACATCAAACCGAATTGTGTGGTATATAAGATGGTTTATGTACTCCCAATACTTTGTCAGTATACCAATAGATCACCGGCAATATATTGCCTCAGCACGAATTATTTAAGTTTTCGCTCTCCCATCAAAACCAAGTTTCAGAACTACCAACATAAACATACTTTTGCCGGCCCATCAGATAGCTGTATTGTATTTTTATCACAGACAGCATCAAACCCAGTGGTGAGTTATCATGGTGATGTATGTACCCCTACGTTTCGCCAACAACATTGTTTGGGCTAATAATCAACAGTTACATAGATTTACTAAATTTTGTATCGATGTATTCATTATATCGACAGTTATTGAGCTGAGTTTACGAAGCTCTTTCTTAGACGACTCATGTATTTCGTTGTACTCGTATTCCTCCTAAACCCCTTCACCGATCACATTGAAATTTTCCACGATGGTAGTGGACACGGTGACGATGGTTTACTACTAAAATAATCTGAAATCGAACATACCACGAAGGAATAATCACCGAAAAACGAAATCCCCATTGAAATCAATTGAGAGACAAAATTCTCGCTCAAAATATAATTTTTCAATTTCAAATGTAAAAATCCGGGCGAAGAAAAAAAAAAAAAAACCCAACGGTTCCATCCAGTGATCACAAACCTGTTCATATGCCCCATTTTAAATGCACTATTTATATGTTAACCGACCACATTAACAGTATGATTCAATAAATTTAGACTGATTCAGCTCAGTTTTTGCAAACAGCAGAATGTATTGCACACCTAGTTAAGATATCGAGTCAAGCCCCCCTCTTTGGATCCACCATTTTCTTTGTCTGATTTCGCGGAAAATTAATAGGTGAATAATAATTTACGAATACGAGTTTTCGAGTTGAGCCCCTCCTCTGATCCCCCGTATTTCGTTTCGACACATTCATTCTACTGGGGGAGTTATTGTGTTTCTATACACACATACACAAACACAGAAATGTATTTTTTTAATTTTTGGAATCAAGACTTCTGACTGATTACATACACCCCTATATTTTGTATAGATGGAAAAATAAAATATATGAGGCCAAAATATGTCTTTAATATACCAACCACTTTTCACAGATCAACCTCACACCCACTCCGTCTTTCAAATTAATTACATACTGGCGTTACTGTTTATATGAAAATGATGTGTTGATCTCAGCGGTTTACTTTATATTGTAAAGTGCGATTATTTTTTATATCCAGTGACAGGGGCGTAGCCAGGATTTTGAGCAGGGGGGGGGGGGGGGGTAAGTTAGGTTACAGGGGGGGGGGGGGGGGGGGGTATAGACTTCCGGGGACACAGCCCCCAGTTTCCGTGGTTAGCGCTGCAGACTTTTTGTTATTAATTTGTTAATTTGGGAGACTCGGACCCCTATAAGCCTCCCCTGAGGTAACCACTGACTGTAATACTTAAGCTGACTTTATATGAGCAGCAAAAATGCAAAGCGCAGCAGCAGCAAATGCACGCTGTGGTTTCTGCGCTTCTAGAATTAAATTACTCATAGCCAATAACGTGCATTTGCTGCTGCTCCGCTTTGCATTTTTACTGCGCATGTAAAATCAGCTTTAAGAGTATAAAGTATAACATACATGAAGATTCTGAGAGAGGAAATGAAATGATCGAATTCAAGTATATTTAAAAAAATTTAATATAACTTGTTTTGTACATGTAAATTTAGGTTAAGCACAATTTTCGTTTATTCTCTGAAAATCGTGAAAGAACTTCCTCTTTGAAGTGTTCTCGATCGTTTTCTAGCAAAGTTCTGTGCACGCTTAGCATGCAGAGACCATTGAGACGGTCTTGCACCAAGGTAGATCTCAGCCATGTCTCCACACGCTTCAGGCTGCTGAATGTCCTCTCAATCGTAGCTGTTGTGCACGGCTGTGCCAAGCAAATCATCAACGCCTGTCTTGTCTGGGGGAAAAAGTGCTCTGTTTCGTCCAAAACATCAATAAGGTCTAGTGCTTTCAGGTCTTCTTTTTCCATGTTTTTCTCTTTCCACAGGTTGAACCACAGCTCTGTTTCATTTTTGAGATCAGTCAGATTGTAAAATACAGCGAATTCTTTTGTTTTTTCCTCTGGCCAGGGGGGAGGCACGTGCCCTCCCCCCCTGGCTACGCCCATGTCTAGTGATAAGAATGTTCTGTCAAAAGTGATTAGCATAAGAACGTCATGTTATGACATCACCGTGGCCTCCCGGTACATGCCGAAAACCGTCCACAATGTCGTTTTGAAACCAATGTTTCCTCGATTTACGCAAAAACAGTTAGTCCTATCGAAAAATTGGCCGTACAAAAAATGCTTGAATTACATTTCCAAGTAACAATATTCCCTTAGATTTCAAATGGGTCTACTAGGAACAAAGTTTTGGGCCCTGAAAGGATAAATAAAAAACTTCTTTAAGAAATATTTCTAAGTAATATTTAAGTTGTAACGTATAGGAACGAATTTTAAAATATCTTTTTGTTTTCGTTTTTTTTTCAGGTCCAGAAGCTTTTAAGGACTACTCCTGTTATATTTCAGCCAAATCGGTCAAAGGAAAGAGGGGGAAGAGTCAGATATATCATAAAGTTAATAATAAAGTCAATTCTTCTTTCTCTGTTATAACATATTTCCTATTCAATTTTCTGAATCAAAACAAGAAAAAGAAAGACAACCATTTTTGACAACGCTAAAAGTTTGGGGAAATGGAAAAAAAGGATTTAGCAGGAAGAAAGAAGCTTTAGAGACGAAGAGGGGTGAGTGATATCCTTTACGTGGATAATATTGTCGATCTATTTTATATGGGGTTTCCTTGTCGGTTTTCAAAAAGTCTTGGGCCATGTTTCTCAAATATTCCACAGAGAGCTACCCTGTTTTTGGGTCCCCTTCTCTGACATATCCAGGACACACTCCTTCTCTGGCCACGTGGGACCTCTCAAACAGACATCTCATGGACACATTTTAGACATAATGTTCACCCTCTGGCAACACAAGACACCTTTTTACAAATCTTTACCCCCATTTCACATCATGTTACTCAAACAAATATCTTTATATACAGTAAAATCCTTTTATAACGATTTTCCGGATATAACGATGTAAAACCCATATCTAGTTTGGTTTGCTATTTAAAAGTGAAGAAATAAATCCGGATATAACGATGTTAGGTATAACGATATTCCGTATAAAACGATCTAAAACATAAGAAAAAGTTGTTTTTTCATTCCGATTATAACGATATAATATGTATGTATATACGCACATACATACATAATTGGGTAAAACAGTATGAGTTTAGAACGGATGAAAAATACGAACATTATAGAAAAGGTTTTTAAACACGGTTCTTGTTTACTCTTTCCGAGAGCAATGAGTCATTCCATTTCCAAACATACCATTTCCGCCTTGTCGAAATTTCTTCGAACTCCCTTCTTCCCTTCTAGTGCGTATATTCCTATTTTTAGATTAGTCTTTCCTTTGCTTCCGTAGGGATCCGTGACTTCGGAACTTCATAACCATGTAAGCAAAAATTTATATTTATAAAAAGAAGCGAACTAAAATAACTGATTTTTTTGTGGAAAGTTAATACATATGTAATCATCTGTATACATAATTTATGTATACATTTACAAATGTATGTAAGTTAATTTTATGTAAATTTTAAAAAGTAAATAAAAATATGTAAACTTCCTCGTGATGATAATTGTAAAACACCTTTTTTTTCACTAACAAGCCCATACATTTGTATGTAGGTTTAACAGTTTGGTTCCGGATATAAAGATTTCCGGATATAACGATGTATTTTTCTTAGTCCCTTGAATATCGTTATAACCGGATTTTAGTAAATACATATAGATATGTATTTAAAAAATAAAACAATATATATATAGTTTTATTTTTTAAATATATTTTTTTAAATTATCAAAATATATGTATTAAAAAAAGTATTTAAAAAAATAAAATTAATAATAATGGAAATAATTTAAAATTCTGGGGTATTGAGGGTCAGTCAATGATGAAAACACTATTCAATTGCCAACGTTTCGATATATTTCATATCATCATCATGGCTATCGTTGGCATTTGAATAGTGTTTTCGTCATTGAGTGACCCTCAATACCCCCAGAATTTTGAATTCTACAGTCGCGACTGTCGACTAGTCGCTAGCAAACAACTAAATAGAAATATGTAATAAAATTAATAATAAATAAACAAATGATAAAATTATCACTTTTCCTGTATAAATTATTGCTGGTCTTCTACTAAATTATGGTTTGCCGAAACCAGTAGTTCGTATATCACATTTTTGTGGAATAAACAATATTAAATTATCAGTTTCTTTTATTTATTTGCCCTTAAAAAACTATTGTTCTACAATTTATAAAATACTTTTCTAATAAAAGGTGCATTGTTCTAATCTTTTGTCCAGGTAAAAACTGACGCGGCTGCAGTTCGCTCCTTCCTCCAAGATTCCGGCCGCCTTTGAAAGAAGGGGAACCACCTTTTAAATAAGTTAACATCCCCAACAGCCCCCATCAGACCAACAGGTGAGAGATATGATGGGAGTGAGGCCGGAATTCGAATAGGTCACAACACCAAATGTCGAGAGCTTTTCCAAACGATTTTATACCGAGTTTCCTTTTAAATTATAAACCAGGCTTTCAGTTCAATTGGTACTCGATGGCCAAATAAATCCTAAAGGTTATTTTTACAGGCTTCGATTTATTATAAGTTTTTACCTTTTAAGGTTATTCCGCAGTTTATATCCCTTACATTCTGGAGGAAAAAACATAAAAATAACAAATTACAAGAACATGTTCGTACTTCTCAAATATCCATTAGTTTTTGGAGTCTTAAAGATTTATTAGCTTTCACGGGAGAGACAATAAATCGTTACAATTAACAAACTTTTTCATGTATTAAAAAAAATACAATAATGTTTAAAAAAATTAAGAAAATAAAAAATAAAATTATTAAAATGATAAGATAGTTAATGTGGGCTTTAACTATGAGGTCATATCGAGAGCGCTCTTAGCGTCGCTCTGGTGGGCATGAGCCCGCTCAACAAGGATATTCCTAAATGTTGCCTTCTCAGATTTATCCGCCTAGGGTAGGGATCTTTAACGAGTTTCTGACATCGTACAGGTTTGGGACCATCGCTTACCTAAAAACAGGGAAACCGCTGATGTCAATATATCATTTTCAAACAAAGAAATGATTTTGTGAGAGGGGAGAAATTTGGCTGGTATAAGAAAGTTCAGTTATGACATTATTTTCATTTGGTCTCGGACCAAATATTAATTAGTTGACTCATGCCCGGGCTTTAACTACAAGGTTATATCGCCTACTACCAGAGCGCTCTTTCATCACTCTGGTGGACATAAGCCCGAATCTACTATGGGAGTCTTAAATCTTGCCTACCCTAAATTTTTATTCACTTAGGGATAGTGCTCATACCTATCTATAATATTTTACTCAGGTCGTAAAAATCGTAATATCATAATCATAATAATGAAAATGGTTCACAATTATTTTACTTTATATTAAACCTTTCGCGGACCCCCAAAGTCGTCCACGCAAGCCCTAAATGTCCTCCTCCGCCTCCTTCCTATTCCCCCCTTACCCTCAGGTCGATTTGGCTGAAAATCAATAGGTCTCTCGTTACAGAGTTCTTTATGTTATCTAGGAGGTAAATAAACTTAAGCATGCCGTCCTTCAGATGCATTAAGCGAAGCCTGTACGATGTCAGGTACTCGTAAGGGGTCTTTAACGAAACGTTTAATATAAAGTGAAATAATTGTGACCCATTTTAATTATTATGAAAGTTAAAATAAATAAATAAACGTCCTGAATAAAATATTATAGAGAGGCCTTATCACGGAAAAAAGAAAACGACGAAATTAGTGCTCCTGGAAACTTACGACTGTTACTCACAAACATAGAGCCGAACATAAATAATA